>BRZM01000168.1:147500-230917 GCA_033238685.1 Lates japonicus | reverse complement strand
TATATTAATAACTAATCACACCCAGCACACCACACACCACACCCCACGCCCAATAATCAATCAATCACACCACCACACCCACACCACAATCACACACCGTACAATCACATCACAACACCACAATCACACCTCACCACACTCACACATTACACTACACCTACACCACCACACCAGGACCACCACACCACCACTCACTTACACTATCACACCACCACACCACACCACACCACACCTCACACTCACACCACCTGCTCACACCACACCACACCACACCACACTACACCACACCATACCACACTACACCACACCACACCACACTCACACCAACCACACACTCACTCACACCACACTACCACACCACCACACCACACCACACCACCACCACCACCACTACCACACTACACTACACTACACTACACCACACCACACTACACCACACCACACTACACTACACCACACTAACATTACACCACCTACACCACACCACACTCACACTACAATACACTACACCACACCACACCTACACCACACTACACTACACCACCACTCACACCACACCACACCACACCACACTACACTACACCACACCACACCACTATCACACCTACACTACTACACACTACACTACACTACACTACACACTCCTACACTACACTACACTACACCACACACACACTACACTACCACACTACACTACACTACACTACCTACACCACACTACACTACACTACACATACACTACACACCACTACACTACCACCACTACACTACACCACACTACCTACACTTACACCACTACACTACACACTGCACTACACCACACACTACACACTACACTACACCACACCACACTACACTACACACACTACACTACATTAACACTACACTAAACTACCACACACTACACTACACTACACACTACCACACTACACTGCACACTGCACTACACTGCACTACACTGCACTACACTGCACTGCACACCACTGCACACAACACCACTACACTGCACCACCACACACTACACTGCACTACACACTACAACACACTACACCACTACACTAAACTACACTACACACTACACTACACTACACTACACTACTACACCACTACACTGCACTGCACACCACCACTACACTACCACTACACACTACACCTACACCACCACACTACACTACACAACTACCTACACACTGCACTGCACACTACACTGCACTGCACTCACTGCACTGCACCATTACACTGCACTGCACTACACACTACACTACACACTACACTACACACTACACTACACTACACTACCACTACAGCTACACCACACTACACTATCACTACACCTACACTACACTACCTACACTACACTACACTACACTACACTACACCACACTACACACACCACTACACTCACACTACACCACACTACACCACACCCACCACTACACTACACACTACACTACACTACACCACACTACACACAACAACACTACACCACACTACACTACACAACAGTCAGATGTAATGGTAACACAACACAACCTCACTGATACAAACTGATACAAAACAAATCAATGAAGTGTCACTTTGATCTTAGTGATCAATAATCGATTTAGAGATAAAACAGCTGCAAACAAACAGGAGGAAATGTGTGTGTGTGTGTGTGTGTTCAGAGTCCAGAGATGGTGGCTGCTGTGGGGAAACTGAGCTACAACCAGCTGGTGGAGAAATCGCCGACTACAAACACTCACGACAACCCGGTGATGAAGGTAACACACCACACACACACACACTGCTCAGACACTGTGACTGTACAGAGGTTTGATGAGTCACACTGAATGTGAACTGACACGTGTGTGTGTGTCTGTTTCTGTGTGTGTGTGTCTGTGTCTGTGTGTGTGTGTGTTCTGTGTGTGTGTGTGTGTGTATATGTGTTTGAGTCTGGTGCCAGACAGTTTCTGGAAGTCGACGGCTCAGTTGTCGTATCGGTCTGTGTGAACTCAACCACGGCGGCTAAAGAGGAGAGAGATCTCTGTGTTCTTCGGAACAACCACTTCAGCACCATGATCAAACACAAGGTGGGGACACACACACACACACACACAACACACACACACACACACACACACACACAACACACACACACACACAACACAACAACAGTACAACAGTATCGCACAGACTAATCAAGAAGAAATCTAATCAATGATCAATAATTTATTTCCTGCTCTTTAAAAAAACCTGACTGATGTTGTGTACACCATGTTTGTAAATGTACCTGTTGTTAATAAAGTTTGCTCTCTCTCAGGGTCACCTGTACCTGTTGGTGACAGATCAGGGTTTCCTGCAGGAGGAGGCTCTGGTCTGGGAGTCTCTTCATAACGTCGAGGGAGATGGAAACTTCTGTGACTCTGACTTCAGACTGTGTCATCAGAGAGCTCCGCCCACCTCCACCCTGCCCCCCCTCCGCCCAGGACCAGCAGAGACAAATCGACCAGGTGAGACACGTCGACCAGGTGAGATGAGATGGACTAGATGAGATAAATCAGACCAGGTGGTTCTGACGTAGCAGAGTGGATCGCTCCTCTAACGTGTCCCCATCTGGTCTCTTGGCGTCAGGACTACCTGGTGGCGGTGTCCCTACAGCAGCAGCAGGGCGGGGCCCCGGGGCCCCTCAGCGACCTGGAGTTGGCCCGACAGCTCCAACAGGAGGAATACCAGCAACAGCAGCAACTCCAGCAACAACAGCAACAGCAGCAACAAGGATCAGGACAGGTGGCACAGCAGGTAACTCAGAGTCCAGAGTCCAGACCAGGATCAGAGGACCAGGTCTGTTCAGTGACTCATGTTGTTGACATTGTTTGTTTGTTTACAGGTCAGAGGTCAGGGGTCACAGCAGGCCAGGAGGAGAGACAAGGACTCAGACTGTGTCCTCCTATAGACTCTTCATCATCCTCATCATTACCTGTAACACACACACACACACACACACACACACACACACACAGCTTGTTGCCAAACCCCAGTGCTTTGTCCAACAGGAGACGGTTTGGGATTCCAGGTTTTGGAAAGTTTGTAAATTTGTAAGAAAAGACTGGAGTCTGATAAAACAGGTTCAACTGTTCAGTGTCTTTATTATTGATCAGGAAAATCATTCACTGATGTTGAATTGATCAGTTATAAACCATTAATAAGAGAGATTTATAACTGATCAAACTAATCTTTAATAAAGTCATCAGTTAAAATGTTTGTGAGACAGTGACGCCAAAAGAAGATGAAGGAAAACCGGTGGAAAATCCGTTAATTTAATCTGTGATTTTCTGACCTGAACGACATGAAAACTTTAATCTGACTCGACCAGTTTCACCACAAGAGGCCGCACACGAGCAGATATGATGTTTTTACACCACAGAGGAACAGTTACTGATCTCCACTCATTCTTCTCTTAGTTTAAGGAGCAGAAACAACACAACCCTCAACTAAAATAATTTCATCATTTTGATGTTTCTAATTTTGGTTTTTCCCTCTGATCGCTCCTCCATCAACATTAAAAAGTTCCTGTCATGTGACCTCCTCTGGTTGAACTGATCCTTTTAATCAGCTGCAGATGAAACTGAACTTTAAACCAGGATGTCATCAGTTTGTCACTGAACCCAGGGTCAATACAAAACTCCCTTCACTTTTCCACAGATTTTTGTCTCCTGCAGAAAATCAGCTCTGACGACCAGTAAAGTTTCTCATCTTGAAAAACTTGATTTTTTAAGTTTTTCATTCAGCCCACTGATGCTCAGACGTTTGAATTTTAAATAAAAAAATGACAGAACCACTGTTCTGTTAATTAGAAATGAACAACTTCTCTTACGTTTTTCAGAAATAACTAATCTATAAAATAAAAAGTTACGTGATTTATTTTAGACTTTTTTACTTAAACTGTAAATTTGTATTTAATTGGATATTTGTTAAATTGGAGAAGTGTACCGTAAAGTCTGAACTTTTTTCATTCTGACGCTAAAACAAACCATTAAATCTACCAAACATTTCCTAAATAAAATAATAAAAATAGTTGAAATATTAGTTTTGTAATCACAGCAGAAATCTGAGGATGTGTGGTCTGTTTTCAGTCACAGGTTTGATACCTGATCGTAGTTATTGATCGTTTATATGTTTGTGTCGACTGCAGAGCTCATTTTCATTCATCAGGAACTTTGATCTGTACGGAAGCTCGAACCTGCCAGGAAAATTCATTTAAAAAAATTAAATGATTCAAAAATGACAAAATAATTATTGAGATTTATGTCCAAATGTCTACGTATTATAAATTTTGATTAATGAGTCAGAATATTAACTTATCTCACATGTATGACTCAATTTGGACCCAATTTTTGAGTGTAAGTCCAAATTTTACTTATTATTTCATATCACAGAATCTGACTGAAGAATTCTGACGTCTATATTTATGATTTCATATTTGAATTTTTTTCTTATAAGCCTGATTTTTCATCTGTTTTTTATGATTTATAGTCTTAACATTATGACTTGACGTAAGAATTTAAATTTACAATTTCATATTGGTTTTTTTCCCTAGCGTTTTCAAGCCTCTGTACATGGAAACAAACTGAAGGAGTAAAAGGTTTCTGAATCGACTCAAAAACAGTTCAGACTTAAAAAGACAAACTGGATTTGAAGCATCTTTGGACGAAATCCAAATTAATTCTGCTGCTAATTCACAGATGTTTATTTAACTGTTTGGTCCTGGTTTTAAAATTTTTTCCTTCCTTTGAACCAATAAAAATCCAGGACCAGGTTTTGGTCTCTGACTTGAATCAAAACCTTAAAAGTCCTGGATAATTCATTAACACACTGGTCCTGATTTAAAACGACTTATTTTAAGCCACATTGAAATAAACAGTTAACGTCTTAAACTGAGAAAAGTTTTGGTCAGTTTCAGATTCGCAAAGAAGATTTAGCACTTAAAACTTTCCCATCATGCCTCTGTGAGTGTGTCGGGCGTCGTCAGTATTTTCTGTTGTCGTCCGGTATTTTTAAAGTTTTTTTTTTTTTTGGTGTGATTGTTGACAGCTGAGCTTCAGTCTGACTGTCTGACCGCTGCCATGCTCTGTTTGTATTTAATTTGTCATGATGTCAAATTGTCAGTAAAAACAAAATCAAACTCTGACGTCTCGACTCTTCACTCATGTCTTGTTTTCTGTCCCCAGAGTTTTCAGTCATTTCTGTCTCACACATTATATAATATAAATTTACACTCAACTTTAAAAATTATTAGTTCAAATTTTAACACTGGGGGTAATTTTGACTTTAAAAAACTACTAATTTTGATGTATGAGATGTGATTTATAGTTAATGTAAAAAGTTAAAATTGGAATAATGATTAAACAAAGATATAATGAAAAGATTACAATACATTCTTTTAATACCAAATGAATTATTTTTGTGTCATACTTTCAACTTAAAAATGTATCATTTAACTATTTACTCGCTATCTCATTAATGTATACATCAAAAATTCATTTTTAGAAAGTCATGATTTGGCAGTCAAAAAATTTAATTTGTCATAGTATTTGATTTTTGTATACATCAGGTCATAAGGTCACAATTTTTATTCCTGTAAGTTATATCTAAAAAATTGTTCTCACAATTTCACTTTTTTCAGTATCTCATATTTTATACTTAAAAAATGATAATTTTCACTTAGAGTCAGTGTGATTTTGATAGAACTGATAAAAGTCACAATTTTCACCCAGAATCTCATATTTTATACTCAAAAGAAGATTTGAGATGTAATTGTGTCTTTACATGTTACAGTAATTATTTTAAGAACGGTATAATTCAGTATCTCAACATGAAAGTAATGATTTTGATTTAAAAGTTTAAATGAATATTGACATCATATTTTAGGTTTCTGACTTTAACTCGCGGTAGAAATCAGCTGATGTTCACACCTGGAGACAAACATCTGAGTGGAAACTCCTCTTCAAAAGGTAAATGGAAAAATCTTTACTCTGAAAACATGTATGCCCACTGAGGACAAAAGCCAGATGTTAGTGGGTTTTGTCCAGTGTGAAAGAGGCTGCAGCGTAACATAAATGTGTTAAACAGATAGCTACTTTAGCTATATTTGGGCAGCACAGAAAAATGCTAGCTAACACACATTAGAGTGTGTAAATATGAAGTGAGTTGTGGTCCCTTAAGGTGGACGGATGACAGCACAGTGTGGACTCCTGGCAGTTTGATTACATCTCTCTGCGGTCACTTGGCAGACATCTTAAACTGTTGATGAGGAATAGGTAGTAGTTTATTGATCATTTTCCTTTGTATGTTTCTCTTTGATTTCCTCCAGGTGTCACCACTTCGTCCACGACATCGTCCATGATCGCAGAGACATTGTTGAGGATGAGGGAGACATCGTCCATGATCAGAAACATTTTCCATGATGACTGAGACATGCAAAAGTTGGTAGTGATGGGGTTCCCTGATTTGATGGCATTGTCCGTGAGAAACATTGTCGCTGATCACAGAGAGTAGTTCACAATCAACTAGTAAGGCGTCAAAAAATGTCAAAAATAAGTCATAGTATAGTATACCATCAAAAAACATTTTTAAAAATGTCATAGTATAGTATGGTGTCAAACATTGTCAAAAAATTTAGTATAGTAAGAAGTCAAAAAATGTCATAGTATAGTATGGTGACAAAAAAAAAAGTATAGTAAGGACTCAAAAAATAACAGTATAATAAGGACTCAAAAAATAACAGTATAGTATGGCGTCAAAAATTGACAAAAAATGTAGCATAGTAAGGAGTCAAAATGTCAAAAAATATCAGGCGGTGAGATCTGAGAGACGTCAGGAATAAATTTTCGTTGTGGGCGATGAGAACGTTTTAAGGGTGATTGTGGTGGGGACTCAAAGTGTGATTGTGGTTGTGGTTGTCAAGGGTTGGTAAAGATGTCCTTGGTGTGGTGTGAGTTGTCCAAGAGACATGAGGAGTGTCATGGTGTATTGATAGGGCTCAAGGGAGGCGTCAAGAATGGCCGCCAGTATGGTGGGTGATCAAGGAGTTGGCGAAAGTGTCATGGTGTGGTGTGGGAGCAAAGGGCAATTTTGAAAAGAGGCAGCAGGTATAGTGGGACTCAAAAGGGCATCAAAATAACGCGGTATAATTGTGGCGACAAAGAGCATCGAAATAAGAGTAAATTGTAATTATGGCGACAAAACGTCAAAATGTCATGGTATGAGCGGGGACTCCAAAGGCAATCAAAGAAATGACAGTTGTGGTGTGGTGACAGAGAGCATCAAGAAATAAGAATGGTGTAATTGAGGCGTCAAGGGTTGACAGAAGATGTTTGTGGCATGAGTAGGGGTCCAAGGAGATGTGTGTCAAGAGATGTGGGTGGTGTGGGTCAAGAAGGCGTCAAAGATGTTAAGCCCAGGTATGGTGGGGACTCCGACAGACGTCAAGGAATGGCATGGTTTGGTGGTCAGGGAGTTGGCGGCAAAAGTGTCGCTGGTATGGTATGGGTCAAGGGCAATCAAAGATGTCATGAGTATGTTGTGATTGTCAAGGAATTGGCCAAGGCCTTCAGCAGGTATAGTAGGGACTCAAAGGCATCAAAATGGTGTGGTGTGGGCAAAGGAAACCAAAAGAATGACGAGGTAAGAGAACAAAGAATAACAGGTATAGTGGGCATCAAGGAGATTGGCCAAAAGATGCCATTAGCATGGTAAAGAGTCAAAATGTCAAAAATGTCATATGAAGTATAATTATGGCGTCAACTTATCAAAAAATGTCCATGGTGTAATGGGACTCGAAACATCAAAAAAATGTCAATTATAGTAAGGACTCAAAAGGAAACATCCAAAATGTCTCCTTAGTATAGTAAGGACTCAAAAAACATCAAAAATGTCATGGTATAGTAAGGACTCAAAATGTCATGGTATAGTAGGGACTCAAAACATCAAAGATGACGAGTTTAGGTATGGCATCAAAGGAATTGGCAAAAGAATGTCAGTGTAGTGGGATCAAAGAAACATCAAAGAATGTCTTGAGTATGAGTATGGTGTCAAGGGTGGCAAAATGTCATAGTATAGTATGAAACGTCAGGGAGGTGGCAAAATGTCATGGTATGTGTAGGCATCAAAAGCATCAAAAATGTCATATGGTAGCAGCATGAGGCGTCCAAAAGAACATCAAAAAATGTCATAGTGTAATGCAGGACTCAAAAACAATAAAAATGTCATGGCAGGTGGTATGGCGACAAAAAACAAAAAAATAGCGGTAAAACTCAAAAATAACAGTATAGTAGGCATCAAAAATTGGCAAAAAATGTAAGTAGCATAGTAAGGAGTCAAAAATGTCAAAAAATGTGCTAGTATAGTATGGCGTCAAAAACATCAAAAATGTCATAGTGGTAAGGACTCAAAAAACATCAAAAAAATGTCGCATAAATGTAAATGGGACTCAAAAAACATCAAAAATGTCATAGTATAGTATTAAATCAAAAAACATCAAAAATGTCATAGTATAAATTATGACGTCAAAACATCAAAAATGTCATAGTATAGTATGGCGTCAAAAACATCAAAAATGTCATAGTATAATGGGACTCAAAAATAATCAAAATGACACTTAGTTAGTATGGCATCAAAATTAGCAAAAAATGTCATAGTATGGTATGGATCAAAACATCAAAAATGTCAGCATGGTATAGTAAGGACTCAAAAAGAGCATCAAAAATGTCTCATAGTGTATGGCGACAAAAATAAAAAAATGTGTATAGTAAAAGCTCAAAAACAACATGGTAATTAAGGCATCAAAATTGGCAAAAAAATGTAGTAGCATAGTAAGGAGTCAAAAATGTCAAAAATGTGGTAGCATAGTAAGGACTCAAAAACGTAAAATAACAGTATAAATACCATAGTCCAAGGCATTTCACGTCACATGGAAGCTACTAATGTTACTGGTCTTGGTTTACCTTACCTTGTGTCACAACTTATATCAGCATAGGGAGCGTACTTGGCTAATGTATGTATTGACTTAGAGGTTTAACATATAGTTAAGGCTTTATTTATTGTTTATGTTTGAGGTCACGTTAATGATTAATGTTACCATGTTCACATGACTTTTGCATGCAATGTAAAGATAATCCCCCTTTGACCTGCCACCTTCTGACTTGGCCAAAAGGAACACTCCTTTAATTATAACCTAACCCATATGCCATGGAGTCAATACTAGAGGCTCTTCTGTTTCAGCCATCTTGTTTCAAATCCTTTTATTTATAAATACCATGCAGTTTGGACAATGGAACTGTCAGGGCAGGTTATGTTTATTATTTATCATTGTCCATGCAATTGTTGTTCAAATGATCCTTCTGAACCTCAATGTTTTGCTGTGTGCTCTGTTTATTTATCATACGGTGATATTTTTGGCTGACTACCAGGTTAGGGGTTAGGATTCGTTTCTTAACCAGAAGTTAGGGTTAGGGTTCGTCTCTTAGCCAGAGTTAGGGTTAGGGTTACAGCTTTAAGCAGAGGTTAAGTTATGGCTTTTAGCAGAGGTTAGGGTTACAGCTGCAACTGGGAGTTAGGGGTTAGGAGTTCGTCTCTTTTAACCAGAGTTAGGGTTAAGTTACAGCTCTTAACTAGAGGTTAGGGTTGCCAGCTTTTAACCAGAGGTTAATTCGTCTCTTAACCGGAGGTTAGAATTCAGGGTTAAATCTCTTAACCAGAAGGTTAGGGTTGGGAGTTACAGCTCTTAACTAGAGTTAGGGTTGTGGGTTTTAGCTTAGAGGTTGGGGTTACGTCTCTTAACGGAGGTTGGGGTTAGGGTTCACGTCTCTTAACCAGAGGAGTTGAGGTTAGGGTTATGTCTCTTAACAGAGGTTAGGGTTAGGGTTACAGCTCTTATACAGGAGGTTGGGGTTGTGGCTTTAACTTGAAGGTTGAGTTAGGGTTCGTCTCTTAACCCAGAGTTGAGGTTGGGGTTGTCTAACCAGAGGTTAGGGTTGAGGTTGACTCTGTAGAGTTGGGGTTAGGGTTAAATCTCTTAACTAGGGTTAGGGTTAGGGTTAGGGTTAGGGTTAGGGTTAGGGTTAGGGTTGCGATCTCTTAACCAGAGGTTAGGGTTAGGAGTTACTGGCTCTTAACCAGAGTTAGGGAGTTAGGTTACGGCGCTCACCAGCGGAGGTTAGGGTTAGGAGTTCGTCTGTAAACTAGAGGTTAGGGTTAGGTTCGTCTTAACCAGAGGTTAGGGTTAGGGTTCGTCTCAACCCAGAGGTTAGGAGTTAGGGTTATGTCTCTTAACCAGAGTTAGGGTTGCTAGCTTTTAACCAGGTTGGTTAAATTCGTCTAGCAGAGAGTTAGGAGTTAGGGTTATGTCTTAACCAGAGGTTAGGGTTAGGGTTACGTCTCTTAACCAGAGGTTAGGGTTACGTCTCTTAATCAGAGGTTATACATTTTAGTTACAAGCTGCAAGCAGAGAATAGTTGGCATTTTTGCTTTACAAAATAATTTTTGTGATATTAATTTGAAAACTAGTGGTGCAGTGGTTAGCACTGTCGCCTCACAGCAAGAAGGTTCCAGGTTCAAGCCTCGGTTCGAGCCCGGGGCTTTTCTGTGTGGAGTTTGCATGTTCTCCCTGTGTGGGTTCTCTCCTGGTTCTCCGGCTTCCTCCCACAGTCCAAACACATGCAGGTTAACTGTAGCTGTGACAGTGAGTGTGAATGGTTGTTAGTCTCTATGTGTGACCCTGCAATGGACTGGTGATCCGTACAGGGTGTACCCCGCCTTTCACCCAGTGTCAGCTGAGATATGCTCCAGCACCCTGCAACCCTTAATGGATAAGCAGTATAGATAATGAATGAATGAATGAATGAATAATTTGAAAATAGAGAAACTCAATCAAAAGTTAGGCTACAAAACTTTATTGATTCTGTTGAGACAACATTTAACAAACCATAGCAAAGATAATGACAGATGACAGAACACTGTTTCACTCTCTCATCATGAGCACATGAGGATAATACATGTCTGAACACAACATTTAACTGTAAAATGTTAATCCAAACTGTCCAAAGCTTCAAGTCCTGAAACTTAAAATATAAACAAGATATTACAAATATATTTAAAGAAGAAAAAGACATTTCGCTATTATTACATGTGACCTTTCCTATTTTTGTTGCTTGTAATATTACAAATGACCTTAGATTAGCACAGCTGACCTTTACTATCAGATTACTTTAAGTGATGCAAAAACTTTTGACACCTTACTATACTTCTTGATGCTCGAGACATTTTAGTGTACAAAGACTCTCCTGTGATTGCGGACAATGTTCCTGAGATCATGGACAATGCCTCTGATCGTGGACGACGTCTCCCTCATCCTTAACAATGTCTCTCCGATCATGGATCTCTGTGATTGTGGATGATGTTGTGCACCAAGTGGTGACACCTGGAGGAAATCAGAGAAATATACAAAGGAAAATGATCAATACAATACTACCTATTCCTCATCAACAGTTTAACCATGAAAACACAGATAAATGTTCAACCTCCTCACCAACAACAACAAATATTTGGGAAAAAGTAAAATGATTATTGATTGTGTGTCAATCAACTCATCATTGGATGTTACTGTGAACTGCACAACAGTAATAAACACAATCAGTAAAGTCAATTTTGAATGCAGGATTTTAACTTGTGTTGTTTATTATACTTCAGTAAAAAGTAACTTTTTCCACCACAGATGGTCACGTACCTTCTTCTTATTAACACATATTTAAAATGTCTTCATTTTTTTTTTCGTTTAACGAATAACAACCAAATTTACAAATGTCTGAAAACTTTTAAAAATAAGGTCGTTATAAACTGTAGATATGTTTAAATCACCGTCTGACCAACAGTTCAAATTAACACACTCATGAACAACTCACTCCATTTTATTTGTAGAACTGATACGGTTTTGTACGGTGTAGTCTAGTGTGTCTCGCACATACACATAATTAAGAATTTCTGATCATGTCCAATCAAACTATTTTGACTGATCCTGAACAATAACAATCCAAGACAGAACATTTAGTGTTTGTTGGTTCTGATGTGTCTGATATAGTTTGGTGAGAAGGTGAGGACAGCTACAGTCACTTTGTCCACAGACAAAACATTGACAACTATTCTGATACTTATTTTTTAAAACCTAGAATGCCAAATATTTGCTTCAAGACAGAGGCTTGAGAGGTGATGATTTAACAGTTTTCTTTATCATGTGATAAATAGTAAATACTGTTGATTAAGCAAAACAAGACATCTGAAAACGTCACCTTGAGCTCTGAGCGATTACAGTTAGTACTTTTTCAGATTTAATAGACACGATTAATCAGTTCTTATTATATTCATTACTAAACTCATTAAATATCAAGGTCTGAGCTGGGATTTACCCAGCGACACGAAAAAACGATTAACAATTACTAATTCAGCTCATCAACAAATATTGTTCAGACTGGGTAAATGTGACTCGTACCTGTTGGTCTGTGAGGTGATGGTGGTGTCTCTGAACTGCAGCAGCTGAACAAGTCGACCTGGAAAACACAGAAAGTTCAACACCTGAAACAGTGATTAACACAAAACAGAGATGGAAACTTTCTACCACTGAAACACAACATGTGACCACGAGAGTGAAAACTGAACACTAAAGCCTCGACAGTTACAGATAAAACTTGACTGAGCTAAAAGAGAAAAACAATGTTAAAACAAAATGTGATGATCTTGAAATTATGGTGCATTCCAGTCGTACTTAGAAGTCTGAATTTCTGAGTTCTTAATCAACTGGAACGCGTCCTGAAGTCCAAGCAACTCCACCAACCCCGACATCAGAATCCAAGATGGCTGCTCCTCACATCAACAGCAGTGAACACTCTGCTAATGTTCCTGTTTATAGCAGCTCAGTCTCATTAGCTCCTGATGTGAACAGCTGAGGAGTTCTTCAGGTGGAGCAGGTCTGTTCTGAACCACATTTTTGTTGTTTATGCTGTTTTTATTTTTTCTATTTGAGGAGTTTGAAGGTCACACACAGCTTCAGGTACAAGTTAGAGACTCAGACAGACACATAATGACCTGCACTGTTTTACATCTTCTGACTTTCAGTCAGATAAAAGTATTCTGTTCAGTTACGTCACTGAACTTCTCTTAACATAAAGTTTAAATCTTGTCTCATGAGCTGAGTTTATCTTCACAGCCGGACAGAATCATCACAGCTGATCAGAACAGTGTTTCAGTACCTGAGCTGTTTCCTGTCACATGACAACAAACGTCATCTAAAATGTCTGAAGCTCAAACTTATGGAGGAGCTCAGAGCTAAAGTTTAGTTTTCAACATAAAACTGAGCTGAGTCAAGTTTTAAGACACTGCTCATCACTAATATACAGAAGTGTGGGTCAGTACACAGCCATGATCAGGACTCAGAGCTACAGAGACGCAGTGAGACCGACCACAAAGAGACAAAGAAGCAGCTGAACATAAACCGATGTAAAGACTCAACATGATCACAACCACATGATAATCAGACAGTTAGCACCGTCCACAGCTCAGGTCACACAAACACACAAATACAAACATAAAGCTAATGCTAACGCTAACATCCAGGTGTACAACAGCCAGGTACAGACACGATATAACACAACGCGACCACAAACACACAAACAGCGACACGACAGATCGATATAAACCGAGTTAAAGAGAGCAGGATGGAGCACAGAGTTACACAGATGCTAACTGTCGCTAAAGTGACTGTAAACAAACACAACAGAGGTTTTAACAGACTCAGGAGCTCGATGTGTTTTCACCACGTTGGGAAACACACACACACTCCGACCCACGAGATACAAACCACTGAAACTGGAAGTAAAGTCTTTAGAAGAGAAGGCTAATGCTAACGGTAGCCGCTAACGCAAATGCTAACACTAGCCGCTAGCTAGTTCGCTCCTAATCTTACCTTCGCAGGTGTGTTCAGGGTCCAGCTTCACTCGTGTTGGACAAACAGCAGCTCCAGTGTTTGTTTTAACATCAGGCTTCTTCACTGACCCAGTTTCCTCTCAGTTCTGACAAACAGAGGCGACGGTTCAAACACTGGTTTAAATCTGTTTCCGGGTTCGTTTCTCCGCCTCTCTACTCTCCTCCCACAAGCTCATGACCGATGACGACACACGCCACCGCCAGTGACGACACACGCAAGCCAACAACGGCAGAAGAAAAACGCTGATTGATTAATAAAGTCTAAGTGTCCCTGAAGGCACCACTTATGTTTTAAATGAAGAGTCGACACCAGTTTAGAAACAGGTCTCAGGTTTATTGAATGAGTTGCCATGCAGTTTAGTGAGACACGTGACAAACTGTTGGATGTGAGTTTTGGTTCTGTACATGATTGATCAACACAAACCGATCGATCTGATCGATTTCAGCCTGTGAAACAAACGGAGAGAATCTGAACACACAAAGTGAGGACAGGTCTACATTCAGGGTCTGAGAGGAGGAGGAACAGATTTACTGACCAAAGAAAAGTCAGGCCTTCTCTCAACTCTGTATTTTACATTTCTAACATTTGTAGATTTGAGTGAGAGATTTGTGTCGTGATCACAAGAAAAAAAAAAAAGATCTGGAGGTTTGACTCTTAATTGTGACTATTTTTGTGATTAGGAGAGAAAAGATCTTTTAATTACTAATTAGTCCTTTTGTCATAATGTTTAGAATAAATAGTATTTTGTAATTTTAAGAGAAAATCTACAAAAGCCATGAATACAAAGATCTACAAGATTAACATCTCAGTAACATTTTTTAAAAATTAGAATTATGATCAAATCTCAGGTATTGACAAAATCCATAAATTCCAAAATCAATATCACAGAATTAATTTGCAAAGATCGAATAATTACAATTTTTATCTCAGTCAAATCATAATTCAGATTTTTGTATTTCATAACTACAACCAAAGATTTTGTAAAAACTTTGTCGTAATCACAGCAGGATATATGAGACTGATAATTACAACCGAAGATCTTAATTAAAAGACCTGTATTTCATCTCATGCGATCTCTCTCTTCTAATTACATGATGTTTTTTCCTGGTGAATGCAGTTAATGCAGTGAAGAATTCAGGCCGTAGAGTTTTTGAATCTAAACTCAGCTCTGCCTCCTCCTCCTCATGAGATGATGCTGTTTGTAAAAATAGAAATTACACTGAAATCCAAACTGTTTTCATGTCATTTTTTTCTCTTCACACAGTGAAAAATAAATTTTTTCATCTAGCCGTCAGTTAGCCTCACATGACGTTAGCATCATTAGCGTTTTCCATTGAAATCAAGACAACTGAAAGCCTCCACACTGTTCTGTTTGATTTCAATAGAAACACGTCGATAGAATCAAACTAAATATGTTGTTTTAATGGATTTAGTGTTAAACGTTTAGTACCAACCAAAATTAAAAACAACAAGGAATCTTTAACAAATGATAGAAGACTTTTCCAGTCAGGATAAATGCACTTAAAGAGTTTTTCACATCGAAATTCTTGAATGTTTTCAGAGCTGATGGAAGGAAGAAAGAAGGCAATGAAAGGTTTTTAGTAGCAGGGACGAGTTTCATCAGTTTATAATGTCATTCTCTCACCAGACTTCATTCAGAAAAACAACCATTTTAGCAGCTTTTATTTTTGGTTATGAAGTAGAGAGAAGTGAAGTTTAGCTCTGACACTTATAATTTACACTTTCTTTAAATTTGAAAAGTGTCAGTTTATTATTTATGTTTCTGTCTTCAAACTGTGATAAGAATAACTGATGATATAGATATTTTTTTAGGAGAAGAAGACATCTAAGTGCTGAAACTCGTCCCTGAAGTGGTCAAACGTCCGATAGAAAAGCACTTCTCAGGTCCGAGACCTGAACACCTTCAACCCTCCTGTTGCATTGATAAGAGTTTGTACCTTCTGTACGTCTCAAGGCATCTGATTTTCTCACAGGAAAACTACCTCAGTTCATTTACATACATACATATTCACAAACAAAAAGAAAGAACAGGAAAGAGTATTTGCTATTTAAGTTGCTTATCTGGTAAACTTTAGTCACAGCTGCATCTTTGTAAAGCGCGGTGGCGTATAAAGTAGCACGCTAACAGTTAGCAGAAGGTAACATGATGCTGCTTTTACAATAACAGATCTGTGCTTCTCCTTCAATAGTGGTCAAAACAAAAACAAAACCCTCAGAACAACTGTACAGATGTTAATTATATGACAGTAACACAAACATTGGCTTTATTCCAGTGAAAGGCTTTAAAGTGTCTTTACAGTTTCATGTTACTTCAGATAATGTCAATTTCCACCAGGTTGAAAACAGAAAAACAACAAGTCACAAACTGATTTTTCCTGTCACACTTTGAGACACATTTACTGATATTGTACTCTACTACTTTAGCACTAGCTAGTATTACCCTTATAAACAGATCTGTTTTGCTGCAGTTAATGAGTTTCACTAAAATTCTGTAAGACTAAAAACTAAGACAGACAAAATAGATGACGGAGAATGAGGAGAAAAATAAAACAAGCTTAGTGTTGTACAACTGAACACAGTCTGCACACAATTATGATAAATATGATGAAATGATATATTTTATTACAATTTTCCCCCTGTGATTAGTTACTGTTGTTGCAGAGCATAATGTGGTAGTCTGTATCTGGTTAGCTAGTTAGCCAGTTAGCTAGTCACAGCTCACACCACTACTCTTGTGTTAGCTACAAGCAAACTGAAACTGTAGACTTTGTTACACATGGAAACTTTGAGGGGTACAAGAGCAATGAGCTAACTAGGCTCTGCTAACGTACCTCACGTCTGTAACTGCAGTTGTATTTGCAGTAGAGGAACTGTTAGCGTTAGCACGAGCTATACGATTTTTTAGCTAATCCACTAATATCAACTTGTAAAACTGAGTATTTGAATCTGAAGAGTGATTTTCCAAGTACACATGGAATCCTTAATCTCAAAGACAAATGCAGTATTTTTATGTACAAACAATATGTTAATACACAGGTGTAATACACTGGAGTAAAGCCATTGCTAAGTGTTACCAGCATTAGTAATGACATTATAATAATAAGTGTTTAAGTACAGACAAGAGGCCTTTGCTTGTCAATACTGAGAACACGTCTGTTTAGACTGTTTTTAAAAAAACATTCACATATCCAGGAAACTGATCATTATTGAGCTCCTCAGAAAGAAGAATACATTTTCTGTCAAACAGAACCAAAGAGTCCGTCACTCCCATTAATCTCGAGTCAATCACAGGAATGTATCTCGTGTTGAGCGTTTGTTAAATATGCAAACATATCGTTAACAGACATGTAACTGTAACACGTTAATTCAGTTCAGTTATACACAGATATACAGTTAGTGGAACAGGGACGATGAGGTTGTTGCATAAATCAAACGAATCACTGCAGCTCGGCAGCCATTTTGGCTCAAACTGGACAGGAAACCATTCAAGTAATGGCCGAGTTTTGCAGAAAAAAACAGTTAATCTGAAACTGTTCATGTAAATGTTCCTGTTTAATTCAACACTGCAGAGTTTTGTTTTCATTAGTATCGTGTAGCGAGTGTCGCGACAATCTGTTTCATTTGAAATTCAACTCAGACCTTTCTTTAACAACAGAAAACCAAAGGAAACTTGAATTATTCCCTGACAAACATGTAGATTAAATAAACTGATGAGTTAACACGATGACTTTTAATTGGTTTTCTTTCACCAGACACTTAAAAAGTTTCTACTTCAAAAAACGTTTTTTTAAATACCTGAAAATTTAGGAAAGCAGCAGTTAGCACTGCAGAATAAACCGTATTTACGTTAAATCTCAGCTTTATGTGAAACAAACTAATAAATTAAAACAACATTAGTTCTGCCAAACGCAGATTTTCAGTTTGTCCTGTTTTTGGATTCAAAGATGATGACGACAGAAGCATCTTAATGTTAGCGTCTTTCCAATGATTAGCAAACAATATTTAACCATTTCGGCTGGAATTATAGTTGTTTACATTAAAACAAACAAACAAAAACCTCCCTGGCTCTTTGGCTTCCTTCAGTCCACAGAGACAGGTTCAAGACTAACGAGGGTTCAGTCATTAGTTTAGCAGGTGTCATGGAAATGCAACAGCTGAAGGAAACACACATTTCATGGCAATGCATCCAATATTTTTCTAAATATTTCACTTTCTCTGTTGTTGGAGCTAAAAACACGAGAATCAGCTTTTTTGATTGTGACGGACATCTGGTGAAAACGACAATTTAAACTCAACATGTCAAGGAATTCTCTCAGACAAACTAAAATATAATATTTTCATTTCTTTCTCTTTTTCTGTTTCTACACCATTTTGTAAAGTTCACGTTGTGCTTTCTCTGTTTAGTGTTTTCTCTCCGTCCTGTTCTTTGAGAATGACAGAACTGACCGTCACACCGTCGTTCTCCGTTCGTTAGACGTCCTGCTGGTGTTTGTGGGGCTGGAACGATATTTTGGTTTTTTTAGAGTTTGCTTTTCGTGAAGCAGGAGGGGATCAGCTGACGCCAGCTGCTGTCAAACTTAAATCACGCTCGTTTTAGGAGATGTGTTTACATGCTTTTCTGTGGCTTCATTATTCCAATTAGTTACAAGATGTAATATCATAACAACCAGCTGTGCTCACTGTTTCCTCTCCTGTTCCGAACGTCAGAGCAGCTCAGCTCAGGTTATTTGCTGGTTCAGAGTAAAATCCAGGAAAATCCAAGTTCTGTTAGTTTTTGATTTGAATTTGTCTCAGGCAGCAGTCGAGTCCGTCTAGTGTTTTTCCGATCTGGAAAAATCCCAGACGTCGTACTTTCCCAGCTGCACGTGAAGACAACCATCGCTGAAATCTGTTATTGGGAACAATCAGACGAGGTTAACGAGAACATCGGATCCAGTAAATCCCCTCAGCTCCACCTTCAGCTCCTGTTTCCACCAGAGAAGAAGAAAATTTGCCGACTCCATCTTTGAAAAAGGTCAGAGGTCAGTCAGAGCTGGTAGGTTAAAGGTCTTCTGCGGTCACATGATGCCGTTGGTAACGTACTGGAAGGAGTCGTAGAGTTTGGTGGTGATGGAGCGCATGGATCCGTCCACCAGCTGCTCCACCAGCAGCTGCAGCTGCTCCTCCGTCAGAGACATGTGGAAACGCTCCTTGAGGCCTCGGATGGTGCTGGAGCCGTGGAAACAAGGGAGGTGGGAACCTGGAGGGGAGAAACAGCAACAGGAGAGAGATGCCATCAGCAGACGGCATTCGCTGCTTCATTAGTTCATCGACAGAAAATGAATCCGAAACTTCTCTCACGTGCTGCTTTTCTTTAGATAAAGGACATGTTCACTGTTCTTAAAGCATTGATAACTAAACGACCAATAATCAAGAAAATAATTGATCTGGTTAAGGTTAGCTAAAACTGGTTTTGGTTAGCTAAAAGGTGTACTCAGGTGTATCTCACCTTGTTGCATGATCTCCACTATCTGCAGCACCTTCTCCATGTGTTTCCTGGCAGCGATCAGACCCTGAAGCATCAACATCTTATAGTAGATGAACATGTCTCCATCCAGACCGCCCATTACCTGAAACAGAAACATCATCAGACTCCACCCACACCTGTAACCCCTGACGACAGGTAAAGTTCAGACAGAAACAAAAACAACTCTCAGTTTACTCACATCAACAAACTCTGACGTGAGTTTGAAGGCCGACGTCTCGAAGCCGAGGTTACGAGGAGAGCTGGAGAGGATGAAGCCAAAGTCGATGTGGATGATGTGGCCTTCAGAGTCAGCAGGATGTTCCCATTATGTCTGAGGCAGAGGCTATTGGCTAGCTGGCACAAGAGGACTGGGCAGAAGGCAGTTAGTACAAGCAAGCACAAGGCGAACAGGAAGAAAACAGTTAGCCTAGCTTGGCACAAAGACTGGAGCGGAGGCAGCCCAGCCTAGCTTAGCACAAGACTGGAGGCCAGAGGAAGGCTGGCTATCCTAGCTTAGCACAAAAGACTGGAGGCAGAGGAGGCTGGCCTAGCTTAGCTTTGTGAGAAGCTGGAGGCAGAGGCCAGATTAGCTAAGCAGCACAATGACTGGAGGCAGAGGAAACTGTGTACAACTCCCAGCACAAAGACCTGGGAGGCAGAGAGCAGTTAGCCTAAAGCAGCACCGAGACTGGAGGCAGAGAGCTATTGGCCTAGCTTGACTGTTGGAAGAAACTGTTAGCCTAGCCAGCACAATGACTGGAGCGGAGAGCTATTAGCCTAGCTTAGCTGGCCAAGCTGGAGGCAGAGGGGCAGCTGTGGCCACATAGCTTAGCACAGACTGGAGCAGAGAGCTGTGGCTAAACAGCACAAGACTGAGGCAGAGAGAGCTGTGGCTAAGCTTGGCTGTGTGCTGGGCAGAGAACTGTAAGCTAGCTTAGCACAAGGAAGGGCTGAGGCAGAGGAGGCTGTTAGCCCTGGCTTAGCACAATGGCTGAGCGGAGAAACTGTTAGCCTAGCTTAACAAAGACTGGAGGCAGAAACTGTGCTTAATAGCACAAGACTGGAGGCAGAGAGCTGTGCTCTAATAGCACAATGACTGGGGCAGAGCTTAGCCTGTTCACAAGTGGCTGGAATGACATAAGATAGAGGAAGGAGAGGGAGTGAGATGAGAGAGATAACAAAGGGAGAGACATTGCCTTGTTTGGGGTGAGCTGCTGGGTGCAGGTGAGGTGGGCATCTCACCTATCTTTGACCTGCAGCAAATGTAACAAGATGAGGCTAGCAACAGCTCAGACCAAAGTTCCTCTGAGGCGGTCAGGAAAGCCTGGTGGTGTAGCTACATTGCTCCTGCAGAGTAGTCAAGCAGAGACAGCTGGCTCTGTTTACGCACCTGAGGCGGAGACACAGACCACATGGTCAAATCCACACCTGTCACCTAACACGTTTCTGGTAACAATAACATGATTACCCACAGTACTTATAAATACCTGGTGCAGAGAGGCGGCGTGAGGTGGAGTTGATCAGGCTGCAGCTGTCTGACAGCATCACCAGGATCTTATAAGGTTTGATCAGAGGGGGACACAGCTCCTGCTGCCAGGATGGACTGAGGACACACACACATGGTCACACCTGAGTTCTCCTAACATCATGGGTTTAACATGTTCTGGTTGATCTGCTGCAGGGAGGCTGATCTGTGCCTGAGCAGTCAAGCTGAGGGCAAAAAGCCATCATCAGTCTGATCAATGATCAGGTCAGCTTGAATTCATGCTGCTTGGGGGCACCACTGGGTCATCACCAGCTGTTTGCTATGGTATTTCATTTAAGGGTTGACAACGAACAACAAGCAAGAACTCATCAAATTAGCCCTCACGGCTCAAAAGAACTACCAGTCCCTGTCTGGCACAGTTCTTCCTCTTGAGCTCCACAGGCTGGTAGAGGCTCTGATGTATTATGTCTTCTTCACTGCTGGGCTCACAGGCTTCGGTGAGACTCGTATATTATATGTTTCTTCTATGGGCTCCACAGGCTTCAGTGAAGACTCTGATGTTATATGTTTCTTCACCTGGGCTCCACGGAGCTGGTGAGACTCTGATATATTATATGTGGGCGTCCTATTTAGTTTGACTCCGTCCACAGTTTTAAAACAGCCTCCATCTCTGTACAACGAGAACTGAGCTCAGTTTAACATGGCAGTCCCCATGGGACTGTGGGTCAGGCGCTCTCTGTGTTTGGAGGAGGTTGTTCACAAACTGTGAGTCATAGCGACGGTAGAGATCACACTGGGTGAGAGGACAAGAGTTTCTCTCGTCTTCATATAGAAAGTGTCTTATGTGGGTTGGAAACTGTAGAGATTCAAAAGAGGTTTGAATCAGATTTTTTGTAGTAAAATGTTTCCAGAAATTGGCAGTTAGGTAGTGATGTCACACACTCCCAACCCTAGACGTCCATGCAATACACCATTATAAACTCTGAGGCGGTAAAATGAAAACATAAAACTTAAACTTCTTGATTTTGCCAACTATAACATCTATCAACATGAGAATTTAACTGAAAACGATCTCAGGTCGCATGACCTGTTTAAATTTCAACCATGTTCTATGTATGAAAGTCTGATAAAAATAATGTGGCCTCAAAGAGGTGGGGTTTGATCATTTCTCCGACTTTTCAATGAAATTTTGCCCAGTTTTGCATTCATGTCGTCATGGTTACAGCAAATGATTCCCGATTGAACCGTTTGACGTATGTTTTGCTGGGTTTTCTCAAAGCTGTAGGAGTCATTACCGAAATGTGTATAACTTGTTTGTGGGATTATTGTGCGTTGTTAAACAGTGAGAGGTTCCAGGTGAGTCTGTACCTGCAGCTGTCGGAGGACCTGATAGGCCAGCAGCTCCTGCCTCAGGTCGTCTCCACACTTGACGATGTCTGTCAGTAACCTCCAGTTGGGCAGGTGACCATACGGGGAGCCCTCTCTGATCCGCCTGAGGACACAAACAGAGACTGTGACGTGTCGCAGCCGCCGCTGAGGGATGCCTCTTGTGATGTGGGTGAGTGGGTTCTGACCCCGCCTCCTCACCTGACTTTCTCCTCCCAGGGTTCTTTGAGGTCGACGGCTGGTCCTCAGGGTCTCTCCTGAAGGTCGTCGGAGTGTGAGCGAGGTTCTCCGACAGACGACGCCTGAAACACAGAGGTCAGAGGTCAGAGACAGAGACAGAGGTCAGAGGTCAGAGAGGTCAGAGACAGAGGTCAGAGAGGTCAGAGGTCAGAGACAGAGGTCAGAGGTCAGAGGTCAGAGGTCAGAGACAGAAGTCAGAGGTCAGAGGTCAGAGACAGAGGTCAGAGGTCAGAGGTCAGAGACAGAGACAGAAGTCAGAGACAAAGGTCTGTGTGTAGTTGTGTTACAGGTGTGTGTGTAGTTGTGTTACAGGTGTGTAGATGTGTTACAGGTGTGTGTGTGTTGTGTTACAGGTGTGTGTATAGTTGTGTTACAGGTGTGTAGTTGTGTTACAGGTGTGTAGTTGTGTTACAGGTGTGTAGTTGTGTTACAGGTGTGTGTGGTTGTGTTACAGGTCTTGTGTGTGGTTGTGTTACAGGTGTGTGAATGGTGTTACAGGTTGTGTGGTTGTGTTACGGAATATGGTTATGTACATGAATTATTATTATGGTTATTATTACAGGTGTGTAGTTTTGTTACAGGTGTGTGTGTAGTTGTGTTACAGGTGTGTAGATGTGTTACAGGTGTGTAGTTGTGTTACAGGTGTGTAGTTGTGTAGTTGTGTTGCAGGTGTGGTTGTACAGGTGTGTAGTTTATGTTACAGTGTAATATTATGCTTGGTTATATTTGGAGTGTATGGTTAATATTACAGGTGTGTGTAGTTATGTTACAGGTGTGTGTATGGTTATGTTACAGGGTGTATGTAGATGTATTTAGGTGTGTAGTTATGTGTTACAGGTGTATGTGTGTGGTTGTGTTACAGGTGTATAGATATGTAGGTGTGTGGTTGTGTTACAGGTGTGTAGTTGTGTAGTTGTGTACATGATGTCTCCAGCAGCGATGAACACCGGCTCTTCACTCTCCAGACTCGTGATGCTGTCGACTGAAAACTGACTGATGTTGTCGCTGCTGCTGGTCTGAGCCTCAGCCTGCACACACACACACACACACACACACACACACACACACACACACACACAGGTTTAAATCTTTACTTCGAGTCTTCATGTCTTTTCTCTGACAGGAAGTATGTCATAAAGAAAATATTTCAAAATAAAATGATGACCTGAGAAACACTTTGGAATAATTTCTTATGATTGATAATTGATAATTGTAACAGACTGAGTTTAGTCTTCTTTGTTCAAACATTTTAACCTTTAATTGTTATGTTTAATAATCTGATGTTTATTATCTGGATTGATCAACTTCAGTCAGTGAATAACTGATGATGATGGGAATAATCCAGACTCCTCGTCACCTCCACCTGCAGCTGTCCGATGTCGTCGGTGGCCCACGCCTCGTCGTCGTTGTCATAGTTTGGGACGGTGGAGAAACTTCCCGCCCTGTGCTCTGACGTCATCCCGTTAGCGCCGGTCGCCATGACGCCGCCGCCACAGTCCAGGTTCTCTGCAGACCGAGCTGAACGGATCCTGGTCTCTGGGATCCGTTGGAACAGGAGACGTCTCGAAACTCTCACACTCCAACACCTCCACGTAGATGATGTACGGAGCCTGAGGAGGAGGAGGAGGAGGGGAGGAGGAGGAGGAGAGGAAGAGGAGCAGGAGGAGGAGGAGGAGGAGGAGGAAGAGAGGGAGCAGGAGGGAGGGAGGAGGAGGAGGAGAGGAAGAGGGAGCAGGAGGAGGAGGGGAGGAGGAGGAGAGAGGGCAGGGAGGAGGAGGAGGAGGAGGAGGAAAGAGGGCCAGGAGGAGGAGGAGGAGGGGAGGGCAGGAGGAGGAGGGAGGAGGAGGAGGAAGAGGAGGAGGAGGAGAGAGAGGAGGAGGAGAGGAGGAGAGGAGGAGGAGGAGGAGAGGAAGAGGGCAGGGAGGAGGAGGGAGGAGGAGGAGAGGAGCTGGGAGGAGGAGGAAGAGGGAGGGAGGAGGAGGGAGGAGGAGGAGGAGGAGAGGGAGGAGGAGGAGAGAGGGCAGGAGGAGGGGAGGAGGAGGGAGGAGGAGAGGAGAGGAACAGGAGGAGGAGGAGGAGGAGGAGAGAGGAGAGGGCAGGAGGAGGAGGAGGAGGAGAGGAGGAGGAGGAGGAGAGGGCAGGAGGAGGAGGAGGAGGAGGAGGAGAGGCAGGAGGAGGAGGAGGAGGAGGAGGGGAGAGGAGGAGGAGGAGGAGGAAGAGGAGCAGGAGGAGGAGGAGGGAGGAGGAGGAGGGAGGAGGAGGAGGGAGAGGAAGAGGAGGCAGGAGGAGGGAGGAGGAGGAGGAGAGAGGAGGGGAGGGAGGGAGGAGAGGAGGAGGAGGAGGAGGAGGAGAGGAAGAGGAGCAGGAGGAGGAGGAGGAGGAGGGAGGAGGAGGAGGGAGAGGAAGGAAGAGGGGCAGGAGGAGGGAGGAGGAGGAGGAGAGGAGGCAGGAGGAGGAGGAGGAGGAGGAGAGGAAGAGGAGCAGGAGGAGGAGGAGGAGGAGGAGGAGGAGGAGGAGGAGGAGGAAGGAGCAGGAGGAGGAGGAGGAGGAAGAGAGGAGGAGGAGGAGGAGGAGGAGAGGGAGGAGAGAGGAGGAGGAGGAGGAGAGGAGAGGAGGAGGAGGAGGAGAGAGGGAGGGAGGAGGAGGAGAGAGGGAGGAGGAGGAGAAGGAGGGGCAGGAGGAGGGAGGAGGAGAGGAAGAGGGCAGGAGGAGGAGGAGGGAGAGGGGAGGAGAGGAGAGAGGAGGGAGAGGGGAGGAGGAGGAGGAGGAGGAGGAGAGGAGGGAGAGGAGGAGAGGAGAGAGGAGAGAGGAGGAGGAGAGAGGAGGAGAGGGAGGGAGGAGGAGGAGGGAGGAGGGAGGAGAGGAGGAGAGAGGGAGAGGGAGGAGAGGAAGAGGCAGGAGGAGGGAGGAGGAGGAGGAGGAGGAGGAGGGAGAGGAGGAGCAGGAGGAGGAGGAGGAGGAGAGGAAGAGGAAACTGAATTCTGAGAGACCCACAGATTCTGATGAAGACAAACACCACCTGACCTCTGACCCCTGACCTGTGACCTGTGACCTGTGACCTGCGACCTGCGACCTGTGACCCTCACCTTGTCCTTGGAGTTGAGGACCACGGCCTGGCTGTGGGGATCCTGCAGGCGTGGTGGCTGGTGTTCGGCGTCGGCAGCCACACTCGGGCAAGCGAGCATGGATTGAGCAGCGTGGCTCTGAGATCAGGCCTTTAGGTTTTTCTATCTTTGGTGGAAAGAGTGTGGCGATGCAGAGGAGAACTACGGAGGAACTCCCTCTGAGAGACAGGCCGCTCAGGCTGAGGAGGAGGAGGGAGGAGGAGGAGGGAGGAGGAGGAGAGGAGGAGAGGAGGGAGGAGGGAGAGGAGGAGGAGGAGGAGTAGGAGGAGAGGAGGAGAGGAGGAGGGAGAGGAGGAGGAGGGGAGGAGAGGAGAGAGGAGGAGAGGAGAGGAGGAAGAGGGAGAGGGGGAGAGAGGGGGAGGAGGAGAGGAGAGGAGGAGGAGAGGAGGAGGAGGAGAGGGGAGGAGGAGGAGAGGAGAGGAGGAGGAGGAGGAGGAGGAGAGGAGGAGGAGGAGGGAGGAGGAGAGAGGAGGGAGGGAGGAGGGAGGAGGAGGAGGAGGAGAGGAGAGGAGGAGGAGGAGGAGGAGGAGGAGAGGAGGAGGGAGGAGGAGGGAGGAGAGGAGGAGGAGGAGGAGGAGAGGAGGGAGAGGAGAGGAGAGGAGGAGGAGAGGGAGGAGGAGGAGGAGGAGAGGAGGGAGGGAGGAGGAGGAGAGGAGGAGGGAGGGAGAGGAGGAGGAGGACACTGTCATGGTGGAAACTCTTTTCTAATCGTCAGTTCAAACACCTGAAGTTCATGAACGACAGAAAAGAAAAGAATCAATAAAATGTTGATAATCAATAAGCATCATAAACTCTCTTCTCATGTGATGATGAGCCAGAACCAGAAAAAAACAGTCAGGTACGGAAGATCAAGTCTGCCACAAACAGTCACAATAAAATCATGTTGATCTGTCTTTTATTGTGAAAGGATCCTGAAGTCTTGTCCTGATGTGGATCAGGATCAGTTATCAATGACTTATTGATTAAAGGATCCCAGTTTCAGTGTGATTCCAACAGAGAAATCAAACGTTTTCTCTCTTCAGGTCAGGAGTTCAAACCCCGTCTCTTCTCTCTGCCGTCGTCTTTACAAAAACTAAACTCAGTGGAGACTCTGATCAAAGTTTTTCATCCCTCCGTCTCCCTCTCATCTTTTTAATTGTCTGTTTTTCTTTCTTTTCAGGGACGATGAGGAGAAGACAACGGACTGGGACTCTGGATCCCGGCCAATGGAAAGCCTCGGTCTGATGCCATGTGACCGAGCCGCCGGGCCAAGAATGTGACGAGAGATTCAACAACAACACAGACGAGAACTCGTCCTCTCTCGCAGACTGGAGACCAGCTCAGTGTGCTGTTACAGCTGGACAACACAACAACACAACGACACAACGACACAACACAAGCGACACAAGACACAACTCAACGACACGACGACAACACAAAAAGACACAACACACAAAGACACAAGACACAACAACACAACGACAACCGACACAACACACCAGACACAACAACCGACACAACAACAACACGACACGTCGACACAACACAACGACACAACAACACGACGACACAACACAACAACACAACCGACACAACACAACAACACAACGACACAACGACACAACACAACAACAGAGACACAACAACCCAACGACACAACGACACAACGACACAACACAACAACAACACGACACAACAACAACGACACAACGACACAACAACACAACAACACCACAGCACAACCCAACAACACAACAACACAACAACACAACTGGCGAGCAGCAACATACAACGACATCTTTAACATTGACGCTAATGACACAACAACACCGACACAACAACCAAGACAAAACCTGGCTGCTAACAGATATTTAAGTCTCTGGCCGACAGGAGGCTTGGCAAGTAAAATCCACAGGCGCACCACGGGCCTGAAGCCAAAACAAACATGGCGGCAGGCCGTGGCTCCCATCTGAAATAAAGTCTGTGGTTTTGCTGAAACTCAAGACATTTCAGGTTTTATTCTCCTGACATAAAATGGGTCGACAAATCCCCACTCCTGATGTTTGGAAGCTTTCGTGTCTTAAAAGGCGGTTATATGAAGAATTGTCTAAGTAGGACTACAGAGGTTGTCGGGGCGTTAACATAAGCCCATCTACTCACCAGTCCACCTTTACAGCCTGGGTGTGTTTCTACTCCGGCTCTTTCAAACTCTCACTTTAACAAGAAGAGCACTGTAGAAGAACTCAGAGCTAGAAGTAAGAATGACCAGTTGGAAGCTTAGTGGTAGAGCGTTGGCGTCATGTGACCGTGGTGTAGTTGGTTTATAGCTAACGTTGGCTTTTTTACTTCCTGGAAGTTAGTTGGGCTTCAAACATCAGAGACAGTAGTGTTCATCTGTGAGATTATCTGATCAACTAAACCTGGAAGGATCAGAAACTTATATTTGGTCACAGTTTATTTTTGGAATAGAATGTGGGAAGAGGAACCAGGCGATGCTAACTGGGTGAGGGGAGAACAAAGGACTCAAACATCTCATTTTGTCCAAGAATCTAATAAAATCCAAAGATCTTTGGGTTTTTATCAAAGAAAGAAAGAATCAAATATTCACATTTCAAAAACTGAGAGACAGATTTGTTTTTGTTTTTTGATTAAAAATAAATCTAAATAGCTGCAGATTAATTTTCTGTCGACTGATTAAATGTATTGATCGCTGCAGCTTTAGATAAATCAGTGTTAAACTATGATCGCAGCAGTAAACTGCAACAGTAGATGTGCTATCGTCCTGACTCTAAACAACATAAAAGAATAAAACTCTTCCTCACCTCCTCGTGAACCACCTCCACCTTCGGGTTGCTCCCTGTCCGTCGGAGGCCGGTGCCGGGCCCGCTGCTCGCCATGGTGGCGTCTGATTTGGATCTCTGGTGGGTCCGTCTGGATGGGGAGATGAAGACCTCGGGGCTGTCGGGGGAGGGAGTGGTGGATGGGGAGGACGGGGAGGTGGAGGTGGAGGCCTCCGTGTTGCTGCTGTTGTGGCGGCGGTGGCAGCGGTGCTGGGACGGTGAGGACACGGGGCTCTCGGAGACCGAGGCCGGTCTGGGAGCATCAGAGGGTTTGAGCTCGTTGGACAAGATGAGTTTTCGGAGTTTGGTTCCTCTGGAGTGACGCTGGGTGGAGATGTGCATGTCGGAGGAGTAGGCTCCCAACAACCAGGCCGACAGCAGAGAGAAGGTGATGCTGCCTCTGCAGCGATGGATCTGACAGACACCGAGAGGTCAAAGGTCAAAATATCAGTTTCAGCTCAGTTTAAAAGTTTAAGAGCGAGATAGGATAATCGAGTCCTCCTGACCAAAGTCATCAGGTCTGATTATCTGAAAGATGATCTTGTCAGATTCTCCTGTGGTGTGAGGTGTTTTCAGAGGTCTGACCTGGGAGTGAAGTCAGCTACAAATTCACCATGTTCCAGTTGAGAAGTCAGAAAATGTGGGCACTCACAGAGACTTTATAGAGCTGACTTCGTAGATCTGTCTGAAGGCAGCTCAGCTATTCACGTTAAGGTTACTTACAAACACTTTAAACCTGGAACATTAAACCATGAGAAATTGAACTGGATTTGAGCGTATCTCAGACTAACTGTTGTGTAACAGTTGATAGCAACTCTACAAACAGCGTATGTGTGTCTGAATAAAAACACAGACAGTTCTACTTGTCGGCGGCTTCCTTGTAGAGCTAATGAGACTGAGCTGCTGTAAAGCAGGAACTGTTAGCAGGTATTTCCACTGCTGTTGACGAGCAGCCATCTTAGATTCTGATACTCAGTTGGTAGAAAGTTATTCTAACTTCGGGAGGCGTTCAGGTTCAAACTTCACGACTGGGAACTCAGATCTTCAGACTTTTGAGAAAGAACTGGAGCAGCAGCACCAATGTGCTTATAATGTAACTCCTGAATCATCGGGGGCGACCCTAGTAGGTCTGCGGTGATGGGAGGTTCACACTGCAGACATTCTGGGCTGACCCGCGACCCTGATAAGTTTATTGGTTGCTCTGTAGCTCTGTGCTACTTGTGCCAAACTTCTCTTAGTGCTAACAACAGACTCAGGTGTCTCAGGTGTGTGTGCGGACTCACCAGGTACGGTCTGATGGCGTCGCCCACCTCCGTGTCCATGTGCACGTACATGTTGGGCAGCTCACGGCGAGTGAAGTCCACCTCACTTGGGTGGGGAAGCTGAAGAACTGGTTCCAGTGGTACAAAACGCCCGGCTCCTTAGAAACTTGTACAGGTGGAGATCGCCATGGGAACGTCAAACAGCATGGACTCGAAGAGACGCAGCAGCCAGGACTGTTTAGATGAGGAGGAGGCAGAGGAGGAGGAGGAGGAGGAGGATGGGGGCAGAGAGGAAGACTCTGGCCGGGCTGAAGGAGGAGGAACCTGCTGGGAGGCACCGCCATGTTTCTGTCCCTCCTCGTCCTCCTCGTCCTCCTCGTCCTCCTCTTTGATGGAGCTGGTGTCAGGGTTGATGTGCCACTGAGGACTGCAGAGCTCCGACAGATCTGACTGTTGTTGTTTGTCGTCCTGTTGCTGCAGTTTGACCTTGAGCAGAACCTCACTGACAGGCCTTCAGAGCCACTACAGGGTCGATCACTGGAAACAGAAAACAGGACGAGGTCAGAACCAGAACTAAGTCCTGAATAAACCCTGACCCTGTTACAGTTCTTAAACTGAGTCTGAGATCTTGACTGATCCCATTTACAAGTAAAGGCATCACCACCTACTAAAACCACCAACATTAACAGTCGTGTCCGAGGGTTTCTGAAGAATCACCTCCTGATCGTGGAGCGGGGGTTTACGATCCTGTGAGACCAGGAAATTACCTTCATTGAACATCGAGAAAATTAACAATCAATTATCGATTAAACTGAAAATGCGTCTGACAGAAAACATCATTAAAACGTTTGAAGACACAACACGACCTCAGTGATGCAAACTTCTCGATTAAATTCCATGTGATCAATAAAATTCTCAGGGATAAACAATCCATCATCGATCGATTACGTCTCGAGACAAACTGGTCTCAGGTGAGAGGTCAGACTATAGGAAACTTCCTGTCAGACCTGGTTTGGGAGCGAGAGGTCGAGTACCTCAGGCATCGGACAGAGTTCAGGACTGGTACCAGCTCGACAGAGCTCGGTTCAGGTCTACACTCAGACCCAGCTCTGGAGCCAAAGTCCTGGATCAGGATTATGTGGGTTTTTCAAAACAGTTACAGGATTTTCTGTGTTCGTTTGTGACTTTATATCTAATCAATACCCAATCAATCAATCAGTGGACTTCTGGTTTCAGCTCTGCTCACAGATTCAGGGTCTGGTTCTAGATCCGTCCTTCCTGAAGGACCTGAGGAGATCTGAGACTGCTCCCTCCCTTGTCTCACCATGGTCGACTCCTAGGTCCATCTCCATGGCGTCCTCGGAGATGACGTCGAGTGGCGGACTCGGTCCTCGTGGGTCGCCACCGGCGCTCGACGTCCCGCTGCTGCCGATGCCCTCGCTGGCGCTGCTGCTGCCGAGGCTGCCGGTGCTGCCGATGCTGCCGCTGGGGCTGGAGCTGCGGGGGCTGGCGCTGGGGGAGGACGGCTGCTCGCTGGGGGGGGGGGGGCAGCTGCAGCTGAGGGCGGGTGGTGGGTGGTGGTGGTGGTGGTTGGGGCAGTCGGAGGAGCTCTCAGAGCAGGAGGAGGAGGAGGAAGAGGAGGAGGCGCTGGAGGGGGAGGAGGGGCAAGAGAAGGTGGTGGGGGAGGAGGAGGCCGGGAGGGGCGGCGTGGGAGGAGCTGAGGTGGAGCGGCAGCAGAGCCGGGGACACGGAGACCTCAGCGTCGGCCATGTTGGAGGAACAGACCTGAAAACAGGAGACAGAGACAGAGTCAGTCCAGATCTCCCTGAGCCTGATCTGATCTGATCCACAGAGTCACGATCCTGGGCCGAGTCTGATCCTGATCTGGTCTGGTCTGATCTGATCCTGATCTGATCCTGAAACCTGGTACAATTTCAGGCCTGATCCTGATCTGATCTGAGCCTGAGCCTGAGCCTGAGCCTGATCCTGATCCTGATCCTGATCTGATCTGATCTGATCTGATCTGATCCCTGAGCCTGATCTGATCCTGAGCCTGAGCCTGAGCCTGAGCCTGATCTGATCTGATCTGATCTGATCTGATCCCTGAGCCTGATCTGATCCTGATCTGATCTGATCATCAGGCCTGAGCCTGGTCTGATCTGATCTGATCTGATCTGATCTGATCCTGATCCTGAGCCTGAGCCTGGGCCTGATCCTGATCCCTGATCCTGTCCTGATCAGTCCTGATCTGATCCTGAGCCTGAGCCACAGTCTGGGCCTGATCCTGAGGTCACAGTCCTGGGCCTGGGCCCTGGTACAGGCAGTCCTGATCCTGAGTCCTGAGTCTGATCTGATCTGATCCTGAGCCTGAACTGGGCCTGGTCCTGATCCTGAGTCCTGATCTGATCTGATCTGATCTGATCCCTGGGCCCTGATCTGATCTAGTAAGAGCCCTGGGCCTGGGCCTGATCGATCTGGTCTGATCACAGTCTGATCCCTGGGCCTGATCTGATCCACAGTCACAGTCACAGTCTGATCCTGATCCTGGGCCTGAGCCTGATCACAGTCTGAGTCTGATCTGATCTGATCTGATCCACTGATCCTAGGCTGGGCCTGAGCCTGGGCCACAGTCTGGTCCCTGATCCTGATCCTGAGCCTGATCTGATCCTGATCCTGATCCTGAGCCTGAGCCTGATCCCTGAGCCTGATCCGATCCTGATCCTGAGTCTGATCTGAGCCTCCTCACAGCTGCTGCTCTGAACCTCACACAGGAAACAACCACAAACAAACAACAACAAACAACAACAGCTGTTTCTGGTCTTTGTGTTCAGCTCAACATGTCCTGGATCCAGAGACCACAGAGACCACAGACCTACAGGGACCGCAGACCTACAGGGACCACAGAGACCACAGACCTACAGGGACCGCAGACCTACAGGGACCACAGAGACCACAGACCTACAGGACCCGCAGACCTACAGAGGACCACAGAAACCACAGACCTACAGAGACCACAGACCTACAGAGACCAGAGACCACAGACCTTCAGAGACCACAGACCACAGACCACAGACCTACAGAGACCACAGACCACAGACCACAGACCTACAGAGACCACAGACCACAGACCTACAGAGACCACAGACCACAGACCTACAGGGACCCAAATGTCCCAGGTTTCCTCATCTGATGAATCACAGATTTGTCGACGACCTTTCTTCGTCGTCGTCGTGGTGAAACTGATCGGACGTTTCTGACATTAAAAATCTTCCTGATGACATCATCACCAGGCTGATCACACACAGCTGAGCATGATGTCATCAGAGCAGCACGTGAGTGAGTGTGTGTGTGTGTGTGTTAGCGTTAGTGTGTGAGATGGTTTCCAGATGTGAAGTTTCTGGAGTGTCGAGGCGTTGGGACACACACACACACACACACACACACACACACACAGTCCCTCTGTAAAGACTGTCTCTATAGTAATAACTCTGTGTGTGTGTATGTGTGATGTTAGTGTTGAAGCTGCAACAATCAGTCACCTAATCAATCAATCGATCAGTTTATCCAGAGGAAATGAATCTGCAGCATCTGATGGTTCAAGCATTCACGTTTTCAATAATCATCAGATTCATCAATAAGTTAAATCCTCTTGGCTTTGGCTTTATCCTCTTGTTCTGTCGTTCCTGTGTTGTATTGATCCAGTTTTAAAGTTTGATTTGTTTCTAACGTTCAGTGTTTTTGTCTTTAATCAGTTTCTGATCAGTGAAGCTCTGACAGGTTCTGTACAACAAAGTTTGATTGATTCACTTCAACATTCAGGAGCACGTCTGAGATCTGCAGCAGCTTCCTGTTAAAACAGGAAGTGACGGCGTCAGAGGCTGAAACCACAGAACACCTGGTCAAACTGTTTGTCCTTTATTTCTTCTTTGATTTGAATTCCTCAGAAAACAAACTGTTTCATATATTATTATTATATTATTGAGAGTCTGGAGATGGATTATTATTATTATTATGATCATTGTTTTATCATTGTTTTCTTTCTTCCTGTTCCACCTGTTGTTGTTGTTTTTGGAGGATTATAGTAAAACTCTGTGACAGTGATTTTCTGATTGGAGATCTGAACGAGTGTGAAACCACATCACTGTCTGACCTCTGACCTCTGACCTCTGAGCTGCTGACTGGTCGACACACAGAGAGAGAGAGAGAGAGAGTTATCTGGGCTCTGGTTCAAACACAGCATGATACCATCATCATCATCATCTTCATCCCCCACACTGAGTCACACACACACACACACACACACAGAGGAAGTGTGAAGCTGTGACGACAGATAAAAACAACAGAATCAGAGAAAAAGAAAAACACTGTGACGATGTTAAAACCTGTTGGTTCAGGTTCAGGACCAGGACCAGGACCAGGTTTCAGCTCTGGTAGAAAGTTTCCAGAGAGATGAACCTGATCTGGTTCCTGATCAGATGAACCAGATCTGGTTCCTGATCAGATGTACCTGATCTGGCTCCTGATCAGATGAACCAGATCTGGTTCCTGATCAGATGAACCTGATCTGGTTCCTGATCAGATGAACCAGATCTGGTTCCTGATCAGATGAACCAGATCTCTCTGCACTTTGCATTTTAGGAAGTTTGTTTTCAAACAGACCTCTGTCTGCACACTGGCTGCAGCTGGGAGCAGTGCATTCTGCGTAATGTAATGACAGTGAAGGCAGAGAAACAGTATTTTCTCTGCCTGAATTAAAGTTCAATAATCTGCTGATTGATCAGTGATTAATGACTGAACAATCTGTTTATCATTTATCAATCAGCTGATCAGCTGATCAACTGATCGATGCAGCTGCAGTGATAAAATAATCTGTGTGAGCTGATGTGAACAGAGCGTCAGTGAACGCAGCGTCAGACTGATGGGAGAGTGTGTGACGTGTGCAGTTCAGGGCAAAGTGTGACGTTTATCACCACAACATCACACACACACACACACACACACACACACACACACACACACACACACACACACACACACACACACACACACACACACACACATCATCATCTCAGCTGTTAAACCTTTAGTTGTTAAACGTCTGGTTTTCAGGTTGAATTCATTTTAATTTCCTCTGTATTGGTTATTTCCCCGGACAGAAAACTAATCAGCTGATATTCTGATAATTGATTAACTGTTAGAAATCCTCCATCTTGATATTAATACTCCTGTTATCAGTTATTGATCAGACGTGTTGTTGATGTCATTAACGGCAGGTCAGAGAAAATATTTAACATCTAGACTTTAAAGACTTCTGCAGACAAACAGGACCTTTACTTGTAATGGAGTATTTTTTACAGTGTAATACAGGAGAGAAACAGACCTTCAACAGTCTGATTATCAATCAGCTGATCGACACAAAATTAGTTTTATTATTTGAGACGAGAAACGACAATGGGAAAATAACATGAGAAAGAACAAAACAACGACAACAAAGAGACAAAACAACAACAACAAAGAAGCATAAAGTTATTGGAAAGTGACGCAGAACAACCAGAAAAAGACAGAAAGCAGCTACAAAGAGACACAGGACGACCACAGAGAGACAACAAACAACCACAAAGAGACAAATGAAAACAAAAGACTACAAAGAAGCAAAAAATGATCAGACAGTGATGCAGAACTGCAAAGATCCAAAACAACCAGAAAGAGACAAACAAGTACAAGACGACTTACAAAGACTGCAAGGAAAAAGACAACAACCTCAGAGACGACAAACGACGACAAAGAAGCAGAAGATAAAAGAGGAAATGATGCAGAACAACCGCAAAGATGCAAAACGTTCAGAAGAGATGAAGATGGACATAAAGTGAAATAAAACAGTCGTTTAACGTGAGGCTCAGTTTTTTTTTTTGGGGGGGGGGGGGGGGGGCTCGTGGGAAAACAAAAAAGGTAAAAAAACCCACGGGGGATGAATTTAACATGAATATCATTAATTTAACATTAATATAACATCAAAATAACCCTAATATAACATGTAACATTCATATGACAGTGATGTATCCTGTGTGAAAACCAAAGAGGCTAAAACACAGACTGAGGTTCACACACAGGTTACATCACTGTCATATGAATGTTACATGTTATATTAGGGTTATTTTGATGTTATATTAATGTTAAATTAATCTTATTCATGTTAAATTCATGTTAAATTCATGTTCTGTGGAGGTTTCCAGATGTTGCGGAGGACTCGGAGCAGAGCCGCTCCCTCCCGATACAAACAAACCGGGGGAAGGAGGAGGAGAGCCGGGCTGCAGCAGGGCCTCAGCCCCGGGGAGTCCACACCGGAACACCCGGGACAACAGGCTCGGCCACCGGCTGCTAACCCGGGTCAAACCGGGCTAAAGCACCCAGAAAAGGAGAAGTAAAAGGCGGAAAAACCAGGCGGAGGAGAGGGACACCTACCCCGGTCACTGAAGCGTCCTCAGTCCGGTTTAAAGGCTCCGAGGATCGGGGTTTAATCCGGTTTTCGTCCCGGGAGTTTCCGTGTTGAATCCCGGTTTTTGAATCCAGGTGTTAATCCGGGTTTCTGCCCTGGTTTTCAGGTTCTGATGTGGTCCATCTGGTCCGGGTTTTGAGGCCTTTTGGAGCTCGGATCGGCTCGACTCTGCGTGTTTTAACTCAGCAGTGACGCAACATCCGTCAAGGCAGCGGCCGTTAGGAACACCGGCATTTCCGGTGACAGTTACACAATAAAAGCATGTTTACACGTTAAAGCGCGGGGGATTTCCGGGACTTTCCCTCTTCACACTGCGACAGTTTCTCCAAACACACCGATGATTTTTATTGAAACGGCTCCTTTTCAACACAGCGACTCTGAAATCAAACCAGAGAAACAAATTTACCTTTATTTTATATAGCCTATCTAAAAAACTATTGATTATTAATCGATATATTTACAGAACGTTAACAGGCAGCGATAGTTGAAAATACTGTGATCAGATTATTGATAATCATTTCTGACAGTTAAAAAAGTTCTGATGAGCTGAACCCGCAGACTGGAACACGGGGCTTTTAGTTTGAAGACAGAGCTGCACCACTTCCGGTTACCTGCACAGATCTGCTGCTGCTTTTGGTTCTGTTTCCGCTTGCACCAAAATACCCCCCCCCCCCCACCGGGACGCCCCCATGTTCCGTTTAATAAACCTGATGACGACTGTTTGTGGGTGGTTTCATCTTTTTACCTTTTATCTCTGGATTTTATTTTATTTGAAACTTTTACTTTTTCTTTTCTTCTTATTCAATACTTTTCAAACATTAAGTCACGGTGTATCATTATATATAGCTGACTCCACCTTATATTATTAACTACATTATTTTATTCTTCTTATTAATGTCATAATATCACGTATATTATATATAACTAAAATGCTACATGTACTTCTGTGTATATTTAATATTACCTGTACGTCTTGTACATATACATGTGTATGGTTTAAGTCACCGTTACACTGTATAAATAAAAATGTACTGACTGTTTTACTGTTAGTATTTTCATATAATTCTTGTATATCCTTATTTATTTATTTGTATTTATATTATTGATATTAAATAGATTAAAACAACCTGTTTCTGCTTCAAACAATCTATTTCTTATATTCTGTTTATATTTATTTCATTTTAAATATCAACTGTCTCTGCTGATGTTGTGACATTTTTATTTTCCTCAGGTTCAGTTAAATCTTTTCTGTTTTTAAACTGATGAAAATCTGAAAATCAGGAGATTCAGAAAAAATTCAATCTGAGGCAGGAAAACTGCAGAGCAGAGCGCCTCCTGGTGACGGAGAGAGGGAACGACAGAGGAGAGAGGAAGAAGGAGAGGACACAAAAGGAAACACCAGGAAACAAAAATGACCAGAAAAAGAGAAAAAAAGAAACAAAGATCGAGGAAAAGAAAAAATGACATGAAAGCGAAAGAAAGGAAAAGCAGAACAAAATCAGAGTAGAGAAAGGTCGGACTGTGTTTTCTGCCAGTGAACGTCACATCCTTTATTCCAGTCAGTCAGCGTAGGAAAATAGATTCACATTAATGTTCTGTCCTCCGTCACTTTTCTGTTTCTCTTCACAACAAACAGCAGAAACACACAAACAAACAAACAGACAGGAACAGAAACTCACGCTGGTAAAGTAAAGGTGCATTTCACTGATTATTGTGGTTTCCAAACCAAAGGGCAAAAGGTGGGAATTTTCTTTTTCACGGTTGGACCGACGTCGACCTCCCACCTTCGATAAGTAAATTTAGGAGTAAAGTGCAAAACAAACAAAAGAAAAAACAAACAAACAAACGAAGCCGGCAGGTTACAGGGGAAGAAAAACAAACATTATCTCCAAACTTTTAAAGTTAAATACAAAAACAGTCACAGGAAAACCATGCAGGAAGTCGGCAGCGTCTTCCACAAAGCAAAGATATCTTTAAAAGATCTTCATAGCAACAGTAAGAACAACAACAATAATAATAATAATAATAATAATAAAATCTGCACATCAACAAGCTGTACAACTGTATGAAAGAGCAAAGACAGACAGCAACGACAAGAACTAAAGACAAAAAGATAAATTAACAAGAAAAACTCTTATTGGATTTAGTAAAAACACTGATGGCAAAACAAGTTGCTCTGAGTGAACAGAAAATCGCAGCATGAAGCTGTTTGATGTCAGAATCCCACTCAGCTTCACTGATAAAACTGTGGACATTAAACTGGACCGGGACCTCCAGGTCGGTCTGGAGGACTGTTGACGACTACACTACACAGAGTTCCTGAGCCTCAGGGAAAAACACAGAACTCCCTTTTTTAAAATGAATTTTTGGGCTTGAAAATATTCTAAAATCAGCTGGAAAAAAGAAAAAAAGGAATTAAATTCTGAAAAACTCTAAGTGGATCTCTGACAGGAAAACAGGACCACATTCAGTTTAGACTGGGAGTTCACCACCATCACATTAACCACAGTGTTTGACCAGGATCAGCTCAACATCTCAACATCTTGTCTCTAAAAAACAGCTCGATTCACCTTCAGTCCACTCATCAGATCTTCATCTGTGTCACAATAGGTTTTAACAAACTCGTGGATTCTACTGGTTTTTACTTCAAATTCACATTTAGTATCAATAAATCCCAGGAAACTGAATTTCACTGCTCCTGAATCTTTGACGAGTCTCCTTCTCAGCTGGCTGAATCAAAGGTGATTATACAACAAGTAGTTCCAAGCAATCTGATTGGTCAACAAGACATTTAGAATGTGCTCAAATCAGCATGACAGCACGCCTTACTCATCACTAAAAATATTACTCCGCCATATACATTTTACTTTGTTGATAGTAGTTGTATAATCGCAGTATTACACTCAAGGGTGTGCTTTAACGTCATTTGAGCACGACAGCGTTAAATATTGCTTAAATGAACAATGACTTAAGATCAGACGAAGGTACGAGAAGATTAATTTAGCAAAGATACGAAGTAAAGAATGAGGTGATCAAGTCCAGGGACATCAGAGGACGTTGAGTCTGATCCTTTAAAATCAACACACTGCTACCCGAATCCCGATCCTTTTATCTTTGATTATCTGACCCGTTTCTGGTTTTATTTTGATGTTTGTTTTTTTTTAAATGTTTTTGAGCAACACGGCTCCACAGTGAAAAATTCCAACAACTACCTCCACCTTCAACCCCAGGTTCCCAATGCAGGGCCAAACTGAGCCAAACTGAGCCAAACTGAGCCAAACTGGACTTTTGAATCATTTCTCAAACTCCTTTTAGATCCTGACTTCCACGGTGCTGTCGATTGCTGATTCTGAAGGGAACTCCACGTCTGGTCAACCCACAACGATGGACAAACTGAGGCTTCATGTTGTCTCTGATTTCCAATTGCCCATTTCTCGGGGTCCTTTTGGATCCTGACTTTCAGAGTCCTGCCAACCTTCCAGACTTCTTCCAAATATTCACAGATTCTGAAGGAAACTCCACCTGCCCCAGTCTTTACAGTTTAGGTTATAAACTGAGACAAACTCCAGGCCAGTTAGCTGTTCTAAGTCCAGTGACCTGTCATGAACCACTGCTCCTGTTGGATGTTGACTTCCAGAGTCAGACTGCTTCCACATGTTTGATTCTGGAGGAAACTCTACATGTCCAACTGGCCAAGTAAATCCAGTTAAAGAGCCAAACTGGGGCTTACTGCTCTCATGGACTTGTTCTAAACTACTTCTCAATCTCCTTTTAGAACTTGACTTTCACACTGAGGCTCAGCTTCCAGGCTGTGCCCAAACTTTATTGTAGGTTCTACAGGGAACCAGTCTGCCCAGTCCACCCATCTCAGACTTTCCATTAACTATTTCTCTGCCCAGTTTAGCTCAGTTGGTCCTGCAGAGGGAACACAGCCGGTGTCTCTCCTCTGGTTTCACTCTGAACCTTTTACATCGACAGCAGATTCTCAACAAGACGTTAAAAGCAACGTTTCACTTTGACATCAGGTCTGAGATTCATCTCATCAGTTTCTGGATGAATACTGTGCAGGGTGAATTCTCGCTGCAACTTTGTGGACTCTGTGGACATCTGACGGGGCTTCACAAAGGCAGTTCGACAGTTTTAGATCATAAACCCAGTCAGAAAGTGAGGATGATTACATCAGATCTCAAGCTGAGCAACTCTTTGGACAACCTGACAGGCAACTTTGTCCAGAGAGTTGCTCTGATTTCCTTGACCCTACAAAGCCTCAGTCTGCTTCAAAAGATGTTACAGGTGGACTGTACTGCTGAAACTGACAATCGCACAATGACAAGACCAACAAGTCCCAAATAAAGTCCCAGGTCAAGACCAATAAGTTCCATGTCAAGTCTTAAGTCAAGAACAGTTCCAATATAGTCCCTAGCCAAGACCAACAAGTCCAAAGTCAGCAACAAGTCTTGAGCCAATATCAACAAGTCCAAAGTCAAGTTCAAACAAATTAGTTCTTGTTAGTTGGGGTTAAAAATCAAGTCCCAAGTCAAGACCAACAACAAACCCTGAGTTGTCCTAAGTCAAGATGAAAGTCAAGACCAACAAGTCCCAGGTCAAGTCAAAGGATGTAAGAGACTGGCTGCACACTACATTGAAATCTTAAGGGTTTAGGGAGGACATCAAGTCCAAGTCAAGTCGGTCACCAGATTCATGACTCGAGTCTGACTAGAAGTCCAAGTCATGTGACTGGGGTCCACACCTCTGCGTTGTGAAATGTTGCTTTAAACCGTCTGTCTAGTTTTGTTTCTCCAAATCTCTCCAGTTACTGCAACTTCGTTATTTCCCTCTTTATTCATTCTGCTAAACTCTCTGCTGAACAGGTTTAAAAGGATTATTTTGACCAAATTCTTGCAATAAAAAATAAAGCCGACGCCGCTCGGTCGGTCTCTGGCTGAGTGCAAGCATAAAGCAGAACATTACATCACTCATAAATACTTGTCAATGTATTTTCTCAATGCATATAACAATAACTTCATGACATACAATGACTTTCTCTTGTTTTATCTTTTTAACAGTGCAACTTCTCATTTGTTTCAGTTCTGTCTGAAAAGGGCTGAGGCTCGGCGGTTAAAGGGAGACCGAGACGTTTTAGTCGAGGTGTTTTTCCACCTGGTGGAGAAATTTAACATCCTGGCACTTCACTTTAGTGACAAAACATGACAGGTCAGCATCATTAGTGCTCCTTTTAATTATAAATTATTGGTAGTGCTGTAGTAGCAAGCATGTGAGTTAGACTACACTCACTTCATGGCAAAGGACAACTGCTAAAACTCCCTTTCCCATCAAGCAACAGGTACGGTTTTAACAGTCAAATTGTTTGGCGTCCCTTTAACTGACCCGAAGCTCTCGTCACAGGACGGAGGGAAACGAGGACACACGCTCATAACAAACACACACAGCTGTATTCACATATTTGATATGTGAGCGTCGACAAAGTAATTTTTTTTGTACAAATCTGTGATTACAGGATGGAAAACAGCGAGGACCGACAGCGCCGCCGCCACCGAGCCCTGCGGTTTGTAGCACCAACGATGAAGAAGACGCCCTCACACGGAGCGAGAGGCAGTTTGGCAGAGGTGAAGAACAAACCTCAGCAACGAGACATAAAGAAACTCCTCCTCCAGAAACCACAGAAGAAGAGCAGGAAGCAAATCATTCGGACAGTTTGTAGTTTGATAAATGTGTGTGGGTTTTTTTGGTGAGTTTGAACAAGACCTTCTGGTTGACAAATGATGTTAGAAACTGAAATTCACACCCTTTTATTCTTCCTGCTGCTTCTTAAATTAATGGTTTATTTTACTCAGAAACTGACAGAAAATTAACTGCCAGTTATTCTAATAAAAGATGGTTTTAGTTCATTTTGAAGCAAAAATCTTAAAAACAGGCAATTTGTCAATTGTGAGAATTATCTGACATTTTTGTTTTAAACTGTTTGAAAATGTCACTTTGGTTTTTTCACCATTTTCCAAACCATTCACTGATTTATCAGAATAATAATCTGCAGACTGACACTGAAAATAAACTGCAGGTAAGTTTGATGTGAGTATTTATTGTGGTTTTCATTGAGCATTTTTCTTTTAAAGAGAGTATTTTCCTCTCTAACACTGCTGAGGGATTTTTCCAAAGTAAAAGCTTGTGTTTGGAAATTTGGAAAGTTTTCAGTTTTTGTCCGAAGCTCTTTAAGGAGGAGGAGGGACGGGAAAGTGAGAGGTTACGTCACGTTGCTGATCCAGACAGTGATCAGGAAGTTAGTGCAAAGGGCGCATGGTAACGTACAACAGCTAAGCAGGTTTCAGTGCTACAGAAGCTAAATTTATGTAAATATCCCTCATTAGTACCTTCTTTTTTTTACTGCATTTTAACATGTTTTTAGCGCTACGTGGCAGGTAACTTTGTGCTTTGCTCTTTGTGCCTGAGCTGATGTCTTTTACTTTACTGTTTCCTCAAAGGCGGTGATGACGAGCACATCACCACCAATCGTTTTACTGACGTTTGTATCCCAGCAAGCTCTGCTGGGGGGGAATGAAGCGAAGACGGGGGGGCAGACATTTTATCTCAAATCAAGCGCTAACGTCTTTCTTGTGTGTTTGGCATCTCACTCTGAGGATGTGGAGGATTAAAGGTCGAAGAGGCTTAAAATGAAAAACGCTGGATATCACATCTCAGTGTCTGGTACCATCAGAAAAGACTCTTACATCAGAACCACAAAATACTTATGATTAATTTTCTTTCAGCTACTCCTTGTAGCTCTAACTGAAGTGATATCCAGCTCTACTGATCATGGACACGAGACCCGAAACACGCCTTTAAATTAAAAACATGGCTGCCGCCCACCACAGACCCGTGACCCGACATGAGGTGTTTCTGTGTTTTTTTAAATTTCCTTAAAATAATTTCATTAAACTTACTGAAATTTAATGAAATGAATATAAGACCAAATGATACAGTGCTTCTGATAAATAACCCGGAATAATAAATAATTTAAAAATATCTCTGATTTCTTATGTAATGGCTCATTTTACATCTTTTTTTTTTTTTTTTGGGTGATGGGAAACAATGGGAGCCTTGAAATTTCCTCTCACACATTCACACACACAGTCAGAAACTACTAAACCAACACTGATAACAACACAACTAACCAAAGCTGTTTAAAACAGAGGAGCTCTTTAGAGACAAGAGCAGAGCCGAGCTTCGATTCACATTCAGCCAAAAACTCAAACTCAAAACTAAAGACAGAGCTGGACTCTATCCTCACATCTCAGAGACTTTTTATCAAGTTTTTCTTGCTGTAAAATTCCCCAATATTCCAGACATGCGGAGGAAATTTGCAGCTCTATGTCCTTAACTCTGTTTTTTCAGATGTTTCTGTGAACTGGGCTGACGGTGAATCGAGGCCGAGCTCCGTTAAAGAGGTCATTTCTTCCATATTTAGCACAAAGAACCTTCACAAGGCTCTGACCCGTAGTACCTACTGTATCTATCCACCTCAGGCTGAACTCCGTCTGGGGCCTGATTCAATACTGAACACACGTCTCCTTCCCCTCCTCCTCTTCTCTTTCCTCCTTCCTTTATGTCATTTTTTTCTGTTAAATGTCTTTTTGAAGCAGCGGAAGCGACGCAACAGACGACCAGACCTCAGCACAGAAAATGGGAAGTTTGGAGCGTGAAGGAAAGAAGGAAGGAAGGAAGGAAGCCAGGTAAAAGAGGAAGGTGTGATTCAGGCCCGTCCACCTGAGGAGTCGTCGTCCTGGTTTCAGCCACAGTTGACATACACAGACAGACAGACAGACAGACATGCAGTTAAAGAATCACAGGTTTCTAACAGTGTCCAGTCTGTTTACAAGTGCAATGGGAGCCGGTGGAAGGACAGCGAGTCGAGGTTTTGGCTTCATTTATCCTCCTCGATTGGCTCTCTGCTGTCGCCAATCTGGGATTTCCACCAATGAGGAAGAGGACAGGTAGGTGGGGGGTGGGGGGCAGGTGAGGTAAAAGCTGAGTGAGGGGGGAGGGCTGATAAAAAAAGACAAAGGAGGAAGAGGAGTGATGGGAGCTAGTGTCCCTCTCTCTTTGAGGAGGAGCTGCCACTCTCTCCTCCGTCCTCCTCCAGCTTCACCACTACGGTGGAGGAGATGGAGGGGGAGGAGGCAGGCGCAGCAACAGAAGAAGAGGTGGAGGTGGAGGGAGGAGGCGGCGGTGGTGGGTTGATGCGGAGCTCCACCGGCGTCAGCGTTATCTCCACCTCCCCCCGCTCCTCGTGCAGCGTGGGGAGGGGTAGAGGGAGGGGGAGAGGAGGAGGAGGGTGGAGGCGTGCTGCAGGTGGAGGAGCGGCGCTGCTGTTGTTATTGCTTGGTCTCGGAGCTTTCTGGATCACCTCCACCATCGGGGTCCGTCCCGACGCCGCCAGCTCCCAGCTGGAGTTCCCCGGGCTCTGCAGCAGCAGCAGCGGCCGGCCGTGTCGGTCTGGCTCGCCCGCTCCGCCCGGCTGACACTGCACCACCACCCCGCGGTGCTCCGACACCGCTGGCAGCTGGCTCAGAACCAGCCCGGGCTGGTCCAGGACCAGCTCCAGGACCGGCTGTGAGGAGGAGGACGAGGAGGAGGAGGCTTTCTGGATGACGCCGCCGGTCAGGGGGGTGATGATGGGAGGGTGGGAGGGAGGTGCAGGAGGTGGGGGCTGAAGAGTAAGAGCAGCAGCAGCAGCAGGAGGAGGAGGAGCAGGAGGCAGGGCGTCCTCCGGCCGAGGTTTTCTCGGCCGTCCACGTTTCCGTTTCACCGGAGGAGCATTGGCAGCAGAGCCACCGGACACGCCTGCTGCACCGCCCGACGTCACCACCTCCAGGGGGCGCTTGTTGGCGTTCCCTCGTGCCTTCTGCACCACAGAGGTGGGGGCTGCTGGGGCGTGTTGCTGCTGAGGAGGAGGAGGAGGAGGAGGAGGAGGAGGTGGAGGAGCCGGGGCGACCTTCTCCCTGTCGTAGGGCAGGCAGCCCTGAGGCAGGATCATCACTGGGACGGGACCGCCCTGCTGCTGCGGCAGCGTCGCCATGGCGATGACCTTCACTCCACCCCCACTGGCGGCGGCGGCGGCAGCCGGACCCCCGGGTCCTGACGCCCCCCCGACACCTGAGGCGTCTTTGGGCGCCAGCGAGGGCGGAGAGGAACGGACCGAGAGCTGGGTCTTATCAGGGATGGAGCTCCGAGGGAGGATTCTGGGTAACTGCTTCATGAAGGCCTCCACCTGCAGCACCATCAGAAATCAATCAGTTATATCAATTATTGATCAGTTTATTGATAACTATGGAAAATAAATAGACACAAAAACTAGAAAAAAAACTGAACAAACGTAATGGTGCAAGAAACAGAGACAAAAGATGAACACAGGTGTTACAGGTGAACACAGGTGCAGGCAGGTGGAGGTGTTGACCTACCGCAGGACGCAGAGAGGAGGAGGAGGAGGGAGGAGGAGCATCCAGGGAGGAGGGTTTGGCTGCTGCTGATTTGTCTCCAGCCGGCGGCTTCAGTGAAGACGAGGAGGACGAGTCTCCGAGCTCCTTCTGCAGACAGACAGGAAGTGATGAGTGGCGGCGACATGAAGTGAACAAGGTCAGAGACAGAAACACGGTGATCACCTTCTGATCTGCGGCTCCTTCACCCTCAGGTTTAGAGATGACCGGGGTTTTCTTGATGACCTTGTGGGGTTTGGCTGGACCTCCTGCAGACACACAGAGGCTCTCAGCTGCAACAACAACACAAATCTGCTGGAAAATAAACCTGACCGAGCCCAGACTCTCCCTCCCTCTGACCTGCGAGAGCGGCGGAGGTGACGAGCTCGGCCTGGCTGCAGCGAGGGTTGACGATGTGCTCCTGGATCAGGTAACGAGCGATCTCCACCACCGTGTCGAACGAACGCTTCAGGATCTTCTGCGCCCAGTCGCAGATCAGCTCGCACGCCGCCTCCGTCACTTCCTGTTTGTAGGTCTGGACCAGCTCGGTCAGCTCCGCCTGAGGAGGAGGAGGAGGAGGAGGGAACATCAGCAGGATTCAGCTGAATGGACGTTTATATCCGTTAATCAAGGGAACGTTAGAATTCACTTTGATGATTTGATGTAAATAAAAAGTTCAGAGATCAGAAATTTACACCTGAAGGTAGTTTTTCCATTTGACGAGTGTGTGTGTGTGTGAGTACCGGGTCGTTCTTCAGGTCCAGGTTGGGCAGTAGAGGCATGTTGAGGACCGTCTTCCTCCTGATGCCGCTGTAACAGTATGTATCAGCCAGGCAGGTTAGGGAATTCAACCAACAACCCTGACAGAGTCTGAGCCACAACATCAGACCTGAGAGCCAAACCAGATCATCACAGCTGGACTCAGACGAGGATTAACCAGCAATGAGACTAAAACCAACAAAAATCAAACCACTGAAACTGAATCTGAACCAGGTCCCAGGTCCAGATGAACCCGGGTCTGGAGACTGTTCAGGTCTGAGAGGTGAGGAGGTGAAAGGATATTTGGACTGTCCTCTGCCGCCGAGCCGTCGAGCCTTGATGTTGGGGAAAATGTCTCTGATGATCTTCCCAAAGTTGGCGGCACTCAGAGGACGATGCTGCAGGTTCTCACAGTATCTCCTGAAGGGGGGGGGGGGTCAGTCAGAGATCACATGACACAACAACAACAACAGGAAGTGTGTGTGTGTGTGTGTGTGTGTGTTCTGACTTGTATGTCTCGTAGACGTCCTGTTTGGGCAGGCAGGTGTCCGAGTGCTCCTCCAGGTGACTGCGGATCCAGTTACAGGTGTGAAGCTGGTCGGCCGTGTTGAATGAGCTCGAGTCACCACCACTGCGCACGCACACACACACACACACACACACACACACACACACAGAAGTCAGTAGGAAACACACCTGTGTGTCTGAGTTCATCTCATCTCAGCAGCACTGACCTCTTGTCTCCGGAGCTCGGTCCAGACGGCAGCTGCAGGTACAGGTACAGCTTGTCGTTGTCAGAGAAACGCTGGACATCTTGCTGTTGAAGCAGAACAGAACAGGTCAGGTGAGGTACTCACACATCATTAATCTGCTGTGTGTCACGACTTCACACAGGTTTTATTCAACAGGAAACCTCTGAGTTCGGTTCTTACCAGGATCTGATCCACTTTGGTCTGAACACTCTTCCTGTAAGACAGAGAACAGACCAATCAGAACCTGGCTCAGGTAGGAACCAGGTGTCAACACATCTGTTCATTTTCAAAAACCTTAATGGCCTTAAATTTCACAGCGGAATCGACTCACGAGATGTTGCTCTTGAGTTTCTGCAGCAGCATGCTGGGCTCCGTGTCGCCCTCCCCTGCCTCCAGACCGCCCTCCCCCCGCCGGGAGGCGTCGGCCCGCTGGTCCTCCGACATCTGGACCAACTAACCAGTGCAGAGAACCACCATCTGAAGAGGGACAGACAAAACCACCTCATTAACTGAACTGCCTTCACTGAGACGAGCCTGAGAGCTCTCGAAACAGAATCAGTATTTTCCACATTTTAATTGATCAGTTGTTTGACGGAAAGTTCATCAGCAACTATTTTAATAATCTATTGATCGTTTTGAAAGGAAGAATTCACTGGTTCCAGCTACACGTGAGTATTTTCTGGTTTTCTTGGTCTTCTATCACAGTAAACTGAACATATCTGGGTTTTGGACGTCCATGTGAACAATGAGACCCTGTGTCATCCATTTTTCACTATTTTCACTGATAAAAAAATCTAAATTAATACATGTGAATTACATGTGAATTTCCCGTGCGGATTAATAAAGTTTCTATCTATCTATCTAAATTGAGGTAATGGCTTGTTGCAGCCAACTTCTGTTCAAACCAGCAGAACTTTGTTTTGAAGTCGTAGTTGAGCTCCCAAAGTTTCCACAGGAACCGAACTGGATATCGCATAAAAATCTGATAAATGTAATATTTTGTGCCTTCAAAGAGCACTTTACTGTGCTACAGAAACAGGATAAAGCAGACAGCCTGGGATTATTTAACAATCTCACTTAGAGAAAAGTTTTTAGAAATGTAGATAAGTCAGTGTTGACAGGGTCAGAGAACAAGGGAAAACAAAAACACTAAATCATTTAACTAGTACATTAATTTACTGACTTTCATGTAATGTTTCCATGAATACTGCACAGGCCTACAGGGAACAGGACCAGGGGCCTGAGGGGTCTGGGGCCCCCTGGTCCATCCATGCCTGGACTCAGATGAGAGGCAGAAAATCAGTGGATTATAATCTGGAAAAGTAAATAATGTGTTGATTTGTGTGTCTGTTAAAATCAACACAGTCTGTGTGGATGAGCTTCATTAGCAGCAGCAGTCAGAGCCACAGCAGGAGACACATGTTTACTCTGTGAATTACAGACTTTTTAAACCCTCCGGGCCTTTTCATAAGGAGACGGACCTCAGTGTTTTTCAGCCCTGCAGACTCTCTGAGCACCGCCGCTGTCAGGTGACCAGACAGGCAGACAGACAGCCCGAGTAGCTCCCCCCTCTCCCCCGGTGCTGCAGCACCTGCAGACCCACCGGAGCCGAACACTGTATTTTAACATCACGCCACATTGTTCAGATCAGATTTCAGCCCGGTGACAGCTGGTGAGAAAGGCCCGCAGGCTGCCGGGTACTGACACATGCCGGCTGTCACGGTGCCGTTAAAACGCTGCTACTACAACCGGAGCGGGAGGCACGTTTCAGCGGAGCCCAGCACAGCCCGCCGCCGGCCATACCCACTCCTCACACCCGCCACCGTTAGCCGGGGATAGTAACGTGTGAGCGGCAGAGATGTGACCGCCGTGCCCCCCGTGTCATGCCTGCCTGCTGGCCGTGTTTACCACGAGCGCAGCGCCGGTGGTCATGTGCCTGACATTTACTATGAACACACACAGACCCAGCAACATGTTACTGCCCAGCTAACGGGCTAACCGACCGCAGACACCCGCTGCATTAGCTGCCTGACACAGCGACACTCCTACACGGCAGCTGGCTTTAACACAGGCAGACCAGACAAACGTTTTAGAAACGGAGAGAGCCGCGTCTAACGAATGCGGACAGATTAGTTCGGCTAACGCCGACGTTTGCCGCGCTCCGACATGGTTAGCAACAAGCTCGCTTCAAACCGTAAGATGCTAGCTAACTAGCCTAGCTTGTTGCTATCAGATAGCATTAGCTACCAAGCACTGAAACACCCCTTAAACATGTGTTAAGACGCTGTTTTTAATTTCAGAATAATTCCCAGGAACAGTTAAATTATTCTGTTATTAATGTATAATCTGTTCGATCAGTCCCATTTGAGTAATTATTTTAAAAAAGAAAAAGAAAGTACCTGAGCCAAGATACAGCAAAAATCCCCTTTCAGATTTTTTTGTGATTGGACGACTTTGTGATGTCTGCCTGACTACAAAGCCGACGTCTATTCCGATTGGTCCGCTGTCAAAAATCTACCCGGATACCAAAACCTGGTGAAATTCAATTGGTTGATCAGAATTATTTTTGTGACAGGGATTATTCTGATTGGACGCGTTTTCCTGGTCTGCCCAGTTACAAAACAGATGATTTTATCTCGTGAAGTCTGCATAGCAACAGTCGCCTGTTGAGACAATGAAAGCGAAACTATTTCAAATAAACATTTAATAATATATTATTACATGTCTTTATGTGGGAATTTCATACCGTCTAGTGAAAAGCAGAGAGGATGGACACTTGAACCAGTCTCAGAAGTACGTTATCATATGAAACCAGATATGTGATGTTGGTTATTTTATGGACTAATTTAACCAAATTTCCACTTAATGTTGAGTCCATCAGGGTACATTATAACGTAGTGTGATGTGCATCATTTTCTGGGCAAGGATTTAAATGTTTTCAAGCTGTGACCACATCCATCTGTAAATAAAACCAGAGAATAAACACTTTTTTTGATTTATGACATTTATTTTCCATTATACAAAAGATACACTGAACATCAGAAAAAACCTAAACTGGAATAGATAAGTTGCGTGTGAGCGGTCGTTTTTTGACGCAGCTTCGTCAGTCGCAGCTCGTCTTCATTCAAACCCGCTGCAGAGAAACAGAAACACGAGTCAACACAGAGCGACCCCAGCTGAACACCTCCTCTCCAGCTGCTGGAGGGTCCACAGCTTGTGACCTCTGACCCCTACCTGACCATGTGAGCGATGTCCCAGTTGGTTTCAGAGGATAGAGGACCGATGATCTCCACGCCCTCCTCTGTTACTATGGCGATCTCATGCTAAAATAAAAAACAAACACATGTTGGAAAAACGGATCAAAACAAATGTTCAAAAATACCTAAGTAAATCCCACTCCTGATGTTTGAAGCTTACGTGTCTTAAAAAGGCGGTTACAACGAGTGTCTAAATGAGACTACAGAGTTGTCGGGACGTTAACATGAAAACCTATCTACTCACCAGTCCACCTTTACAGCCTCAGTGTTTCTACTCACGCTCTTTCAACTCTCACCAACTTTCTAAGAAGAAAGGCTTTGTAGAAGAGCCTAGAGCTAAATGAAATGACCAGTTGAAGCTAGTGGTGAGACGTTGGACGCGACCGTGTGGTGTAGTTGGTTTTATAGCCTAACATTAGCTTTTTAAGTGGAAATTACCCAGCAGTTATATATCACAGTAGGACTTTAAGACAGCAGACTGACTGCGTGAACCCACCCTGCTGTAGGAGCGAGCATCCTGTAGTAAAGCAATTTCAGGCAAAGGCCCATCAGGTCCCTTAGCCTCCTGCTTGCGATCTCCACTTTGTTCCTCCACCACCCCTCATCAGAGGCTACACACACAGACACACACACACACACACACTAAATGCTTTGTTTTTGGATCCATGAATCACACAAAATACACACAGGACCTTAAATGGCACAGGAGGAGACTGGAACAGATGCAGATGTTGAAGCTCATCTGTGTGTGTTCAGGTGGAAAAACTGAACTCAGAGACAATCCTGGAGACCACATCCACACCAATACATTTTAGTTTTAAAATCATCACTGTTGCTATGGTTACGCCAAGTCCACACTACTCTGGAGTTTTGGAGTCCTGGAAAACAGACCTTTTGGAGACGCTTGCTGGACCTGTTTGAGTCTGAATCTGACAGAAATCAGACTTTGAACGATTTACATGCATGTTCACTTCCTGAGCGTGGTTCTCAGTGTTGGTCTGAAGGACTATTTCGAGAAGACGCTTAACGCCAGTTCACGGGCGTCACTTTGTGTGTGTGCCAGTCTTAACACGCCTGCCTGACAGAGATGGTTTTGAAATGAAACTTATCGGCGTGATGTAGCCTGAGCTCAAAGGTTTCTATTAGGACCCAATGAGTCCCAGCCAGTATCTTAACTTTCAGCTGATGTAATGAGCTTAGTCCAGGAAGAGAAGCACAACTTCACTCACCTGAGCCAGGTAGGTTCAAACCAGTGGCCACTGTGGAGCCCCCATAGGCCACGCCCAGCTTGTCCACGACGAGGAAACTAGAGAGGAAAGATGGTCACAGTTGTTCATTTGTTTTCTGAGATCACAGCTGCAGACTGACAGAAGTCACCAGCCTCACCTTCCTCCATTGTAGAAACCTCCGATCACCGTGTTCCACAGAGGATTCGATCTGCCGCGCGGTTGCGGCATCACCGGTCAGCCAGGAGGACCGCTTTGACTGTAGCTGTACGCTTCAGCAGCTCCTCATCAATACTGACGGAGATGAGACAACCACAGGTTTTGCATGCCTTTCCACAGCATTCAGTTCAACACTTTTAAAAACCTTTTTCAACTGGCTGAAGAATTTATATAAACTACTGACATTTCACATTTCTGTCTGTCTTATTGAGGTGGATATAACTAAAGTATAACTAATTAACCAGACCCACCCATGGATCAACAATTGAGGGGTCACAGCTCTGTCCTAAGTGACAGTTAGAAACTATGACAGACTAAACACAACGTATAAGACACACAAGACCATGAGCTCCGTAGATGACGCCTCGCAATCCCAGCATGCAACAGCCGAATCAAACACTGCCATATTATGCTGTTCAGTCATACACCTGCTAGCAGCTAGCTCATCTCTGCCTGCTGCTATTATAAGAAGTGAACACAGAGTTGTGTTTTATCAGACCCCAAAGACCCTGGAAAGCCGACAGAAATGGATTACTGCCATAAACCAGCTGAAGAAATAGGATTCTGCTTCTGTAGTGATCACTAAATCAGCAGAATCCAACACTTCCTGACTTTAATATCTGGTTTATTTTACTGCTTTAATATTATGTGACGCCTGGAGCTCTATAACAAAGACACATACCAAACGAGCAGAACCACATCATATCTACAGTCGCTTTTGTTTCTCGCTCATTCCAGGGTCCCTATATAACTAAACATGAATTCATTCATTTAAGGCTTTGCTAATATGGACGCTAACAGCTGTCTCCTGACATCCAAGAGAAAATACTCAAGACTGCTGTAGCAAATGTTTGAGTCCGATCAGCAGCTTACACCATCTGCCTCGATGACCTGGTTTGAGATACCGGTAGTCAGCCGGTCTCCTGAAGTCTGCGATGGTGCGTTGTTGTTCACCCGAAACATCAAACAGAAACAGCTCAGTCACATTAAATTCATTCACAGTCATTTACACCTGCAGCTGATGTTTCAGCAGCACCGTCACCTCATGCGGAGTCGGGAGATGTTCCTGACCGAGCCAGAGAGCCGCATGAGCCTAACATGTCCGGCAGTGGCACATGACGCCGCCGGTGAACTTACACCGAGCACCGACGTCCCGGTCACCATCGGGTTACTGCAGGGGAGAAACTTTTTTCAACATTTTCAACTCCTGTTATTGAGTTCATGGTCAGATATGGCAGAAGAGCAGCTACGAAGCTGGAACCGGGAAATGTTTGGTTAAATATTAATTGATTATTGCAAATAGTTGGCCAACTCTACTCTATTTCGTCATACGGGTGTAATACATTTTGGACACTGGCAGCTGTAAACTAAACTGTGTTACCGTTTTTCTATTCTGAAGTGTTTGTAACTGAGTTTAACAAATCACTTTAGCATCTAAATCACCAGAGCCTGTTTCATCGGTTTTCTTCGTGAGATGATAAAGTGAATGTTTGACCACAAGTTCAGTAAATTCAGTTTAAAAGAAATGGTTTGACCTGCAGATGAGCTAAGAGGGGTGACAGATTTGCTGTGAGGAGCCTTTGCGGTCTGAAACTACAACAAAATGAGATGTGATTTATGGCTAGCCTCCACGCTAACAGCTAGTCAACAAAACAGACAACAGAACAAACTGCCGCATTTACAGCCGTAAAATCACCGGTATCCATTCTCTTTATCCGTTAAATAATGAAATAAGTCCTGAAGTGTCTAAAGGAACAGAAAACTTTAAAACTACTGTAAACAGTTAGCTTGAAAATTGTTAGCTGCCTCCATGATGATACAGCACCGCGGCGGGATCGAAAACCGAACCGACAGCGGAGCTCCGGGCAATTAACGGTAAACGGCTCCGGCTGGTTCGCGGCCACCAGCGTGTGTCTGACCGGCCCGCATGCTGTCCCGGTCCGTTGCTGCTGCTGCCGCCGGAAAAGAGTAAATGTCCGGGCTTCGGGCCCATCCTCCCAGAAATTCAGCTTCAGACCGCACTATGTTGAATATTCAAGGAAGTGACGACAGCGTCTTCTTGACGAGGAGGTTTCATCGTCACGGGCGGAGTTTTACCGCCACCCACTGTTTGAGGAACAACAACAGGAGCGTCTACTGTAAAGACACATTTAAACCAAGAAGACATTTAAACCAAAGAACAGACAGAGAAACACATATAAAGACATATAACACAAATGTATAGTAAAGACATTTAAAATATGTAACATAAATATGTAAAAACAATGGTCTTGAGGTTGAAGACACTGGGAACCTTTCCTGAAACATTTATTTAATTTAATGAGTGAAATTTCTGCTTAAATGTGACGACAACACAAGTTACTCAGAATCATCTTGTTGTCATATATGTGTTCTGCTGACCTGGAAACTGGTTTATAAACACATTTTCTACTTAGTGGAATGAATGTTTGCTTATGTTGGCAAACCACTAAAAAGAAAAAACACACTCAGGGTTTAGTACCTCGCTTTATTTTATTATGAATAATTCCTTTGACACATGCTGTTTTATTCACCATCTTCACCAGGACTCCTGCTTCACTTCTGGAGAAGATTTCTTATGACAAAAATCTGTGAGGAGATTAGAAGAGTCATTTTATTGTTTCATTATTTTGTTTGGTTGATGTTTGAAACAGGTGACGCCATTTGCAGGAATGTACCATTTTTTCCTTCCACCTGACTACACCTGTATCACACATAAAGAGTCTGAGAGGTCACTGATCTGAAACTCTGGTCAGAGACGAACAGCTACGGAGGAGTCCCAGACACTGGCCCGCTTCTGTGATGACTGTAGGTCGCTTTTCAACTGCTCAGCATCCAAATGATGCCCTCCCTCCCTGATATACACACAGCACATACACACCACTGAGACCACACACACAACAACTTTAACCAAACTTTATGTGACTTTAATTTGTATTATAACCATTAAACTGCCAGAATGAGAAAATCCTCATATTTGAGTTTATTTTACAAAATGTTGAACTATTCTTTTAAGTTTCTGAGATGATGTAATGAGTGTAAAATGTGTATGTGAGTGTGTGTGAGTTTACTGTAGCTCAGTAGGAATTGGCTGTGTACTGGGCTCCTATAGACCACAACCAGACAGTCAGGGCAGCTTTCGTACAAATCCAGTACACCTGAGTCGTTGTAGGGTTTGACAACTCCATCCATATCCTCCGCTAACACACACACGCACACGCACACACACGCACACACACACACACACACACACACACACACGCAGAACACAAATAATACATGTAAGTGCTGTCAACAACAACAGAAACACAATAATGACAAGACACAATGAAACAAAGAGATGCTGCAGCTTCAATACTTCAATACTTCATCAGCTACACTTATACTGCACCTCACAGTACTACAGTTATACAATATTATACCAAATTATAATATGCTACAGTATACTTCTCTTATACTATAGTACACTTTATTCATAACATACTCTACTATACTTTGCATACACTATATTTAACATATATTCTACTGCACTAATACTGCACTTATAGTGTGTTATACATGTGTTAGATTTACCAGTTGTGACAGAAGGGATTGTATTGTTTTCACTTTGTAGGTCTGTGTGTGTGTGTGTGTATTTGTGTGTTGATGTGACTCACTGGCGACGTCAGTGTGCAGTGTGTGTTAGTTAGAGTCGGAGGAGTCCAAGGGGAAAGACATGTTGAGGGAGTAGATGGAACACGACTTATTACTGAAAGTAACGCAAATACAAAAGAGTTAGACAACACAACAAGACACAACATAAAGACAACGTAAGACAAACATAAAGACACAAATAAAAGACAACGTAAAGACACAACATAAAGACACAACATAAAGACAACGTAAAGACACAACATAAAGACACAACATAAAGACACAACAAAACACAACGTAAAGACAACGTAAAGACACAACATAAAGACACAAAATAAAGACACAACAAAGACACAACGTAAAGACAACGTAAAGACACAACATAAAGACACAACATAAGACACACAACAAAGACACAACGTAAAGACAACGTAAAGACACAACATAAAGACACAACATAAAGACACAACAAAGACACAACGAAGACAACGAAGACACAACATAAAGACACAACATAAAGACACAACATAAAGACAAAAAAGTAAAGACACAACATAAAGACACAACATAAAGACACAACAAAGATACAATGAAGACAACGTGAAAGACACAACATAAAGACACAAACATAAAGACACAACAAAGACATAAACATAAAGACATAAAGACACAATATAAAGACAACGAAGACACAAATATAAAAGACAACGTGAAGACACAATATAAAGATACAACATAAAGACACAACATAAAAGACACAACATAAAGACAACGTAAAGACACAACATAAAGACACAACATAAAGACACAACATAAAGACACATAAAGACAACGTAAAGACACAACATAAAGACAACATAAAGACAACGTAAAGACAACGTAAAGACACAACATAAAGACACAACATAAAGACACAACATAAAGATACAACGAAAGACACAACGAAAGACAACATAAAGACAACGAAGACAAACATAAAGACACAACATAAAGACAACGTAAAGACACAACATAAAGACACAACATAAAGACAAAATAAAGACACAACGTAAAGACACAACATAAAGACAACGTAAAGACACAACGTAAAGACACAACGTAAAGACACAACATAAAGACACAACGTAAAGACACAACGTAAAGACACAACATAAAGACAACGAAGACACAATATTACAAAGACACAACATAAAGACAACATAAAGACAACGAAGACACACAACATAAAGACACAACACATAAAGACAACGAAAAGACACAACATAAAGACAAATATAAAGACACAACGAAGATATTAACATAAAGACACAAATACAAAGATATAACAGCCTTTTATCGTTGGTTTTGATGGTAACAATTGTTACAGGCAGGGAGGAGCCAAACACAGACTCAGACGCTTTAATGGTTGACATTAATTAAAGCTTTGCAATCACAGCTTTGCAGACAACACCATGATTTATTGAGCTCTCTCACATCTGTAGTGTGAAGCTTTGAGTGGCCGAAAATACTAGAAAAGCGCTATATAAGTACAGTCCATTTACTCTGTGTTAATGCTTAGAGCTTGTAAACAGCTGGATGTTAACAAGTGGGTTAGAGTTAAAGTCCACATGATCTAATGTTGGAAGAAACAGGATGTTCATAATCAATACTACTCATCTTGGACCTGGATGACGCAAATCTGTTGTATATCAAGGTGAGTAAGAGATAGTAGACATGGTAAGCTCTCGCACTAATTGAGCAGGTGCAAACATTCCTGATAGGGATGAGCAGTTCAGTTAATCAGATGTGTTCCTGGCTACTGCTACAGTGGCCAGTGACAAACCCTGCATAACTTTCATCCTGCTAGGAGGAGGCTGGAATAAGAGGTTAAAAGAATACAATCTGAGAAGAGAATTTGGTTTTGTAGACCCTTCATATGTCAGACTTCCTTTATACAAAGAATAAAACTCTGTGGCTCAGTATTACATTTCCTGTCACAGCGCTTTTGATTTGGTTTCTGGTGAATTCAGAAGTAGATGTTTTGATTAGATTTATTGAAGAATTAACAACACGAAAATCCACAACAACACATGTACTCAGCTTTACTGCTCTCCTGGGCACAGTTTATTGCACACTTGAATAAGTGGAACCACTGTTTAAACTATCTATAACATAAGTACCACATGCAGGTTCCTCTCGATGAAGCTGATGGTTTTGTTGTCGGGAGGAGCCGAGCTCGACGTGGAGCTGTTAATTTTGGCCCATTTGCCAGCCATGCGCATTGTCAGTGACAGACCAGACCAGAACCCAGTCCCTAAAAATCTGCAGGAGAGAAACAGGTCAAAATGACAGACTGACACTACCGCTGAGGATACATCTGTTCTCTGTGTTTTCTCTGGGAATTTTACAGTTTCATACTTTAAAACGCATTTAACTGAGAGAGATCACCAGGTCAACAAAGACAAGATTAGAGCCTAAAGTTGATCTTGATCTGAAAAAGTCTGTTAATCAGTCCAATACTTTGATCCAGACTGAAATACATTGTGATAAATGTTCATGCGCCTCAGGATGAACTGTACAACTCGCTGATCCTCTGAGTGTTCGCTATTGGCGTCTCAGGTCAACATTTGATTCCCATCAGCCTCAGCTGTATGTCTACAAAGACTCTGTCAGAGTGGAATCTACACAGATTGTTTTGGAGGTGGTGGCAGCACAGGAGAGAGGACACACGCAGGCAGGTTCGAACCAGGTTACAGAGACAGAGGGAACGGAAGCCAAAAGTAAACAGGGCTGAGACGGGAACAGTGACAGTAGGAATGTCGAACTGTGATAGAAGGTGCTGGTCAGGGTGATTTCATGCCTCCTGCCAGAACATCAAACCCACCAGCCTGATGGGTAAGGTATCTACCATATAACCACAAGTCCAGGGTCTGACTCCTGGTCAGTTGACTTTGTCACTTAACATCAAGCTTCTAATGCTTCTATTCATATTGCAGAGTCACTTACTTACCTTCTGATGTTTATTTTGTTATTTTAAATAGTTGAGCCCACTTAGACGCCGAAGAAATATCAGATTTAATTTGATCTAATTGGGGGTTAAAGTTCAGCCTCAGGAGATAGGGGTCTGTTCCACACAGACTCACCTTTTGTGCAGGTCATTTCTTGGCAATGGTTTATTCAGACCTTCACATCCTCTGGGCTTGGGACTGGGTCGGGAGCCGATCACCTCTACCAGCAGCAGCAGAAGCACTGCTCGCCCACAACACAAATCATCCTGCTCTGAGACAAAATCAAACACACCTGCTCTGTGCTGTGTCAGGACAGTGTAGTGAGAGGAGGAAGTTATCAGGCTATAAACCCCCCCAGGCCCACACCTGCCCCCACTCAGTCCAAAGTGTGTGTTTCTTGTCCACTGTGTTATTGAACTCTGTCAAATCTGCCTCCCTGATAAGAGCAGGTCCAATTTCAAAAGCCAAGGAAAGGTTATGATTATCTCTTTTGCAGAGGGTACGGACCATTTTTATACCATTTAAACCTTATACCATTTAAAAGCAACATATTGTTTGAGTTTGGCAGACCCACATGCATGTAGAAAAAATAGAGCACCTGTCAGACACAAAAACAAAACGATAGAAGTCTCATGATTAGCTATTCCAAATCCAAAATATATATATCTTCTTTAAATCCAGCGAGTCTCATGAAGAACAAACATCAATTTCTAGTTATTATCATTATCTTAACAAAATATTATATACATATAATTATGCAGCAATAGTTTAAAGTTTGGAATCTTGTTTACGCAGACGACACTCCTGATTTATTTACCTTTCTCACAAAGTGATTACAGTCCCTTCAGCCTCTGTATTAATGCTCAGAGCTGGTAAACAGCTGGATGTTATCAGATTTCCTATTTCCACAAAAGATAAAACAAGACAGAAATGACTGCAGTTTGGTGACAAGGGTTAAAGTTAAAGTAATGAATGTTTACTTATGTTAGCATCATAACTGGAGCCACTGAAAGAAAAAACATATCAGGGTTTAGTACCTGCCTTACTTGCTTGTGAATAACTTTTCTGATACACGCGACATTTTCTGACCAACAAGATGTTGGTTTGTAACATCATCTTCACTCAGGACTCCTGCTTCACTTCTGGAGAAGATTTGTGACAAAAAATCTGCAAGGAGACGAGTCGCTTTAGTTTAATTGTTGATGCTGAAACATGACTCATCTTGCAGGAACATTATTTTCTTTCCACCTGACTACACCCATATCATTATAAAGATATTTGACTTGTACAAATTCAGAAACACGCCAGAGAGTCTGAGAGGTCACTGACCTGCAGTCTACCATAGATGGAATGTCGTCGCAGGGAGTCCTAGACACTCCGCCTGTTTCCTGTGATGACTGTGGTCGGCTTTCAACTGCTCAGCATCCAAATGATGCCCTCCTCCCCATATACACAGCACATACACACCACTGAGATATGAACTATCTTTAAATTTCTAAGCCAATGCATCGACTGCAAATGTGTGTGTGTGTTTGTGTTGTGAGTTTACCGTAGATGAGCATATTGTCCTAGATATGTTTTTGTAGATCACAACCAGACAGTCGTATGCAGCCTCATAAACATCCACTACACCTGAGTCGCTGTAGGGTTGAACAACTCCATCCCTCTCCACCGCTAATGGACACACAAACACAAATATGACAGTGTTGTCAACAACAACAGAAACACAATAAACGAAGAGACGCTGCAGCTTCAGTATCATTCGTTGTTTTTCATACAACAGCTACAACCACTACTGCTGCTAATAGTCCTCCACTACCAGACTGTACTTTGTGTCACTGCACAGTATCACAGTTATGTACCCGAACTGATGTCAGACAGGTCCCACAGATGCTGGGATGGGGGGAGGTGGGATCCAAGCAATGTTTAGCTGGGTGGCACGTGTGAAGGACGAGGTTTCCTCAGCAGGACACCAGGATTTTAAACCAGATAATCAGTGTGCAACTATTGTTTTCATTATTATTAATATTGTTATAACCAAAACAAACTATTATTGTGTGCGTTGCGTAACTCACTGGCACTGGTGGGCAGCGTGTGTGCTTGCCTTCCGGAGTCGGAGGGGTCAGAGGGCATCGACATGTTGATGACGTAGTTAAGTAACGACTTATCACTGAAACACAAACAGAAACAATGAAGAGAATATGAACTTTGATTAAAAGTCTCAGAGAAATGCTGACACGATGGACCTTCCTGTATCAACCTCATCAAGATGACAGTCCTTCCCAAAAATATTATATACCACATCTCTGCTGTTTGTAACCTAAAACAAGTCACATTAAAATAATCACAAAGCAATGTCAGGACAGGACAATCACAACCAAATTAACAGATAACAGCCCAAAACCCCTCGCTCTGAAACTCTATTTTAACTCACTTTGCACTATTACCTCTGTTTCTACTACCTCTATTTTTATTTCTCTATTTTGATATTTAGAATTTTTGTATTTTTATCTTCTTATCGCAGTGCTGTCAGTCCAAGAGCTGCCAAATGGTCTTTCATTGTTTTTGGTGACAGTGACTTATAAAGATCTGTTCTATTTAAACCAGTTCATGAGAGGATGCAGCTCTCAGCTTCTGAACTGATCTGTCAGATCCGATCTGTCATCTGGATTCTGTCAGGTAGTTTGTTCCTGTCAGAGGCGGGGTTTTTCCTTCCACTGTCAGTGCTGCTCATTTCAAACAGGATACAAGTTCGAGGACATCTGTGACAGATGGAGAACGAGATCTGGAGGAGACTGGAAAGAGTTGGGAGTACAGTTATTCTACGAGCACCAGTTCGTCAATGATCAGTCTGAATCAGAGAACCACCAGCCATCTGTAACATCAGCACATACGTACAAGTTCCTCTCGGTGAACACAATGGTTTTGTTGTCTGCGCAGGAGCCGGAGCTCGACATGGAGCTGGTGCATGTTCGGCAGGTCCCAGCCCTGCTGATTGTTCATGATGGACCAGACCAGAACCCAGTCCCCAAACCTGCAGGAGGAAGGAAATAGGTCAGTCAGGACTGATGCTGCTGCGGAGGACACGCCTGTTCTCTCTGTGTTTCTTCTGGAAGTTTTTACATTTTAAAACTGGAGGTCTGCTAAACAGGATAGTTGGGGGGCTTTGGTTGTTGTTTTTCTGTCTGGGCACAGTTAATTACTTCCTCTGGGCCAGTTACACACAGATATATTAGATCATCTGTAGTGTTTGAATTTGGCTCCACATGAATTCTAACGAACTTATAAAGTCATGAACCTGAAGTTCCTCTGACACTTAACTGATGAATACCACCAGAGATTTTAGATTTTATGCTGCTGGAGGCTTTTGTGAATGTCAAATGTTTTCCCTGCAGTGAAGTTTGAAAAAGTCTTAATTTACCCAGAATTCATGGCAGACTCATCCAAGTTAAAACAGAAGAATTAGAAACCTTTGTACGCTCGATCGCCTGAAACAAAAACTAAAATATCATGAACTGTTTTTGAGCACAAGCCTGATTCTGTTCTTCAGTCCCACTGAGGTCAAAGCAAAGACAGATTGTAAAAGGTGGAATGATTGGTCTCTCCTCAGGAGTGAGGGGTCTAAGGATCACACAGACCGCCTTTGTGCAGGCTCCTAGATGGCAGCAGTAAGCTTGTGACCTTCACAGTCCCTCAGGAACTGCACCGGTCGAGCCAATCACCGCCACCAGCAGCAGCAGCAGCACCGCCTCGGGCTTCACAAATATAACACATCCTGCTCGAGATAAAACTAAATAATTCCTGCTCTGTCAGGACAGTACACTGAGAGGAGGGAAGCTGGTCTGTTATAATGGCTCTGGGGCCCACACCGCCCCCACTCAGTCCAAAGTGTGTGTTTGTCCACTTGTTACTGAACCTGATTGACCCTGTGGTGTCTCTTTGCTGTATTTATGTAAAAGGTAAGAGCTCTCTCTGCAGCACTGACCTGGTCTCATTAAATTATAAATGACTAAATACATCAAGTCTTTTCTATACTTTTTTTCTTCTTTTCTCTGTCTATGCAGCATGTTGAGAATGTATTTGTGGCCTTCAGGTGACATAAAAATGTTGGAAGGTCACCTAAGAGCCAGTGTTTGTCTGTTCTGTTCAGAAGATGAAGTCATGGGGAGAAAATGAAAACATAATGATTCGAGTAGCGCTTCAGCTCGACCAAAACACCAAAGAGGAAGAAAAGAGCTACAGCTTGTGTCTGTGTGTTGTGGCGTCTGATATTTGCATGTTCAAACTGCTTTTGCTAATTTGTCTGATTTTGTGAAAGGTTTCCTAAACTAAAGCTGCATCTCGTCAGTGTGGATGTTTTCAGTGGATATGCTTCATAAATCTGTGATTACAAAGAGTTTTGGAGAGGAGGACCAGGACAGAGATTCAGAGTCGGAGGAAAGACAAGAGGAGCTTTCAGGTGCTGAGTCGCCGCTGTTAACGGCTTTAATGTCACTTTTTAATAACAATATTTTTATTTTTAAACCTTATTTCTCTCCTAAACTTGCATTCTCAATTTATTATTTTCTTCTGTCCCAAACAGTTCGGAAATATAGAAAATAGAAAAAGGGCCTTTGTGTATCCTGCAGCTGCAGCATGGAACCTGCTTTGTGAATTAATCTTTAAATATATTTAACCCAAAATAAAAGAATTAAAGGCAGATTGTCCTCATTTTTAAATGTGGCTTCTTTGTGTTTGTTCTGTTGTGTTTTCTGTCTGCAACTTTGTGTATTTTTCCTCTATTTTTTGTGTTTGTCCGCCTTGTCCAGGTCTCCTTGAAAAGAGGAACTCCTCCGGTTTAATAAATAAAATAAAATAAAACAGTGTTTGCTTGAGTTGTTTGAAGGCACCACAGGATGACACTGCCTCATTTTCGAGCCACAGAAAACCCTTTATCCTTTTATTCTTTGGTGTATATCATCCACTTTTCCTGGTCTTGGAGTCAATCAATCTGAATCTGGACATTTTCCATGAAAGCTGCTGGTTCTGTTTTCAGGAACAAGGTCGCAGGGTTAAAACTCTGAAGAACAACACACCAACCAATGTCTGCTCATTAGACTGACACACCGACATCTGTAACATGAAAACACAGATCGCTTTTCTAGGACAGATTCTAAAATAAAGTTTGTTCTATAAAGTTAAGAACCAATACGTCATCAGCCTATAATTATTATTATTATTATCCCATAATGCTTTGGGTGTGATATAAAACAGGGCTTATAAACAGGAAGGATGTAAGAATCATCACCAACTATTACTGTGATAATGAAGAAAAGTTTAAAACAGGAAGATTGTGAATGAAGGAGTGAACTTGCCCTCCACCAATAACATCAATAAAAAAAGACAGACCACATGTTTGATGTTTAAGTCACTTTCTGTCTTTACTCTCAGCCACTTTGAAATATTTGCTTCTGACGACAAGTTGAGTTTGTAAGCTCAGGAACGGCATCTGATGCCCCCGCCTCAGCACAGAAACCTGAAAGAGAGAAAAGACAGAAATAAAGAAGCCAGTTTTCTCTGATATCACACATCTAGACTCTTCTTTACAGGTGAAGCACCATTCTCTGGGTTGTAGATTTAAGTCTGTCTGGAGAACCCGAGGCAGCTCGGCCTAAGCTTGAAAATGCTCCAGTCCAGTCCTTGGTCGACTCTGGGCCTGAGACAGAAAGATGGAAATAGATAAACATTTCGATGCAGAGGGTTATTTTCTCTCTCTGACTTGTTTCTTCCACCAGCAGACAGCGTGAGTGGTGATCTCTCTGCTGCTGGTCATGTTCATATACAAGGAACTTCTCAATGTTTCCTGGCCCTGCTGTTAATGTTGAAGACCAGACATCCGTCGCAGAGCTTGGGCAAGAGGTGGAACACTGAGTGTGACGTTAGCATCTGAGGACAGAGACACAGGCAGGAAAACATTTCAGTGACGCTACTAAATTTTTCTTCAGGTGTTGGTCCAATTCATTCTTGATTTGTCCATTTTACTGTCTGTGATGAATCAAAAAAAAAAAAAAAAAAAAAAAAAAAAAAAAAAAAAAAAAAAGACTTATATTCAGCTGTGCACTACCACATGCAGCCAGGTGAAAGCAGAATATGGCTTTGGACTAACGTCCAAAGAACTTACAGGCTGCAAAGTGCCATATATTCTAACTAATTTAGTTTGGACCCTCAGGCTCCAAACTATGTGTTACACGCTTAAAAAGGACATTAACACAATGCACCGAATGAAGCTACAAAATGGTAGAAACAACTTCCTATCTGACAGTTTGACAGAAAGCCTGGCAATGAAACAGCACAAAAAAATCTGCATTAACTCTGACTTAATTGTTTTAAAACTCACGACTGACAAAACTATGATACAAAATTAGACCATGTTTCTCAGGTTTATTCTGGATTTACGACTCCGCCTGCATCAAAAACCGTCTGCTAATTAAATTCCCACAGCTGTCTGAAGGCAGCAGGGTGATACATCTGATGAATCTGCGCTTTTAATTTGATGCACATCAGAAACTTGGGCTCCCCGCTGAATTAGAAACCTGGTGCTGGATGAAAATCAAGTAACTTACATGATGTTATGTTGCAGTGTCGCCACAATGGTTACCGACTCAATGAGCTTTAAGCACTTTCCACCCTGTGGAAAAGAGACAGAGGAAGGTAAGTTGATATTCTGACAGAGTTGTTTTGGGACTTTGTCCATGTTGGGATTTGTTGGAAAGCTCTAGAAAAGGTGACTAAGTGAACTTGACTTAGATCTTTTGTAAACTGATATTACTGAGGTCACAGTTGAACCTTTTAGCCAGAGGATTTCAACTATGAAGCAAAGATACTGAGTGAGGGGTTAGCGACATACTTGAAGAATTCATGTCCATGAATCCACCTGTTTGTTGCAGAACTTCCAGAGAAAAATCAGATTTTCAAAGTTTTCTTTCAGTATGGGGTCATATCGTTAGGGATTACATTGGCCAAGGTGGCTACAACAAACTAATGAGTAACACCTTCCTCACATGTGATCCCATGACCACATGACAACAGTGGGTGGGTCAACAGCCTGGAAGACCGCTTCCAAGGTGACCACAATTCCCCACCCTGAGCCTCCCAAACACCTTTTTAGAACTGATGGTATTTCAGATGAGAGGTGAACGCTTCAAGAAACTAAAAGACCAGATGCCTTCAACTATAGCACTTAAGATCAACATGACCTGGATCACTGGAGAACGTGCACGGACACTGAATCTGCCATTGTTCTGCTGTGTCCAGGCTGTAGAATGGAAAGTTGTGTATTTTCAGCAGTTGTTACAGCACAACTCACATTTTGTCTTCCGAGATATGGATAACCTTGTTGGGGTGTCTGACGACTGATATTCAGCCAGGAGCTACGGTCACTTCAGCATGTTGTTGTACAGCCCAGTGCCTGTATAACCCACGAGGAAGTTCGTCCGGGTCAACATCCACAGCACTAAGTCAGTTAGTGACATACAAACATCATTAATGTGGGCTGAATACTGAGGCACACTTTTGTGGCAATTCAACAAACTAAAATAAAAGCACTGTACGAACTGCTAAACTGCTGTTTTTTGCTCAGGTATTGAAACAGGCAGAAATGCAGGAAAAGTAACAAACATTTCAGAACATCCACCTCTAACCAGAAGAATAAAGGTAGTGGAAGTGCTTCACAACCGGAAATATTCTGTAATGGCTAACAAATAATTTGTATTTAAGATTAAACTTAAAATAAAATGTTCTAATCACAGTCGTGGTAGTCTCAGAGCCAACAGTTAAAGTCTTATTGATTTAAGCAATATAAATCGAGAGGGTGAACGTCATTTGAGCATGACAGTGATGCGGTCAGGAGTAGTCTGCAAGCATCACTGAAGTGCTCAAATGACGTTAAAGGACACCCCCGAGTATAATATTGTGATTATACAACTATTACCAACAAAATAAAATGTATACTAAATTGTTCATGTTGAGACAATTTGCTCAAAATTAAAAGGTTTTGGTGAGTGTTATTTCATGGAAATACATGGGGTGACTGACAACTGGAACACAATCAGTCACGTCAGTGGACTCCTATGTAATGGAACCAAGTTTACCGCTACGCAAATAATCAGACCCTTAAATTCACTTCCAGCAACAGAAATGATTTTCTAGTCCCAGATGAGTGAACTCTGAGCCAGTTATCAAGCGATTTGAGGTCTCGGACTTAATTAACCAAATCAACAGCCTACTGCACAAATGAATGCTTACTTTTATCAACCACGTTATAACAAAGACGCTGCATTTATTTACTCACACAGATGTGTAGCTTCTGCAACCACAAACCTTTACATGAATTTGTTATAGCGCCGTGTCACTGGCACACAGCTGATGGAGAAAGCTGAGCGCTTTTGCTCAAATGACGTTAGCGATACCCTCGAGTGTAATCTTGCGATTATACAACCAGACCAACAAAGTAAAATGTATATGTCGGAGTAATATTTAGTGATGAGTAAGGCGTTGTCATGCTGATTTGAGCACACATTCCTAAATGTCTTTGTGGACCAACTAGATTAAGTTCGTTGGAACTACTTGCTGTATAATCCCACATCAGGTTTGAGCAGCAGGCATACAAAAAAAAAAATAACAAAACACTGTTGACACAATTTTTCCTAAACTTTTTCCTAAAAAGATTTGTTTCAGCACTGTAATTCTTTTTTAAAATTTTGAGGCATTTATTCTTCTTTCCCCAAATGTCAAGTTGTTGCAGGTTCCAAGATTTTTGAGCAGAATGTTTTACCTCTCAAAAAAGTCCCTGCTCATTGGGGTTGTACTCTGAGGACTGGAATCTTTTGTGGGGGCTTGTGGATCGTGGTCAAGCACGGTGTTTGTTATACATCAATTCTAAATATAACTGCAAACACGCTATTTTTCCTGTGGTTTGTGTCAACAATAATTAGGACGGAGCAGTTAAAGAGATTTTACCACAGATAAAACGACACAAAGTCCATTTTCAATATTATTGAATACAAGGACGGAAATGTATTGTCAGCTCCTGATACGCCAGTGGACTAATCTGCTTCATTCTCCTCTTAAAGTTCCAGGTGGAAAACATATAATCTTGTTTTCTCCAATGTACTTCAAGCCTTAGTTGAGGGGGTGCAAATAAATTAAACAGTAAATCACTGGATCATACATTTTATGGATGTTCCCAAAAGCTGGAATACTACTTTTTAATGCCCCTAAATTGTAACATCTAACGAATGAACCCAAAGTCCAAGTCAGGAATCAGAGGAGGGTTTACCATGGAGGGATCGCCAGACAAAGGCGACCAAGGGTTTGCATTCTTCAGGCGCCAGAGCCGAAAGCCAGAAACAACGCTGCGAACAGGAAGTGACCAACCACAGATTCATGATGCTACAGCTGCTCAGCTTCAGACGATCAACTGAGGACGAAAAATGACTGTGCCAAAAGTGACGACGACGGAACCCTCGCGCTTCACCCTTTATACACGCTTCTGGTTTTTCCATTATTTACATAGAAGGGAATTTATTTGCCTAGAGTTGGGTAAGAAATATCTCAGCCTATGTGTCCCAGTCCAAAGGGGATTCCAAAGTTGCTGGTTGTAGGATTTCCTAACAACACCAGTGTGGGTTTGTGTATCAATCATTACTGATTTGTTGAATTGTCCTTGATCATCACGTAACTCAGACACACACTGGAGTAAACAGCTCACATTCAACTGCGTCAATCCAGATAAATTGAACTGACCTGTGTCATCACTGCTGCAATATCTAATACCTGTCTTTCCTGGGGCTGCAGGCAGATTCAAAACATTTCTCAATCCACTGTGAATGAACAAGAGAGGTGGAGGTAATAGTAACAGGGAAGGTTTGACTGAAATGTTATCAAACTGTTAGACCCATAAAACCCTAAGAACCGATGTGCCTCATCTCATTCTGCCTTCTAATCACACATACAGACATTATTTAATTTCACCTGCTCAGGATAACCATGATGAGATCATGTCACACACAATATCCCCAGCTAACAACAATTCAATCTGACGGATGTTATTGGAAATTTGACCTCCGAGTAAGTCAAGTCAAGTCAAATTATTTATAAAGCCAACTACAACACACAGAAGTTATCTCGAGGCACTGTACATATAGAGCAGGTCTAGACCGTACTTTATCTTATAAAATTTACAGAGAGAAACCCAACAGATCCACCATGAGCACTAGGCGACTGTGGCAAGGAAAAAAACTTCCCTTTAAGAGGCAGAAACCTCGAGCAGAACCGACTCCATGTGGACGCCATCTGCCTCGACCGTTGGGTTTAGACAGAAAGAGAGGTGGGGGATGGGGTAGAGAAAGACAAATTGCAGATAATAGACCAAGTCAAAATGTAAATAGTAGTAGTAGTAATAATAATAATAATTATTATTATTATTATTATAGCTAAAGGAATAATAATGACAAGTGAAACATTAATAGCACTAACACCACTAACACCAGTAAATGTTTAATCATTGCTGCACTGCGGTTGAGCTGGACTGGGAGCAGCAGGAGACCTCCAGCTCTGAGCAGAACCCCGCAGTAAGAGACAGTAGCAGAGAGAGAGAGAAGCATGTGCCTGGGTACTAATGCTTTGAGGGAAGAACACATATTAGAGTGATAAACGATATTAAGGCAGTTAATAGTAATCTCGCTTTGCAGGACATCATGGACATCATTTACTAACTATTAATCTTAACTGATGCACTGAGACTGACCCAACCCGCCGAGGAAAAATGGAACCAGAATAATATGCTAGTTAAAAGTTAAGACATAAAGATATGAGTTTTTAGTTTGATTTGAAGGCTCAACTGAGTCAGCTTGTCTAACATCAATAGGAGGTTGTTCCAGAGGAAAGGCCCGAGAGAGGTGCCCTGAAATGTTGACTTTTTGACTCTGGGGAGACAGATAGTGCAGCCCGTACTCTGAGAACGTGAGCACGTGGAGGGAAATATATGTTAAGAAGATCAGACAGGTATGAGGGGGGCTAACCCATTTAGAATTTTATAAGTCATTAAGAGAACTTTAAAGTCTGATCTAATATGAATAGGGAGCCAGTGAAGGAGGCTAAACTGTGTAATATGGTCAAACCTTCGAATTGGTCAGCATTCTAGCTGCAGCATTCTGAACCATTTGCAGACTTTAGTGCTAGCACGGTAGTCCTGAAAGCAAAACATTACAATAATCCAGTCTAGTGGGAAACAAAGGCATGGACTAGAATTTCAGCGCTCGTTGATGGAAAGAAAAGACCAATCCAGCTATATTGGGCGAGGGTGAAAAAGGCGGTCTTGTAATGTCTTTAATGTGCTGATCGGCGAAAGAGTACGATCAAGTGTGACACCTAGATTTTTGGCTGTTGTATTTGAGAGATAACAGCGGTCAAGGGATACAGGTAGTTACGATCGAACTGGTGTCGGCACGCACACACAAATCAGCATCTCAGTTTTGTCTGAGTTAAGAAGCAGGGTTTTGAGACATCCAGCTTTTTTAACAGAAGACAAGCAGATCTCTAGTTCTAATTTGAGAGGCACATTAGCCTTTTATAAAAGGTTATAGCTGGGTATCATCAGCATAACAATGAAAATTAATTCCATGACTCCGAATAATTTGACCCAGAGGAGAAATATTACAAAGAGAAAAGAGGTACCTTGGGGTACTCCATATTTCACATCAGAAAAGGCTGATATTATTACAAGAGACACACTGAGTTCTGTCAGATAAGTAAGATTTAACCAGCTGAGGCTGTACAGAGATTCCAAATCTATTTTCCAGTCGGTCCATGAGTATACAGTGGTCTATAGTATCAGACTGCACTAAGATCAAGTAGATAAGAGGTGAACGAATCCAAAGAGAGTAGCAGATCATTTACTTTAGCAAGTGCTGTTTCAGTAGAGTGAAAGGCCCCAAAGCAGACTGATACTGCTCAAATAGATTATTATCAGCTAAAATGAGCTGAAAGCTGGATACACCACTTTTCTAGTATTTTAGAGAAGAAGAGACGAGATACCGATAGTTACCTAAAGACCCAGGATCAAGGTGTGGTTTTCTGCTAGAGGTTTAACCACAGCTGTTTTGTGCCGGAAGGAACAGTGCCAATGTCAACGAGAGATCTACAATATTCAGCACTGGCCCAAGACTGGCCAGATCTTTTGTTTACCTGATTATATTTATTTGAAATATGTTTTGGTAGATAGTGGTGCTATATATTCAGAATGCTCCTGTTGTTCGGAGATACAGAGCTTGATTTGGATTTGCACCATTTGCGCCTACTCTTCCGGGTTAGCCTGCTTAGAGCAGGCCGCTCAGAACCAGGGAGTGGACCTCTCGGCTGTTTAATTTTAGTGGTGAGGTGCAACTGAATCAAGGGAGACTAGATACACAGATGAACTCCTGGTACAGTCAACAGAACCAACTGCTTCCGTAAAAGGGGCCAGGACCCTGTAGTTGCTCACTAAGAACAGTTAAAGTTAGACCCATGTCTGGTGGAAGATATATTAGAGACAATTTGTGGGGGACAGGGCTAAAGTTGCATCAAATTTGATAAGAAAATGATCGAGATAACCGACATGTGACAGGAGAGATAGTCAGATTAGACACCTCAATCCCACGGAAGAATCAGTTCAGAGGTTAACACCACAGTGAGTAGGTTCATGTATGACTGTGTGAACCCAAAAAGTATCAATAATAAGCAAAAATCTATATTTAAAGGATCAGAGGCCTTATTCAGGTGAATGTTAAAGTCACCCATACTAGGATATCACTACCATATATGATACATATAAAAAATTTCCACCCATCAAATCAGAAAGTAGGGGCCAGGTGGTTCAAAGTACCACAAGGTGGAGTGGTTGAGCTCATTTCCTGGTCATGGGGATCAGAAGCTACTGGAGGTTGCCTTAAATAATACAGCCTCAAAAGGAGTTAGAAGTGACATTAAGAGCTGAGGTTAGACCAAAGAAAGACCTTTTCAGAGTCTGAGCAACATGTGCGCTAAGTATACTCAGGTGGGGAAGTCATTTAAAGGCAGGAACATATCTGTCAAGCCATGTTTCACATAGACCAATCATATCCAGATTATGTTCAAGAACTGTCATTTATCAGTACGCCTTAGTAGTAGTGATCTAAATATTTATGAAGCCAAATTTGAGGATCATATTGAGCCTGGAGTTGCTGGAAGCAGCCTGCGTGGCAAGGTACTTATAGATGAAGCGCATTAATAGAATGAGGCATCTAGTGTTTCTGTTAGAAAATTTAAGGGCTCTTTATTCAGTACTTTATGGGACCTAGCACTGTCACCAGTGGCAGGAGAGTGGTGATTGTACATGGTGGTTTAGAAACTTAGGAAACTTCTGTGAATAGTACGGCGGGAATGGAGATGTCCTAATGCAGTAGGATCAGACTGAGCATCTAAAGTCTGTAAATTTTCCTGCTTAGATTCATCATCTGCTTTATCTGCTTAGTGACTCCAAAATCAAGAACACCACCTAAAGACCTAGCAGGTTCTCTACTCACCCCGCGACTTCAGCGATCACTAGTGTCTTACCGTCAAACCCGACGAACACCTGTTCATATTCTGATAAAACAGCAGCGCCTGCTCCAGTAGGATGTACTATCTGCCTCAGCAGTCAGGACGGCCCCAGAAAGAAGACCAGTTATCCACAAACTATATCCCTGCTCACTACAGTGACGAGCCAGCCAGCGGTTCAGAGATCGCGCATCTGCTGTACACCTCATCATTACCCCTCATGGCAAAGGACCAGAGACAACTAATCGACGTCAAGACATCTTTCTAGCAACCCAAACGTCTCTAGCTAAACTAGCTTTGGTGACCCCAGACCGGTTTTGTATTCTATCATATTGTTTACATGAATCAGCAGTGTTGCTATAACTAGGTGTGGAGTGTACCTGAGCCCCTGTTCTCCCTGGCGTGATGCCAGCACCTCAAGATTATCCTCTATGTCTGGAAGTCACCCCAGGTAGGCAGTAAACATTGGCTGCGAAGCTAACTTTTATTACTGATGGAGTCCCTTATGACTAGAGGCGTTGTTTGCCTCAGCCAGCGGAGCTGGGAGACACGCGCTTAAGAATTAACAACGGGGCTAGCAAGAGTCGAACCGGTTTGCAGTCGGAGAGGCGACTGCAGACCAGCCACACAACCGGGTTGCTTTCTCTTACGTGCCCTTCCGCCGCCGACAGGGACGAACTCCGACACACTGCCGATGAGAAGGCTAAGCTAAGATTAGCCTATGGCTAACGCCATCTGGAGGTAATTTAGAGAAAGGAGCTGCTCTAGTTTACTTGACACCCCCAGCAGAGACACCCTGTCTTCAAGAGCAGAACAGCTATCATTAAGCTATGCAGTAGTTAGTTTGCTAGGTTAGCTGTAGAGTGAAGGTGAGGCTACAATTTGAACAGGCTACAAACGGCTAAGCTAATCTAAACTAAATGTTAAGGCCAGAGCTGCAAAATACCAACAAACAGGTAGCGTATCAAAAAAAAAAAAAAAGAATAATACAAAGCAGCAGATAATGTGTAAAGAAGACTTCCAGGACAGGAAGTGAAGAGAGCAAGAAGAGCAGCTATAAGAAATGGTCTCTAGAACTACGTGTGAACGGTAGGTAGCATCACAGCGCTACCTTTCCTTTCTCAGTCACTCCAGTCCAGATTAATCCAAAATGACTGAACGCACTTCACAACACCCACCCTAACAACAAGGTGTTAACGACTTACATGAGGTTTATTACCTGTCCCACCAGTGAGTCAAAGTCTACAGCAGAGGTTCAGGAGAAAAGTCCAGTTGCCTTCGTATGTAGCACGAAAATGTCATTTCATTAGTCTAAGAAATGGTCTTTTAAGGTCTGTAGATAAAGGTAATGCTCCGTCCTCATCCTGTTCTACAATCTTATTCTCACTTTGTCTCAGTGATGTGTAACTCAACGTTTAACTCGTCTGTGCTGATGACAGCTGTGGCTGGAGCCACAGGTTGTTTGTGCAATTATTGATACTGTGATACCTCAGAAACGCTTCAAGGAAATTTCTTCACATTTGCCACAAATGTTCAAGTGGTCTCAGGGATGAACTGACTCAGTGTTGGTGGTCAAAAGTCAAAGGTCAGAGGTCACTGTGACTGCACAAAATACATTTACACCTACACCTACCAGTTACTTCAAACTTTTTTTTTAACTTGATGACATATAAAGCATACGATCAGTTTATAACTACACACTGTTCAAACTCAAACCATGCAGCATAATGAAGGAGTCAGAAATTAGTTTAGCTGGACTTCATGTGTTGATGCATCAGTAAAAAAAAGTCCAGTATCACAACCTGAGTATGATAATATGACACTGAAATGAGCACTTTTAGTTTTCAAACTTGAGGTTCATTTTTTAATGATAATACTTTTACTAAAGTAACATTTTGGAGGCAGTACTTTTACTTTACACTGTGATTATAGTACTTTTACTTTGGTGAACATCCTCAATATTAAATCAATTCATTTCTGTGGAAATGCCACGATCAGCTCCTGAGTCAAAGAAAACACCTGGTAAATTCAGAAGTTTACAGACGGACATTTTACACAAGCTGATGTTATAAATGTCCAGACTGAGGGAGTCTGAGAGCTAATGTGTTTTTAGTACTGAGGTGGTGTCAGGTTATCGACCTGATGATGGCATTAGATGAAGAAGTCTGATGATCAGCAGAATTATGACAGTTCATGAATGTCTGAGGTTATCAGTCAGTCTGGACCTCCACTGAACCACATGACCAAAACTCAGCTGTATCAGTTCAGTATCTGTGTCACTGCAGCCTCAGGATGGTGATGGAAACCCCTTCACCTGTGTGTGCTGTGTGTTAATGAACACTAGAGGGAGCCAGAGTTCAAATCAATGAGATCCAGATCTCAGCCTCTGGTCCCTCACCCAGTGTATTTATTTATTTATTTCACAGATCTCTCACTCTCAGAGCCAAGCTGGTGGTGGTGGCAACTAAATACATTTATCAAATATTTATTAGATTATTAGATTAGTAAAACAAAATATAATTCACAGATAAATTATTACATAAAACACTATATTGGTTATTGAGTATATAAAATTATTAAAAGTAGCCTCATGTGATGAACACATTAGTGCATCAATAATACTAATAATCAATAATATGAACTTCAAGTATATTTCGATGCTAATACTTTTGTAATTTTGAATACAGGACTACTTTACTTGTAACAGAATATTTCTACACTGTTCATTACAGCTTTTACTTTGTAAGAATCTGAGTACTTCCTCCACAACTGGCAGGGTTTTCTGTGAGTGCCAGACATTAAAGTGCCCTGAGCAGCTGGTCCCCCGGATCGGTCCGGCCGGACCTCTACTGTATGTCATTCCCCTATCTCTCTCTCCACTGTCCTGTCCAAATAAAGGCAAAAAATCCCCAAAATAATAATAAAAAACAAAAAAAACAAAACAGTTTCAGTTGACTCAAGTCACCGTCACTTTCTCTGACGTTCTAACTCTGATCTTAAACCAGGTGAAGGATTTTAGTCGTCAGACGTCTGGATCTTCAGGAATCAGAGAAACAAGCTGAGCAAACAGCTGCTCTCCATGTCCAAGAAACATCACAGAGAAACATCGATTTTTAACCTGAAACTGTTTTATTCAGAGTTGTTACTGTTTTTATGCAATGCTGAAGGAATCTGAACCTACAGATTACATTTTTCATGGTCTGTTATTAATCAATATATAATGCCTTCTCTGATGGCTTCACCCACCAACACGTCTGCCTCCTCCTCCTCCAGATGTGTGGTGGAGAGCGTCCTCACTTCCCGTTTCACTGTGTGGTGTGTCTACTGCCCGAGGAGGAAAAGATCAGTGACATTTATTGTGAATGTAAAAAATGAACAAGACACAGTATTTCCAGAATGAAACCGTGAAGATGATTATCACGGATGACGCATCAGAGCCATGATGACGGTATGTGATGAGCTTTTTCTTTAAAGGATAAATGTTAAAATTCACCTGTTCTGTGAATATTTCGTTCTTGTTTCATGAGTAAAACTATTAGTTGAGGTAACTGTCAGACTTCATTCATAATGAAAAGATTAGCTGGTTTCAGCTCAGTTCCTCCCTGTGATGGAATAAATCACTTTAACCTGAGGCTTTCTGTCTGATCGCTAAATATGACAGAATCAGCTTCATCATCAGGGCCTCATCATTTCTGTTACTGTCATCTGAGGAAAAAGCACCATTTAATACAAACTGAAACACATGATGCAGTAAATAGTAGAAACAGAAGCTACGCCTTTAGTAAATGAGGATTTAAAGGTCCAGTGTGAACATTTATAGGGATCTGTTGGCAGAAATGTTCTGTCCATCTTTGATTTCAAAGACACTTAAAAACACTTGTGGGAGCTGTTCTTGCTCTGAACACGAGTTGTCAACTTGTCTCCTCTGCTGCTCCATGAAAACAGCAGGAAAGTAGGTATGGTGCGTTCTAGTTGTACTCTGAATTTGTTTCAATTAATTCAATTTAATTCAAGATGGTTCACATAAACCAGGTAAATAACATAAATGAAATATTTAATTTTCTTTTGAGAGAGTGGCTGATGCAGAAGATGACACCATTTATCACCCGCCACTGTGAGACTTGACACACTCAGAGTGAGAGTTCAGTTGGCTGCAATTCATGCTTCTCTACACTAGATGGCTCTAAATCCTTCACTGCTGCTTTTAGATTTAAAGTAAAACAGAGCTGATGCAGCAGCAGATTATTGAGCTCAAACTTTACTCTGTTAAACAGGACTAAATCTAGATAAAAGTTTAGCAGAGTATAACTTTATTTTAATGACTTCGATGACAATACTCTCAACATGTAAAGGTTCTTCAGATTTGCTGGACTGTAGACTTTCTGCACTCTCCAGTCAGGAGGTTCAGAGTTTCAGAATCCTGCAGGTCCAGTCAGGAGGTTCAGGTCTCACGTCCTGCAGGTCCAGTCAGGAGGTCTGTGGTCTCTCATTGTCCTGCAGGTTCAGTCAGGAGGTCTGTGGTCTCAGAATCCTGCAGGTCCAGTCAGGGAGGTCTTGTGAGTCTCTCAGTGTCCTGCAGGTCCAGTCAGGAGGTTCAGGAGTCTCTCACTGTCCTGCAGGTCCAGTCAGGAGGTCTGTGGTCTCTCAGTGTCCTGTAGGTCTAGTCAGGAGGTCTGTGGTCTCTCAGTGTCCTGCAGGTCCAGTCAGGAGGTCTGTGGTCTCTCACTGTCCTGCAGGTTCAGTCAGGAGGTCTGTGGTCTCTCAGAATCCTGCAGGTCCAGTCAGGAGGTCTGTGGTCTCTCAGAATCCTGCAGGTCCAGTCAGGAGGTCTGTGGTCTCTCAGTCCTGCAGGTCCAGTCAGGAGGTCTGTGGTCTCTCAGTGTCCTGCAGGTCCAGTCAGGAGGTCTGTGGTCTCTCAGTGTCCTGCAGGTCCAGTCAGGAAGCCTGTGGTCTCTCAGTGTCCTGCAGGTCCAGTCAGGAGGCTGTGGTCTCGTGGGGCCTCCTGTCTCCAGAGCCTCCGCACTCTGCCAGAAGACTCCGTAGGTTGGCTGCCTGAGGCCAGCTCAGGTAGGTGCGCCTTCACCAGCTTCCCCATGCGGTAGCATGGAGACAGCTGCCGGGCCGGGATCCTCCAGAAACAGTGCAGGATCAACACATCCTTCTGCCTGGCCAAACAGACGGAAGCTGCACAACACAGGACCAGGCGACCAGGACACACCAGGACACACTCAGGACCAGGGACAGACTGGGAGAGGACCAGGACACAATTAGACAGACCAGGACAGGAGTACATGAGACCATTCAGAGGAACTAGTAAGTTTTAATGATCTCCAGGACTATGATGTTTTAGTCTCAGAAACAAACTACTTAAAGAATAATTAAAGGTGTGGCGCCCACCTGGCCATCTGATCTCTCTGGAGCACCACCGCTCTGGCATAGCGGCGGCTGATCACACAGATGGTCTTCCCTGCCGGGCCAGAGATGGCGCCTGTAATGTTCTCGGCGATGGGTTTACCTGTGAGACAGCAGGTAAGAGCTGTCCTTCATATCAGATCACCGACATACCGTCAGAGCCAGCACACAGGAACCTTGGATCTGCTCCTACTGTTAAGATGTCTGAATAATCCAACAGATCTACAGGATCTTGGTGATGTTAGCAAACAAAGACAGGGACAGGCATAGATGGGGACCTAGTGAGAACAATGAGCTGAATAAGTGTCTTAAACGGAATCATCAGCACACAAAACTGAAGAACTGTTAGGAAACACCTGCTTCTTTAATAAAAAGCAGTTGAGAGAGAGCAAGTGTTTCATTCGCCCAGACTCTTGACTACAGTGAAGAGAAAAGAGGAGACAGAGACCACTGCCTACTTCAGCTTAGTTTGAGAGCTGTGTTGAAATGTTGCATATGAGAGATAAACTGCCTGTGTTTACAGGTTAACTCCTGCTGTCAACAGTTTCCTCTTGTCACTTCCCACACCACAAGGCCCTGTTCTAAAATAACATGTCTGTGGAACTTCTAATAAACTGGATTTTTGCTCAGTAAGGATGGCTGCATGAACACTGTAATTGAACATGTACTGAACATTACATTTATTAATATTCATAAGGGGTGGCTTATGTGATTAGGGATTGGTATATAAAATGGTGTCATCTGCATAGAAATATACACTGCAATGGAGTGGCAAGAAATATTATTTGTATTTACTCGGTATCATTGTAAATGAGGGCCAGTCAATGACTTGTCAAGTTTAAATTTAGTACACACATTATTTTGAGGAATGGTTCAGGGACAGTGTTGCATTTTAAAAGTTTGGAAACCACTGATAAATAAAAAGCGGACCAAGACTAGATCCTTGCTGGACACCTTTTACTAACCATCATAAACCATTTCTACCCATTAGTTACCAGTTAGTAACAAAGCCATTAAATATAATGTTCATCTAATTAAAGAGCCTAATTTTTTCCAGTGAAATATTATAATTCTGTAATTATAGAAAGCTGCAGAGGTCTAACAAAGTGTGGTCAAACTGTTGTGGTGCTGTGACATGGTCTAATTCCTGACCTCTACTAATTATTATTTATCTCTAGATGCTTGTGCAGTATGGTCACATTATCTAAGGACTCAACACGGAGAACACAAAGAAAAAATCAAACTTACAGAGACACAGAACTGCTAGAGTCAGTCTCTCAACATGTGGTGATCTGATCCCAACAACTGCACATGTTCACTGCATGACCTGAGCATCTAATCAACAATGGACTATGTGACGACCAAAAGAAAAGGGATGTGAAAATCAACACCTCTAAAAAATAGAAAAATTAAATCTTTGATACAGATCAGACAGTAAATGACAAAAGGGGAAGGAGAAACAGAGGTCAAAAAGAAGACAAAAAGAGATAATGACCTAGGGCCTTTACTGGTTGTACAAAACTGTATCCTTAATATCTCACCCAACATCAACACATGAACCAGGGTGTTTCTGTTGATGATACACCCTTGTGAATTAATAACAGATCATAAAATGATTAGTTTTGTTAAAGACTGACTTCCCTTGCATATTTTGATCAAACAAGCTTTCAGCTTCACCTGGCTGGAAATCTCAGCAGACAGAGTCTCCAGCCCTGCTCTCCTCCAGCACCGCAGCATCTCATTGAGAACCCAGGCCTCGCTAGAACGCCAGGAGATGAAGGCGTCAGAGTGATGAGGAACTCTTCCTCCTCCTCTTGCTGTCGAGAGGAAGGCCAGGAAGAGGAAGGCGAGACTAGCTGCCATCTCAGAAAGTGGTAGATGAAGGACGGTGAGCAGAGTTAGAACGACCAGATAAGAGCTGAGATGAAGCAGAGAAGCTGACGTCCATCCAACAGGACTGATGTCAAACCAGCAACTTGGTTCCTTGTTGTTTACTCAGAGGAAAGGAACAGATGTACCAGTAGGCATTAACAACCTGTGTTTGTTTGTTGTTCTTCACCCACTGGATGAAGCCAGTGTTAGAGCAGTCACAGGTGAAAGGGTTACCAGACAGGTCCAGATATGTTAGTGCAGGAGGAACTGAAGACCGTCTCATTGATCACTGTCAACTCATTGTAGCTCAGTGTCATCCACCTGAGAGCAGACAGGTTGGCCTGGGTCAGAAAATCCAAAGACCTGAGCTGGTTTCTTGGACAGATCGAGACCCTGCAGGTTTGGGATTGACGGAACAGTTCAGGTTTTAACCTTCAAGATTATTTTGAATTATCTGTAGGTTCTTCAGGTGAGGGGTGTTTGTAAATGTGCTGTCTGGGTGAGGTGCCTCAATGAAGAGCTTCAGCTGAAAACAGCTCCAAAGAATTAAGACCTCGAGCAGGCTTTGGAGATCTCACATGGGGCTATTTATTATAATTTTTAATCGTGAGCCTTTAAGAAAGGTAACCAGAGGAAAGGCGCCTCATCATTTTGCTCAGACACGATGCTGCTTTGGTCAGAAACGCTGATGTACCATGAGATTTTCTATGACAGAGTCCAGTGAAGAACCCTCCCTGTAAGAGGATGGTGAAACACTTAGAGTTTGGAGATTGCTCTAGTCCTTCAAAGCCCCATCAGAGGCAACATAAAGTGTCTGATTCTACATCTAAATACCTGAGGGAAGACAGATTCCCAAAGTCACCTATACTGGAGCTTGTTGAAATCATTAGTGCAGATTCAAACCTGCAGGTTCTGCAAACTGACTTTGAAGGTATCATCAAAAGTATTATCTGCGTTGTGTCCAATGTGCAATATTTTCAGTTCAAATCTCGAAAACACATCCTGAGTATTGCAATGCGATTGTGGTTAAGGTAAAGTTCTCTTTATCCCGTCAAAGTCTGGAAGTCAGGAGCAGCCTAACCAGGGATAAAGTTGTCACCAGCTTAAGGATTCTGCCGTAGAAAGGCCTGGATGGCAAGCGGCATCGGTCAGACGACGGTTTAACGCCAGACGCCTGAGCGTTTCATTGATCTGAGTGAAACCCTCAGGCAGCTCAGTCAGAACATTAGCTCCTGCAAATCCAGATCAGTAACCCAGAGCAAAGCTGGCAGTTTATCACTATACTTCCAACAGTTATAATAACTCAAACTGAGTGTTGGCTGGGAGCTGGGCGCCTGGCAGGCAATGCTCACCAAACCTTCATTTAGCAAACGCCTCATAAAGGCCAGAGGATAACACCCACTGAGTCCACACCTGCAGCATCACACTGTAGATCTCAAAACTTTACAGTTGTCTCACTTAAGTATAAACGCTTAACGCCCGTAGAAAAGTCTGTTGATATATCCTCACCAAAGTCACCGCTGCAACGGTGCGCGAAAAGATTCAAGATGGGGAAAGATGTCTCTCGAAGGCTGAACTTTTCAGTTGATTTGTGTTTAAATTCAGTGTGTCCTGAGGTTCGAGACGTTAACAGGGAGGTCGCCTGATCGAAAAAGACGTGGAAGTTGTTGCATGAGGTCCAGCTCAGAGTAACTTTGGGAGTTGAAAAAACTGGAGCAATGTGGAGAAATTTGATGCAGGTTGTTAAACCTCAGTATCGCCCCTGTAAGCTGATGAGGGGCTGAAAGGCCAGTGGGGATATGGATGGATTGCTGAGGTACAGAGACAGATGAACTAATTTGGACAGTCCTGAAACATGTTATGTGTCACGCTTGTCAGGTTATTTAAGTCATTGCCGAGACGAGAACCGCCCCTAAGTCAGCAGTTCACTCTATATGAAATTGTTTTCATTAAGGTTTAAATATCTGAGCTCTGATAAACCGCTGAGATCTCTTCTGCTGATCCTTAAAATCTGATTGGATTTGAGATCTAGAGATATTGCATTCTGGGAACGCTGTCAGGAAAGGCGGCGAGAAACCATGGATGCATTCGACCCAAACTTCAGTCCTGTTGTGAGAATAAGATACAGTGCAGTTCTTCAGTGCGTGTTTCAGCGAGGGTTAGAATGAAGCAGGACAGACAGAAGAAAGAGGAGGAAGTTTGGAAGAAGGAATAGAAACCATCCCATTGCTGTGATACAGAGGATAAAACTGCCACGCCCACTCTGATGAGTTACTCTGAGCTGGAAGGACGAAGGAGCAGGGGTTAAACAACCGAGCATTAGACAGTTGCCCTGTGCACTATTTTAAACACCCAATTTTATCACCAGCCAATCTCTGCATTTATGCCCTTTAATCTCTATGCAGATTGTGTGTCTTTGTCTACAGGCTGAACATTGAAGTGAGAGTTCATGATTTTCAAAAAATGGATTTTGTTCCATGTGAGAATGTTTGTAAAGGTATATTTTGGTTTATTTTTCCTAGTGAAATAATGTAAGCTGTCTGAAACTATAGAAGTAGTTACTTGAGGTTTATTTCTACTCTTCTTTATTTAGAAACAAGCAACTGCTGTCCAGAAATAGTTAGATGTCTGATGAGTCTAGTAGGCTAACTATCTGCAGGCAATATTGAGCCAGAGACCATTTACTGCAGCAAGAGTGTTTCAGGAGAGTCGTTTGCAGGGGAGACACATCCACTTCTTATTGGCTTCACTGATATTGTTTTCAAGTGCATAAAAGAGGATGGTAACTATTCTGTCTTGTTATCACTGTAATCATCTCAGTCAGGGAACAGTAGATTTTGTTCTGTGGATATGGTTGTTTTGAAATCCGTTGGCAATGTGTTAGGGAGAAGGCATAAAGCCAGAGTTTCATTGTGCACAGGCCTGGCACTGACCCAGATTATTAAACGTATGAAATTAAATAAAGTTCTCACTGAGCAGATTTATTCGTTTTCTTTATTGGTTACACAGATAACCTCGCTAGCTTAAGCCTGCAGCTGAGGCTCAGCTGTCGTCTGTATCTGCAGTTTAATACGAGCATATCTATTCAAACCACATACAAACACCTGCGTCATCAACCCTGGCCTCCCTAGAAATGACCTCCTTATAGCCAACCTGTTTTCCACTGACATTAACTCTAATATGCGATATTTTATATAGATATGTATATATGTGTGTACCTATTAAAGACCGTGAGCGATAACAAATATTAAGCTATTTATTAAAAATTCCATATTGTTTGTATCATTTTCAGAATAGATTAATAGTGAGAAATAGTCTTAAGAAATGGATCAAAACCGTTTCTTAATTGCAGGAAAGAACAAAATATTAGAAATAGTAATGACTCAATTATTCGTTGAGATTATTTAGATTCAGCACAGCATTCAGCACATGACTGCTAAAAGCTGCAAATCTCTCTACCATCTTATTTTCCTTAATTCAGCTCTGTCTCTTCCAAATCCCAATTAAAACAAACCACTGTGAGAAAGAGTTAAAGCTTTAAATCCTTATGAGGAATAACACAGCAGCCGTAGCACAAAAGCATCACACAGAGAGGATGAAAATAATAATAACTTCCAGTAGAAATTAAATACAAATACACACAAAAACAGTTGTAGATGATGGAGGAGTGTTGTTGGTGGTTTTATGATTATTATTATTGTTATAATCACCGAGGAGGAAACGCTAGCCTAATGAGAACATAGAAGTCTGTAACTCTGGGAGCTACATACATTGAGGACAAATTAAAATACATTTAATAGAATTTAATTAAAGGGTAACTACACTACAAATGACCACAAAGAGAAA
>BRZM01000168.1:0-142500 GCA_033238685.1 Lates japonicus | reverse complement strand
TCCCTCCTTTTTGTTTCCTTCATGTCTCCTCCTCTCTTTATCTCCTTCTGACTCTGAACTTTAACCTCTGACCCCCGACTACATTTTAAAGCTGACTCAATATTTTTCCTCTCAGGTCAGCTGACCTGTCGTACGTGTCACCTGACTCGTCTCACCTGTCGGCCATCACCTGCAGGGCGCCTGGGTTCCTGAAGGTGGCGCTGGGCGGCTGACTGTCGGGGGCGCTGTACCGACACACCTGCTCACTGGTCCTGCCGACGTTCGCCATCGACACTCGGATCACCTGCGATCCTGAACACACACACACACACAGTCAGAGTCACACTGATCACACTGATCGATTAAACCCAGTTAACTCCAGTGAGACACCGACCACAGTGAAGCGTACGTGATGGATCCCTGAAACAGGAAACAACAGTTCATTTAGATTCAAACACAACCTGTTACTGTCAAAGCTTCAGGTTTGTGTAGAAACTGAAGAAATGGAGAATAAACAGCGGTGGAGGTGTGTTTCTGTCTGATGACGTGTGGACAGTTTAAAGTGTTTACCTGTGTTCATCGTCAGGCTGCAGCAGGAAACTGTCAACACTGAAACACAAAGAACAACACCAGCTGTAACATGGACGATAACACAGGTTTCTTTCTATCAAACGGAGGAAGAGGAGGAGGCAGGAAACAAAAGAAACAACATGAGATATTTGAGCGAAGGAAAGAGGAGTCACACTGTGTCTTTAATAAGAGGAGTGATTTCCAGCCAAGTCAGCGACTTAATCCTTTTAGAGCCGAGTCATTCAGACTCAGAGGAGGTCAACGCTCAGCTCTGCTGCTGAACCTGAATCAGTTCATCAGTTCATCAGTAACTAATGATTGTCAGTAGGATCATCAGCTCAGTGATGAACCAGGTGGATAACGAAGCAGCAGGTAACAGAGGCTGAGCTCAGCTGAGTAGCCTCGGACCTGCTGTCAGACCTGGACCACGGAGCAGTGGGGTCCAGGACTCGGCAGGTTTATGGTCCTGACGTCTCTCCAGCTGAGCTGTTCCCAGGTCAGATTAGATATCTAATCTCTCAGGTGAGTTCTGGGTCTCTGAGGTCTCCTCTCAGCTGGACCTGAGCGCTCAGGAGGATCCTGATCAGACGTGGCTCCTTCTGATGTGAAGGAGCAGCGACTCCACTCTGGACCCCTCACCCCGTCTCTGAGGCTGAGCTCAGACACCTGCAGAGGAAACTGATTCAGCTGCTTGTACCAGTGATCTGTTCTTTCAGTCTTTACCCACAGCTCAGGCTCTGACCGTAGATCGACTGGTAAATCCAGAGCTTTGCCTTCAGACTCCTTCACCTGTCGGACAGGTGCTCCTCATGTTTTGGTTCATCAGCACACAGAGAAGACGACCTGTACACCTGTCGACCTGATCCACTGACGCTGCGTCGGCCTGAAGGCAGCAACATTAAAATGTAGTTGAAGGTTGATACTGACAGAAAACAGCTTCAAGTCTCAGTGTGATCTGCATGTTCAGGCTCTGATGGTTTTTCTGGATCTAACAGGACGTTTAAAACACGACTCCTGTGAGAGAGGAACACACCCCTTCCCCTCCAGCTGTCAATCACCTGAACCAACTCATTCGACCCTCAGGATGTTGGTACAACACACAACACATCCTGTTCACCTGTGAGTCTGTTTGTACAGTAACTCTTCTTTAGTCCACCTCCCTGAAAAGATAAAACATGATTCAGAAATACGGAGAAGACTCTCAGAGAGTTAGAAACTACAGCTCCCACGAGGCCTCAGCGGGTCGGCCGGGAAACAGGAAACAAAGAGCTGCTTTCAAACTCTGAGAGTGAGTTTTTATGTTTTCTCTGGAGCTGGAGATCAACACTGACCTCAGTTTGTTTTAACTTCACATTTAAGAACCGTGACCTCTGACCTCTGTGACTGCAGCAGTGAAATATCAGACTCAGAGAAGCTGCTGTCGATGTGCATGTCGGAATTAAAGGGAATATATTCAATTCAATTCAAATAACACAAGAGCAAGTTCAACAAAATCACACACAATAAACCTCAAAAAACACACCTACCACGCAATAACAAAGAAATACTAAATATGACAGTGTACTGAAGCTCTGAGAGGCCAAACACTACATCATCCCACAAACATGGTTCATAGAGAATCTGCTTTTTATTTTTATTCAACAGTCATGTTTTTTTTGCTAAATGTTAGCTAGCCAATAAATCAGAGATGCTAAATGTAAGTTGACAGTTTAAGAAGCTAGCTATCATGGTGTTAGCTAGGGTTTTTAATGGCTTAAAGTTGAATTCACAAATAAATCAAAGTTAAAACATTTTAAATTGCTTTTGACAAAACATGTTTGTGTTTGTATAACACACACACTTTGTATAAATTACCTCAAACTTCCAACTTCCAAGAGGATCATGGGTAATATACACTATATTTACCTTCAGCAAACTTTCACCTTATTTTACTATTCACTGTGTGTGTGTCATTGCCAATGAGAGATGTTGGCACCCTCACTACTATTTTCAGGTCTGGTTGCCATGGGAACAGCTGGATTGGTATGAAAGCCACTGGGTTGTGGTGATTGTGTGTTTCTCTGTGTGTGTGTGTGTGTGAGTCCACTGCAGACAGGTAACAAATTAAAGGACCAGTGTGCAGGATTTAAAGGGATCTACTGTTGATAATCACGTTGTCGTTACCGTATCTGTTTGTTCAGTCTGACGTCAGGACCGATGAAAACCCTGTTTCCTGCTCCAGCTTCTCTGAGTCTCTCCTGTTTCCAGATGCTGAGTCCGTGTTGTTTGAACAGATCTGAGTCCAAAAACTGTCCAGAGTCATTCTGCTGTTTTCACTGAGACGAGGAAGAGAAGAGGAAACAGCTGCAGCTGATAGGTTACAAACAAATGAAGAAAAACAATGTTCGACGCCAGCAGGTGCTAATGTTAGCCAGCTAACCTAGCTGACATTAAAACCTGCTGGTAAAAGCAGGTCCCCCTGATATAAGCTCTGGGATGGATTTACAGGGTGTTTCTTGCTCTGTTTCAGTTGTCAGTTCTTTTCTGTGCTGCCCAGAAATAAAGAAAATAGCTTGATATGGGCGACAATAGCAAGCTAAGTCTATTTTCAAAAACAGGAGCCACTCGGAGAAGTTGGACCCGTTAACAGTATTTTAGTTGTGACGGATGGACAGTCACCTGAAAATAAGATTCTGTTTCTGTTCATATGTACATGTCACCGCCATGTTTCTACAGTAGCCCTGAATGGACAAACTAAAGTCTGACTCTACAGAAAGCCTGAAGGCCACTGTAGACTGTAGACTCACCACTTGTTCCCTCTGAATCCAACACTTACTTTAACAAAGGTTCTCCGAGCGTCCTGGTCCTGAGCTGACCTCTCCACCTGTCCCCAGGTGTGTTCCCTCCTCGTGCCATCGACGTCTCCACACCATCAATCACATTAACTGATCGATCATCACGCTGCTGTTGGTGTTTGTGTTCTCTCTCTGGCTCAGGTCTGTTCAAGTCCAACAGAGTTTGGATCAGGTCTAATTATCCTCAGGTCTGGTCCTCTTTGGTCCAGGTCCCAGTTAATTTCTTCTGGTCAGGTTCAGACAGGTCCATTTCAGACTGGGTCCAAATCCTGATCCTGTGTAGACCCAAACTTTAAAACAGCTGTGCTCAATATAAGCTAAAGCAATGAAGGTTTAAAAACTCGATTTATGAGGTCTAAACCTGCAGCAGGTGGGTTCAGGTTGGGTCAGGTGGGTTCAGGTGTCCACGGATGTTGATTCAGCCTCGGGGTCAGGGTTCTGGTTGGACTCAGGGACACAGTGTTATCAGTAACAGCGTGTTGTACTTTGTCGACCATCTGTCGTCCTTCACGTATGATGACTCACGCACACGTGCAGATTATGGAAATACAGGCTAATATTAGATTTCCATATGACTGTCCACAGAGTGAGGAGACATGAGGAGCAGCTTAACGTCCAAACCTTGTCTCATTCCTCCAACTTCTCCTCCTTTGACATGATTTATTCTGTTTCATCTCCACAAAAAAAAAAAAAAACTTAAATAAGTCCTCGAAATTTAGGATAAAGACATTGAGCTCTTTAAAAAGCCTCTAAATTACAGGCGGTAAATTCACAAGAATCAAAAACTTATCAGCTAAAATCAGAAATTACAAGAAGCAAATGAGACTCACACATGTACTAATTAGCTACTGTTAGCATGCTAACATGCTAAACTAAGATGGTGAACATGGTAAACATCCTGCCTGCTAATCATCCACGTTAGCATTGTCAGTGTTAGCATGTTAGCATGCTCTCACTAGCAACCAATAGAAAGAAAAGTAAGAAGAGAAAGAGACAAACAAGTTGACTGCCTTTGGTTGTCATAAACAAACAAACAAACAAACAAGGAAACAAACTAAAAAACAAAAAACAAGCCAAACCAACAAAACAATACAACCAACCAAAAGAAAAAACAAAAACAAATAAAAACAAAACCAAACAATAACAACAACAAGCTAAACAAACAAACAAAGCACACAGCATCAGTTTTGGTCCAACAGGAAGTTTTATTTCTTTACAAAACAAGAGCGCGGACTCATAAAGGAGCTCAGCAGAAGGCAGGAAGATAAATCTACATGACAACTTTCAACCACTTAGAAAATATAGAGGAGCTCTGTTCACACACTGATACACACAGTCTGCACATCATCTACACTGTAAAAAAGAAAAAGAGACAGCCAGACAATCTGCACATCACCTACACTGTAAAAACAAAACAAAACAGAAAAGAGCGAGAAAAACCACGGCTGGATGTGTCGAATGAAACAGGTCCGTTTGAATTTTATATTAAACCACTGAAATAATCAGTTAATTAATTCATACTTCAAATCTTCAGTTCTTTTAAATCATATTTTCTGAAAACTTCAATTTAACACTGGAACGTTTTACTTTGAAAATCATGTTATTAACAGAAAGTGCTCACGCCAATAAATTTTGTAAGAGCAGTGGTCAGTCTGATCTCGGCCTGGATCAGACTGAACCAAGTTTGATTTGTCTGAAAACACTTTTTTGGACATTTTGGACTTTTGAACCAATCACAGGAAGTTGAGGCTTGTCATCCATTAAACAACAGAAGAAGAAACATAACAGGAAGTGAGCCGTGGCAGCACACAACGAGAAGAGAAGAGAAATTATGAAACTGTAATTTGGTCTGACGACAAAATCAAAAGTCAACTTGACAGAAATTCAATCAACATGATTTTCAAATTAAAAGATTTCAGTTCAGTGGTTTTAAATTTAAGTGCAGACTTTTATTTGCTGTTTCATTCGACTGTATTTAAACTGACCAGATGTTTTTTCAGTTTGTTTTGTTTCGAGTGCAGAGCCAAAAAAATAAAAAGAAAGAAAGAAAAATCTCACGTGTCCTTAAAGCGCCGACTGAAATTCATTATCAAAATTAAAAAGTTTGCATTGATCAAGTACAACGTTAAAGGTATAATACAGTGTAAAGACTGAGTGAACAGCATCAGTCTGTCCTCAGTTTGAGTATTTTAACTTCACCTGTCGTCACCAGATAATGAAACACTGCAGAGAGAAGGACACGTGATTTGTACGTAAAAACCCGAAAACGCCAAGCTGAAATTTACAGGAGTGATTGTTTGTCTCTGTGACACAACTTTATCGAAGCCACAACACTGAGAAGACCAGAAGAAACAGGTGCAGTTTGTCATTTAGTTGTTAGAAAAATGCATTTAAAACGAGAGACTTCACAGTTTCAGGGCAGACACACGATTATCCAGCAGGAAGTACTTAAAGGGAAAATCCACCCAAAACACATTTCTGTGAAAATGTTAAGATGCAAAGTTAAAACAGTGTTAAAGAAAAATAAAAGCTGTCTTTAGTGTCTCTCTGTGGCTGTTTTATATCGTTTTGTTGTAGTTTTACATTAATCCAGTCTTTACTTTGTCTCTTTGTGGAGACATTTTACTTCACTTTGGAGACAGTTTGTGTCTCTCTGTGGTTGTTTTGTATCTTTGTGGTCACCTATCTGTTTGTAGTCATTCTGTGTCTCTTTGTAGTTGTGTGTCTCTTGGCAGTTGCTTTGTGTCTGTTTGTAGTTGCTTTGTATCCTTGTGGTCAGTTAATGTCTCTCTGAAGACGTTTTGTGTCTCTTTGCGGTTGCTTTGCGTATTTCTGTAGTTGTTTTGTCTCTGTGGTCATTTTACTTCCCCTCAGAGACACTATGAGTCTCTTCAGTGTCTCTTTGTTTTATGTCATTTTTTGAGACATTGTGTCTTCTGCAGTTATTCCATCTCTTTGTGGTCAGTTTGTGTCTCTTTGGAGACATTGTGCGTCTTCCTGTACTTGTTGGATGTCTATGTGGTCAGTTAATGTCTCTCTGTGATTGTTTTGCATCACTGTGTAGTTGTTTTTGTCTCTTTGCGGTTTCATCTGATCGACTCTCCATTACAGTACATTAGCAGTCAGTTAAAACAGAGGCCCAGGGCTCTCTCTCCTGGGGGACCCTGACCCTGGCCCTGGTCTGCCCGTCCACTCATCGATCCATGACTCAGGGTGGATTGTCTCTTCAAGTACAGTTTGAGGAAAAACAAACAGTTTGGGTAAAGCAGCAGCTCGAGGGCAGAGTTCAGCTCAGGAGCAGCTTCAGTCCCAGAAATTCAACGAGAACAAACACAGAAACAAACACGCCAGAGAAGAGAAAACCAGTCCCGACTCCCTTAAAGGGTAAAAAACAGCAGTGACGGAGCTGCTGGAGTTTCTAATCCTATGTAAACAGGCTTAGTGTAAGGCAAGGAGGAGGAGGAGGAAGAGAGGGAGGCTGAACTTCAAGATGAGACAGATGAGGGATGAAGGTGTGGGAGGACGACAGGATGATGAAGAGGATGAGTAAGCAGAGGGAGGAGGAGGAGGATGAAGAGCAGGATGCAGATGGCTGAAAGGCAGACAACAGAATTAAAGGGATCAGACGAAGGCTCAGACCCAAACGTCTCCTGAAGACCGGAACCAGGAAGCAGACAGTGAACGCCTCGTTCAACGACGAGCTGCTGCAGCCGTCGACTCTCGGTTTGTTTTCTAACATGAGAACATGACTAAAGGGTTTACTTACTGTATTTCTTAATAATAAATAAATAATGTGACTCTGTTATAAAGATCATAAACCATGTTTAATGATTTAGGATTTTTTCATCCAAACTATTTTGAAAACTAGTTAAAATGTTGCTCAGTTCTCCCAAAGTTCATCATTATTTTGTTGATATTTTAACAATTAAACAAACACTAAAAATTCAACAATTGCAAAAAGAAACTGACTTTTTGGGAATTAGATTTTTTTTAACTCTCAGAATTCTGTTAACTTGTTAATAAGAAACTTGTTTTTAGATCCTGAACTAAAAAAATCTATTCAAGAGTTTATCTGTTGATATTAAAATTCAGTTTTTGACATAAATAAATGGAAATGTAATTCTTGATTCGTACAATTTTGTTACACCAAGAATTCAGCAGGTTTAAAACCATCTGAGTTTTTTAAATAACTCATTATTTTTTCTCTGGAAAAGTCGAGAATGATGGAAACGAGTCTAAAAACGTTGGAAATCTGATACAAAACATCTAGTTTTAGTTGATCGGTGAGTTGCTCGATTGGATGAACTCTCTACTGAATGTTAGAAAAGCCTCTGCTCATTGTCTTTATATTTTCTGGATAAATGAAACGGCCGTCGTCTCCCTTCATGAGGCCTTCAGATGTCTGTGTTGGATGGAGTCGGCCTGCGGCTCTGCCTGCTGCTGCGTTTAGCCACGCAACCTTAATCGATGTCTCGCTCTCTCTTCTCTCTCCTTCGTCTCTTGCTGCTCTCTCACCTTCATCTCCACACATTTAGCTAAATTGTCTCAGATTTTAAAAAAGAAAAGAGACAGACTGTGGTGGGTGGATGGAGCTTGTCTCTCCGTCTCCCTGTGTGCAGGTAATAATTAAAGCCATCACTGTCGTCCTGAGGAAACGAGCTCCATTAACACACAGCAGAGTCATTTACATGTGGCTCTAATGGAGCTGTTAAATGATCTCCACCTGTTGATGAAGAACCAAAGGCAACATTCATTTGTCCTGGGTAAATTTAAATGCTGCTGTGTTCAGGGGAAAAAAAAGTCTCATTGATTTCACACAAATTAGGAGAAGAAAGAAAAACCCACGTTCCTTCACTGAGCTCTGCTGTTATCTCTCTCTGTGCAGACAGTGCTTTAAAACATCTGTGAGATTTCTGTCTTTAAAAAAAGACATTTTAAATATTTAGCAGCAACACGTCTGAGCAGAGAAACACTGAGTGTCCTGCGAGAAACTCTGTGAACAGATCTGTTCTTCAAACAACTTTTAATACATTTCACTGTTTGACTTTAGGGAGAAAACTTCAGTGTTTAACTGTTCAAACTGTCAGGTCTCGACTTTTCAGGTTTACAGACTTTATATTCTCATGCACTCAGATGTGGAGGTGGACACGTGGCCTTCAGGTTCCTCTGAGTTTAATCGTACAGGTGTCTCCTGGGATTAAAAGCACCTGCACTAACATCAGAAGACACTTAGTGTTTTCATGTTTCTGAAGCTTTAGAGCCGAGAATTGAACGGTTAAACACAGAGACTGTGTTGATAACGAGGGTCTGACTGGATCATCACAGCAGGTGATTGATTAATCATCTGTAATCAGTTGGACTGATGTCAGGAATGATTACACATTAAACATTAGCTCATAATGCTAATGTTTAGCTAGCTAGTCCAAAAGTGATATTGTCTCAGATCTTAACTCCTAAATTCTCGGGGCAGCCACGATGAGTCTACGAGCTGTTCAGGAGGTCTAAGACTGGATCTGTAAACCCCTCACACTACCAGATAATCTGGACTGACCAAGATCCCAGACCAGGTTTATCCTGACTGCTGGAAGGAGTGAATCTGGGATAAGAACTCCTGCATCATTCATGCATCCTGTGTAAAGGTAAGAACAGACAAACTGAACTAAAACCAAATCTTAAAGTGCATCAGTCCCAGGAGCTGAGGCAGAAACAGGTGTGTGTCCTCACACTGCACCTGTCCAGATCCTTGAAGCACAGAACTGCACCTTAAATAAAACCCTCCACACAGATTTCCTCAGCCTCCTGCAGCAGCTGACAGCAGAGTAATGAGAGTTTTAGCTCGTTCAGGGAGAGACGAGCGAGAGAAGCAGCAGAGATAAGACAGAGTGAGACGTCTTACTCTCAGAGAGCTCCTCTTCATTGTTCCTCCTCCTTTTATCTACTGTTTTCCTTCTTCATATGCTTAAAGCTAAACAAATGTGTTTCACCTGCCGAGCCTGTGAAGAGAAATTAAATTTAAAAACCACAGAGATGGTGGAGAGAGGAGGATAAGAAGAACTGAAGGCGAGAGAGATAAAGTGAATAAAAGTGAGCGTGAAAGACAAATGGGGGATGAAAGACGTCGGGGGGGAGGTGGACCTGGGGAGGATGGGGGAGGACGGGGGGTGGGGGGGATGGTGGAGTCGGTTGTAGGGTTTAGTTCGGCAGTGAGCTGCTGGGAGTGTGCGACAGCCAGTGTTTGTGTGTGTGGAGACATAGAGGCAGCGAATCCACCGAATCGTTATGTGTTGTTTTCATTAAGCAGAGTGTGTGTGTGCTTACGAGACAGAGTGCATATGAATACAAAGGCAGTAAATGTGGTTACACTTCTATACTGTATATCACTGTGTGTGTCCACGTGAGAGGAATAAAGACGAGTGTTTGTGTTTCTGTCGATGTGAGAATAAAGTTTTACACCTTGGCAGAGCTTCTGCTAAAACCAAACTTTAACCCTGAAGAAAAACTAAAAAAAAAACTTTTTTTTTTTTTGTCCCAAACTACAAACAGTTGATCTGAAGAGAACATCTGGAAGGCATTTTCAGAAAGTGAGGACATATTTGGAAAATAAGAATATTTTTGCAAAAGTTAAGCATCTGGAGTAGGTTTGCAAGTTGGAAATTTTCCATGGGAATTAAAAGGAATAAACTACAAATTAGCAAAATTGCAGGTTAGCCTGTAACAGAGAACTTAAATATAGTTGGAAAAAAGAAACATCTTTTAGCTTAATCTTGGATTTCATTTTACATTTTGAACAGTGATGAGCTGTGGTGTTAGTTTAATGAGCAAAGAATACAAAATGTGTTTATACAGTGGCTAACTAGCTGCTAAATGTAAGCTAGCTAGTCACTGAATCATTTATGCTAAATATAAACTAGCTAACACCATTTCATTGACAGTTTAAGACGCTAGCTATCATGGTGCTAGCTAGTTTTTTTTTGTTGTTGTTGTTCAATGACAGAATTGATTAAAGTTCTACTCACAAATAAATAGAAGTCAGAAATGTCATTGTTTAAACTTATATAAGTTAGCATGCAAAACCAAATGTTTATCTTTGAATAAATTACCCCAAATTTCCTTTTAATTTCCATGAAAAGTTTTAAACTTGGAATATTTCAAATGTTAATGCTGATGTCCTGTTGTCATATTTAACAACTGAGCAGAAAAAAAAACAAGTTTCAACCAGAAACTGATCAGGTTTTGTTCGTCTGATCTCAGCCGTAGAACGTGTTGACAGAGATCCCCGCCATCTTGTTTTTACTCTGTTGAATGCATTGTGATTTTGTTAACGAGGACAACAGGTCTGTGTTTAGTAAAATTAGGTGTAAGGAGCAGAAAACCCAGAATGTAAGACCGATCCTTATTTCTATAACGTGATGTTTGAGGGTTAAGACTTGGTTTTCAGGTTTATATAAGGAAGTGGATTATGTCAGTTATGAACCTCACAAATACAGAAACACAAACAGCTGAGCATCTGTGTGTGTGTGTGTGTGTCGATCAGCTGATCTTCCATCAGACGCTTCTCTTAACCTCAGACACGTTGATCAATGAGGACGACTGAAGAGAAAGAAAATATACAGAAACAAAAGCTGCCCGTCTGATTTTCATCTCCATCCAAACAACAACAAAAAAAGGTGTTTTCATCCAAATTTGGATAAAAGACTAAACAGGATTTTTTAAAACACAAATTGTGGCAAAATTTTATCCACATTTACACAAAATCTGCAAAGCCTCAGAGGAGCTGAAGTCAGAGACAACAGCTGTAAAAAAAAGAGAAAATGTGGCTTCAATTCAGCAACTGCAAGAAAAAATTATGTTAAAATGTGTGAACGACTTTGGACACAGGGTTAATAGGAAAAACATTTGGGTCAAATTAAAAAAAAAAACTGGGTGGCTCTGTTGAACATCTTTTAAAAACAAAATTTAACATGGGGAATAACTTTTGTCAAAATGTGGATGAAACAATCTTTTCAACACTGGTTCAATTATCAGGACTGAGACTGAGGTGAGCACATTTTGAAAAAAAATTTGGTAAAAGAAATGAAGTCTGAGCTGAGGTGAGACAGACTGAGTTTTCCAGCTGTTTTGGCCAAATGTGAATTTTTTTAAATTAAATTTTAGAGTTGGGCCCATTTTTATCCAACATTTGACAAACATGGCAGAAAAGTAGAGCTGAATGATTTAGGGAAAATATCTATTATATTTCTGACAGATACTGTGACTTGATTTGCAATAACTGCAATAATTTTTGAACTTACAGATGCCTGTAGCAGCTTTTCTGTCTCTTAACATCTCAAGTTGTCGACCTGTCTCCTCTGAGGCAGCGGCCATTTTGTTTTTGTTAGTGGGAGTTTCCACAGTTGCTTTGACTTGGGTCACTTCTGATTGGTGAGTTTGCTAATCGCATTAGTTCAAATCGTGATTTTGGGTTAAAATAATAAATCGTTGATAAATCGTTCAGCCCTACAATGTAATGTAGTAAAAGATGTTCCACCCAGGATCTAGACAAAGATGTCAGTAAACGTTAAACCAAACTCCAGCCTCTAAAACCTGATTTTCTAACGTCTGCAGACAGAAACTGTGACTGTGTTCAGGTCTGTCTGAAGTGGAAACTCATCTGCAGTGTGAACGCAGCATTAACAGGAATCATGAGACTTTCTGAAACACAGCAGGCGACTCCACACTGACAAAAACTCTATTAAGAAATGACAAACCATAAAAAAAACCCCTGTGCAATTAGAGAACTGGGGAGAACAACGCCGGGCTGATTTCGTTCCCTAATGAACGTGTCATTATGGAAATGAAACTCTTCAGTGATCCTCACTCGTGCTCTGAAGAAGTCCTGCTGGGCTAAAAAACCAAAACAGCTTTTTCATTCTCAGTCTCTGATGTCAGGGAGGTCCTCACATGGGACCGGAGGGAGCCCCAGATCTTTTATAAGTTCCCCAAAAATGAAAAACCTCCACAACTTTAACAGAAAAAGAAAAAACTCCATCCAGAGCTGCATTTATCAAGATTTCAGATCCTGCCTCCCACTTGATCCTGCTGTGTTCAGTCAGCAGAGGCTTCACTGAGGAGACAACGACCGTCTCCCTCTGCTTCAGGAAGGGAAATAAAAATAAAAAAATTGTAAAAAAAGAAAGAGAAATCCTCCTTTTTTTGTTTCTGTCGAGGTTTTTTCCTTTAGGTGGAGGCTCGGTCACCCTCCCTGCAGAGAGGACCCCTCCGGAGAGCCTCAAAAACTTTTAAAGATTCACCGAGTGCAGTAAAGATTCAGTCCCACTGAGGAGGGGGGAGGAATAACGTTGGAGTGTTTCTGGGGTGAGGAAGATGACGGTGGGCTTCAGTCTGAGAGGCTGGACCCTCTGCAGGGCCGTGGGGTGACTCCAGACCGGTCACAAGACAATGATTCGAAGGAGAAAATGACTTAAGGTTTGATTTAACAGCCCTGGTTTTGTAAGCACCATCGCCTCCCCCCTCCTCCCCCCTCCTCCCCCTTCTGTTTCAGTTCAAACCTCCCTGCAGAAAAAAGCCCAGAGGGGAGCGGCCTTTCATTTCCTTCTGCTTCTTTTCAAAGACTTCAAACCCGTCCCTCCGCTCGGGGGGATTTTCAGCTCGAAGGTTCAGACTTCCTGCGATGAGGTTTGACAGGAGACCTCCGACCACGAGGAAGCCCATTACAGCAGAGTCTGTGCAGGTCGCCTGAGGGGCTGTGCTGCTGCTGCTGCTGGAAGAAGAAATACAACACAAAGACATCACTGCAGCTCTGCTGTGTGGCTTCTCTTTACTGCTTTAAATGTGTTTTTGGATCTGTGACTGCCCAGAGGCTCCACCTGCTCCTCCTCATGGTGTCTGCAAACAGAACCAGACAGTCCACACCCATCATGGTCTGCTGGGAAACCTTGAGTTCTTCATTCATCTGGATGTTACTTACTTTGACTCGTACCACCCCACCTGAACATTGTTGGAGGCCAAGCACACCCCCATCATGGCAACAGGGTCCTCCCCCAGAAGGAAGACAAACCCACTACACCACAAAGCCAGATCAGAAATGTCTTGAGGAACACGGCAACAACTTGGAACAAGAGCCCAAGGTGTTGACCTGGCTCCAAACTCCCCAGATCCCAGTCTGATCCAGCATCTGTGGGATGATACAGAACAAGCCAGATCCATGGAGACCACCCACCCTGCAACCCACAGGACCCAAATGATCCACAGGAAAACCCCAGAGGTCCTGTGTCCATATCCCAACAGGTCAGAGAGGGGGAGAACTAATCAATATCAGACAAGTCCCACAGATGCTGGATCAGACTGAGATCTGATTAATCTGACGTCACGACCGATGAAAACCCTGTTTCCTGGTCCAACTTCTCTGAGTCTCTCCTGTTTTAATGGCTAGCTAAGACCAGCTTTATTCACCTTAGACGGGCAGCACAGAAAAAGGACTGACAACTAAAACACAAAGATGTGGACTTTTACTATGCTTTTACTGACTGGTAGCGCTACCTGCTGGCGTCAAACTTTGTTTTACTTTATTCGTTTAAAAACCTTCCTCGTCACAGTGAAAGCAGTAGAATGACACTGAATAGTTTTTGGACTCAGATCTGTTCAAACAACACAGACTCAGCAGGAAACAGGATTTTCATTGGTCGTGACGTCAGACTGAACAAGTGGATATATTAGTATTAAACTTGGTCAATCCATTGAGTTTCTGGACTGTTGGTTCATTGAGTCACTGTTGTGAAAATGTAATTTAGGGGCTTTTGTCACTATTTTGTTTCCATTTTTTCATTAGCATTGATTGATTGAGTTAATGATCTGCAGATGAACTGATAATGAAAATAACTGTAAGTTAAGTTTTTTGTATCTCTGCTCTTTACACTGTGTTTCATTGATTACATGTTGCTGTTTGGTGTAAATCTGCTCCATCTTGACCTCTTCTTCTCATCTTGATTTTTTTGTTTTTATGGCTGCACCATTTCATTAATATTGAATCTTCCAGATCCTCTGACATGTGAGATTTATTTGGACACTGGGATTTCTCCTGCAGTTAAAATAAAGTTACTGTAAAAACAGACTCACCTGTGGATCTGCCGGGTTTTCACCAGCCAGGTATGGTTTTAGAAAACCACTCAGACGTCCAGCTGACGGTCAGTTTTCTGCCATAACTGGTAGAAACAGCAGCTGAAGAAATGATTCACTGGGTCTCTCTCTCGTTTCTTTCAGAGCTGAGATGAGTTGGCTGCAGACATGTGACGGAGCTGTGTGCCGATCGGCTGCGTGGTGAGACGCCCGGCGTTTCAGACATCAGCCGGCGCTGAATGCAGCAGTTACTAAGCAACAGCCGGGCCGGCAGGACGACAGAGAGTCGCTGGAAACCGGCTCGTCTCGTCTCTGCAGTCAAACCGATTCAACACAGCCTCGTTCACTCCTCTGTGCTCCTGCATTTAACTCTCCTGGGCCTCCTCCTCCTCCTCCTCCTCCACGCTCCAAAATAACACTGCATTGTTCACCTGTTTCCTCAGTGAGCCTCACAAGTTCTCTGGATAAGTTCTTAAAGTCTAAAAGTTAACAAAAAGTTAAAAGACAAAATAAAATCATCCTCTCCCGTGAGAGACAGCAACCCTAACACGCCGCCCGGCAGGCAGTCGGACGATGGTGGAGATCTCAGAAACCCCTCCTCACCTTTCACGTCAGGTTCTTGCTGCAGTGCTGCTGTCAGACGGCTGCAGAGTGGAGGGGTTTCTACAATCTTCACTGATCTGGGCAAAATCACAGCTGCAGAGAAGAACTTCACCTCATGTTTGATGATTTTACCAAATTTACAACATGAGATTTTCTCCTTTCTTGTCAAATTTGCACACATGTACGAGTGTGTCGGAGTCTGTAGGATTCACATTCATCTGCAGTCTGTGAGTGACACCATGCTTTGACTGTTTAATCATTTTCGCTGTTAAATGTTTTCATTAATTTTTAAAATTGTACAAATCGTATTCATGCATGTTGTGTTTCTTTGCCCAGAGGTACTGCCTGCCAGGCAGACTGAGGCTATGATCAGACCGAAGGCAGCAATAACACGAAGCGCATCTCAGGGACGACTGGGACCGTTGTACCTCAGTGTCAACTCGTTTTCAACCTGTGAACTCTGTGGGTGTAGCTGTACGAGAAGTCAGATTTTAGTAGTAAAAGACTTTTTAAATTTATATTTAACCTCAGAGCAGTTTGTCAGATTTGTCCTGGAGGCAGAGGTTCAGTCTGATACGAGTCCTAACCTTGGAAGTAGGAGCACATTTGAAAATTTAACGACTTAAGCGATCGGCAGCTGATGGATTAATTAAAACTACAGTAAATCTGATGAGTTGAGTTCAGGGTTTTTTAATAAACTTTGGGCCTGGAAGGATAGCAGGTCATCAAGTCAATGATTTTGACATCCCGAGTTCAGAGGAGGACTTATCTAACTCCTGTCTCCGGAGTCTCTATATTCCATCAGATTTTTGTTTGGCTGTTAATGTGTGAAAACAGAAGCTGAACCTTCCTCCAATTTTGTTGTTATTAGCAAACAATATTTTTAGAGCTGAACAGAGATTAATCATTCTATTTCACATTTAAAGATTAGAGGACTCTTAGTCTGGGCTTTCTGCTCGTCTGTCCTCAACCCCGGGTTGGAAATATGCGCTTGTGTTTCTGCTTCACTTTCTCCGCGTGATCATCGCCTCAGTTTAACCTATTTTCTGTCAGGGTTGCTGCCTCTCACGCTGCCTGTCAGGAAATCCGGTAGTCGAACGTGTCCTTCTCCATGTAGTCCGTCCAGGTGGAGGATGGCATGCTGCGGTACGGGTCCAGAAGGATCCGGAAACAGCGGACGATCAGCAGGCCCAGGAAGATGAAGAGGATGAGGACGAAGACGAAGGCCGCCCTCTGCTCGAGCGTGAGGAAGGAGGCCGACGCCGAGGAGGAAGAAGAGGAAGAGAAGTCCGACTCGGAGGCGGAGAAGGTGCTGCTGTAGAGGTCATCAGCCATGTTGGGATGGAGAATGATCGGTCGTTTCAGACCGTCCTCTTCTGTCCTGTGAGAGACGGTCCAGAGGAAAACATCGTCTTTGTGGCAAAAGAAGGTCGGTGTCAGAGAGGAGAGGCCTTCAGGAACACAAACAGAAACAGAAGAAAAAGATCAGTCTCCTTCTTGTTTGTATATATTAATACCAGACTCCACTGAAAAAAACATGAATTTTATCGAGCAGAACACAGGAGCTGCTGGAATACCACTGCCTCCATCTGTTAGTGTGTTTGTGTTATTATGTGACTTTCAGAGGTGGAAGAAGTAATCAGATTCCTCCTATAGGTAAAAGTGCCACACAATAACACAAAACTAACTAACAGCTTTAGCTGTTTTTGTCAATGGAGTCTGGATCAGGCTGAGACATCGTGTTGGACATTTGACTTTGTGGTCGTGCAGTCAACACAGGTACAGTGTTTTGTCTCTGCAGTATGTGTTGAGATATCTTTGTCCTCATGAAGCAGATCTGCTGTTTCATAACTAAAAGTCCTCAGACTCTTTCTAACTTCATTGTTTTCTCTCACTGTTGTCCTCGTGCCAGCGGTCTGTGGGTGGGACTGTGGGAGTCGTTTGTTTTAAACATGTCGTTCTGGAGAGAAGCTCTTCATTTGCTTCCCACATGCACATTGAAGCCAAACTCAATTGGCTTCAGATGCTGTCATGTTTTGTTAATGTTTTTTTTTCAGTCGTGTTTCTTTCTGTGAGAAGTAAAATTTGGTGAAACCTCGTATGAAACTTTTCATGTGTCGTCCTCATGCAGATTCATGTGGAGTGTTTGTGTCCAACATTCACTGTGGTCTGTTTCTGTTTGCAGCTGGAGAAACAAAACACTGAGCGAATTAAGTTATTATTCCTCGACCTGTTTGATTCTGTGTTAAAAGAAAAAATAATGCAGATCTAAAATGTACTGAAAAGAATGTCTGTAAAGGTTTGAATCCTGATGTAGGAAATGATGCTGCAGTGAATACAGAGTTTAATTAGTCAAGTTGACTTCTGACTTTTCCGTTATCTGACCTTGTCTGTGGAGGAGGAAGATGTCGGAGAGAAACGAGGTAACGTGAGGAACATCCACCTCCATAATGTCCTGAACACAAAACCAAACTGTATCAGAGGCTTTGTGTCGACATCAGGGGCAGATATGACCCATGTTGCTGTGTTGCGCTCATACGTCATAATAAAAGACAGAAGTGCTTCTTGAAACAACAGATGGAATATCAGGACATTTATTGGTCTGGAGATGATTCCTCGTTGATTCACCAGCAAACCAAAATATCTCCTCTCTCTCGTCCCATATGGTCCAGTGGTCTGACATCCAACCAGCCTGAAGTCGGTTTCCACAAATAAACGTTATGAGCTCCCTATGAGTGAACAGGAAACACGATCATCTCACCAAACACAGAACCAATGATGCCACCAGGGTCAGACTGAACCCAGAGCTGCTTTATATCTGGTTTTCTTTTTACCAACATGCTCAACAGTTAATCTCACAAAATCCACATCTAAGGACCAACATCTAAGGCAGAGTCTCCCAACAAGAAAACACACCAACAACGGGCAGCAGTAAATTCATTACGGTCTTTGGAGCAGCTTTGATTTATTTTGCATTAACCAAAAATAAAATCAGACTTGTGTCAATTAAAAAAACTTTGTCAATATCAGACAACAGTAAGAATTTAAGAGAGAATAAAACTCAGAGGCAATAACAACTTGCACACAAAGTATTTGTGTAACTGAAAAATTCTTAATTTTACCCTAAAACGTCTGTGTGTTAATAAATCCATCCATCCATACCACTGCAAACTCCCCACAGAAAATCCAGACTGAACCAGGGTTTGAACCCACCACTGTGCCGCTGTGTGAATAAATAATAACTTAGGAAGAAACATTTGAGGTCATTTTTGCTTATTTCGTCACATTTTCTGTTAAATTTGTGTAAAACTACAATTTGCACATAACGAACAAACCTGAGTAAAATGCAGATCATGTGAGAAAATGTCAAAATATTGCACCAAACTTTTTACACTTTTTACACTTACACTACCTGTGGATGAAACAGCCTTGATGAATAAACTGACGTCTGTGAAGCATGACGAGAGGAAACGTCAGATCTGAGGCTGGAAGCATCCTCACATTAACACATGAAACAAACAGAAATGTCAGATTTCCTTCATGTTTTTCCACACAGTCTGAGCCTTGAGCTCATCTTCTTCTTCTGTGGTTTAAAGGCAGCGGCTGGAGAATCAGCTCCACCAGCTGTTTATCTCCAGCTCATATTGCGACTGTGTGACTCTCCTGCAGACCTTCCTCTGTCCGGAGCTGTTTGATATGAAATCTGGTGAAATGTCTCTTTACATGCATCACATCGCTCCGTTTCTGATCAGTTTTAACGAGCGCAGCGAGCCGGCCGCAGGACGTCCGTGGAGGATTTGCTGAGTCCGCACAGTTAAACTCTCCCCCTCCTACCCTCTTTAATATTTCACTGCCCATCTTCTTCTACATTTTTATTCAGTTCAGCTTCAGTTTTCTGAGGTTCTGCAGCAGAAAACCTTCCCTCAGAGTTTTAAAATGCAGCCGGTACCTTTCTGTCTGGCCTGCAAAGAAATTAATCCCTTAAAGCTGCTGTTTATCGTCAGTTATTATTTACAGATTAATTGGAAGCAGGTTTGAGCTGATTCATCATTGTAAGACGGGAAAACACACACACCTGAACACACACACTCGCTCAGCAGTATGTTCTCCTTTATAATGCAAGAAATAAAGTCTCAGAGTCCCTCCAGGCTGCGGCTGCTGCCTCTGAAAATGCGTGAAAACCTAAAAAAAAGTAATTAGATTTGATGGAAAATCTCACGCTGACCCTCAGAGGTGTCACTCCCACTGTGAAAAGCCATCACAGTGTTACCAGACCGAAGCCTTTGAAGAGCCATCTCCGTAAAATCAAAGAAATGTAAAAAGTTCTGGGAGAAGTTTTAGACTCGGCGGAGGTCAGAGCTCCGTCATTGAACTCCCTTCGTCTTCAGAGCGTCAGATAAGGAGGTGCCACAGTCTGACCATGTAATGAAGAGCTGGTTAGTGTTGAGCCTCCGCTCACAGTCACTCCACTGATTTCACACACAGAGATTGATTCACCGGTGGTGGTTGTGTATTGTCTTTGTGGCTGATGGAGCTTTGTCAAGTCTGAATCTTTGAAATGAGCTGATTAAACCAACACAGATGTTCACTCTGTCTGGTTCAGTGGCTTCGTTGGAGTTAGTCCAATGATTAAAGGTGCGATATGATAGCTTTTGCTATTGCTACTCAATAGACAACTAATGTTTATGGTTCTGTTTCTGCACCTTCACTTTGTGTGGAGCAAACAAAACAATGAAAACTGACTGGATCTGTTGAACCTAAACTCTCATGTGACGGCAAACGACAGGAACAAATTGCTTTGGTGATTTCAGTGATTTCAGACAATGTGTTTCTCCTTAACATTGCTGGAGGAGCGGAGCTTTCAAAAGGCTCATGGAGTTTGTGGAACACGAACGCACCATGCCTTCATGAAAGATCATTACAGCGTTAGCATTAACAGCGGTTTATGTACCAGTCCAGAGGAATCGTTGGTGGACTGAGGACAGGCTGGACGTTACAGTGACTCGCTATCGCCTCTTCAGGTACAAAGAGGTATTACGAGACAGGCCAGCACTAGCTGGTTAGCATGCTAACTTCAGTAGATATCTCTGCAACATGATACACAAACGTCTTTGACATTCTGTTGATAGTTTTAGTTAATGAGGGAAGTTGCAGGAGCCAAATCTGGCGAGTAGGGATCGCTCTCGTCCCGGGACTGTTGACAGAAATCCTCATAGACTTTGATGTGGTGCTGCATGTGACACCTGTGCGTGGTCAGAAAAACGTATGTAACACAGGTCCAGGTGTTGATCATGTGACGTAACGCTGAATACTGACTCATGAAAGTTACTGCTTGCACCTGCTGCATGAACATCACCGTGCTGCGCTATGTTCGTTCGTTTGTTCGTGACAGGATCAGTCTTGGAACTTTTTGATCGCACCTCTGATTTACAGCAGAAGAAACTGAGGAGTTTCCCATTTACTTCAAGAACCAATACAGTTTGATCACAGCACCATCTAGTGGATGTTCGGGGAACTGCAGCTGCTGCACTGATGACACATTCACTGTCGCCTCGTTCATTTGGACGTCATCTCCCACCCCTGACACAAGCTCTAATTGGCTGTTTAAAAGAAAAGTTGATTGTATTTTCATTTATTTATTATTTCTTTTCTTACCTGGACCAGTGTGAATTTAAGAAATAAACAAATCTTCTCTGGATTTGATAAATAGTGTAATTACATCAGGTGCAGCGTCGCCATGGTGACGGCTGCTAACTTCCATAGTCTAATCAGTCGACAGGCTGAGAGAGAGAGAGAGAGAGACCTCAGTAACCATGGCAACCACAGCACGCACCGTGGTCACTGCGGTCTTGACACACACACACACACACACACACACACACACACACACAATTTCAATTTATGACATTTCAGTGACTTTCATCAGTTCATTAAAACCATAAATGACCAACATCAGATGATTCCTCAACCATATTTTAAAGTGAATGATTTCAGATATAATATTAAAATCTACACGCACACACACACACACACACACACACACGCACACACACACACACACACACACACTGTTGTGTCGGGGCAGTTCACCGCCCACAGACCGGCTGTTCTGCAGCAGCAGTGACAGTTGTTTTTTTCTCAGACAAACAGCAACAGGTTGGAACAGGGAACAGAGATTAGAGTGTGTGTGTGTGTGTGTGTGTGTGTGTCGGTGCAGTCGAGCCGACGATCTCATGTTGTCAAGTTAATTAGGCGACGTTGTTCAAAGTCAAACTGAAATTTGAATTCTGCTCAGTTTCTGTGTCAGGAAATCTAAATAATAATGTTACTGTCGCAGCACCTGTGCAGGTGTTTCTTGTTTTTCAAAAGAGGATTTAAATAAAAATTGTAATTTATTTTTATCTGTAAGCAATTACACAAACTAGTATAAACCAACTACACCACGGTCACATGACGTCAACGTCTCCACCACTAAGCTTCCAACTGGTCATTTCATTTAGCTCTGAGCTCTTCTACAAAAGCCTTTCTTCTTAGAAAGTTAGTGATAGTTTGAAAGAGCGTGAGTAGAAACACAACGAGGCTGTAAAGGTGGACTGGTGAGTAGATGGGTTTTCATGAGTTCATCTTTAATGAGTTTAATGAGTTTTTTTTTGCGATGAACATCAGACATAATGAAATCCTCAGAAAGTATAAAAATATAGCATTGCATGTCTGTGTTCAGATTTGACTGAGTTATGACTCTGTGAAGGAGTGTGATTTTAATCAGTCGCTAAAGTGACGAAGTCCAGATGAAGACGGTCTGAAAAACATGTCGCCAGTCGATACCAACAAAAATCAGAAACAAAATAAGTTTTTACAATCAGCTGAGAAGGTTTCATCCCAGAGACCACACAGAGAGGATGAAGATGCTGTTTGTCCGTCCACATCAAGTCCTAGCAGGGCTAACAGCTAACAGCTAACAGCTAACAGGGCTGAGCCAAAACTATTCAGAGTCAAAATGCTGCCTGCAGCATTTTAAACACTGAGCACTGGTCATTGTTGCATAAGACGTTTAGAGCTGCTGGAGGTGGACAGAAGACACAGTGAAGAGTCCTGCTGTAAAATGTGTTGGTGTTAGAGAGAGTGGAGGAGGGAGAGTGGGCGAGAGAGGAGGATGTCAATCTGTGTGGGAGAGAGAGAGAGAGAGAGAGGGAAGCTTCTGCAGAGCCTGAATTTTAGATGCTTTATTTTCTTTTTCCATTATTTCTGACAAACTGATGCTGTAGCAGAACAGTTTGTTTTAAAGATGTGAGGTGATGAATTTCTCTTTGCTTTCAGTCTTTTGTTTCTCTGCACAGTCAGATTTACATCATGTTCTTCAGGCTGAATCTCCATCCTGAAAACCTGCATCGTGTTCATCATGAAGCTGAAATGAAGAAGTTTCTAGATGTGACAGAACAAAGACTCAAATACAGAGGAGTCCAGAAACCACGGCCCTCTCTCGACCCTCTGTCCAGACTAAAACAGGACGTTTCTCCAAACTACTCTCCAGAGAGTTTGAATCTCAAAACACCGCTGACCTCGAACACCTCCCAAAGAGACCGACCACAGCTCTGAGGCTGCGTCCAGGTACCAGAGTCAGACGTAAACTCTGCTCTGTGGATGTTATTCCTGACTCACTGCTGCAGTTTGTTTGACAGACGTCTTTTAGTGCCTTTAGTGCCAAAACAAGAAAACCTGACACACTCCAGTTTCCTCGCTGCTGCACTCAGCTCCCTCCACCTGTCCAGCCTCCACCTGTATTCGTGTCTTCAAAGTTAGCTCCATCCGATAGGAAAAGGGTAGTAAAGGTCCACATCTTCATGTTTCAGTTGTCAGCCCTTTTCTGTGCTGCCCAGCTAAGGAGAATAAAGCTGGTCTTAGCTAGCTACCTTCACCCTGCTAAGGTGAAAACAGACGGTCAGATCTAGCTATTTTACTACTGACAAACAAAACAAAATCAAACTTTGACGCCAGTGGGTGGTAATGCTAGCCAGCTAACCTAGCTAACATTGGCACCAAAAATAGCGAAAATAGTTAGATATGTCAGTCTATTTTCACCTTAGCTGGGTGAAGATAGCTAGCTAAGACCAACTTTATTAGCCTTAGCTGGGCAGCACAGAAAAGGGCTGACAACTGAAACATGAAGATGTGGATCTTTACTACCCTTTTCCTATCGGATGGAGCTACCCGCTGGTGTCAAACTCTTTCTTCATTGGTTTGAAAACTGTATCTTATCAGCTGCAGTCATTTCCAACTTTATTAGCCTTAACTGGGCAGCACAGAAAAGGACTGACAACTGAAACATGAAGATGTGGCTCATAGCAAGAAACACTCAGCTTATATCAGGGGGACCTGATTTTAGCTGTGGGTGCTAATGTTAGCTAGGTTAGCCAGCTAGTGTTAGCACCTGGTGGAGTCAAACTTTGTTTTGTTTAAAAACTATAATTTATCAACTGCAGCTGTTTCCTCCTCTGCAACTAAGCAACCGACTGCAGAGTAAACAGTCTACTTCCTGTTTACACTGACATGCCCAGTGTAAACAAATAGTCAGATGATCTGTCTTTTCAGGTGTGTGTCTAGACAGAGATTATTTCTGATATGAAGCTAAAACACTCGTCTGGACAGAAATCGTTTTAAAATGAATAGTGTGGACGTCTCCTCAGATTCACTCCACCTGTAACATCAGGCTGAGGCTGTGACTCTGATTTTGTTGTAACGTGTTGTGAGTCTTTGCTACAGCACGAACAGTTGTTGTGTCTCTAGCAGGAAGCAGAGACTCTGCAGCATAGACTTCAACCTGCTGCAGCAGCTGATTCACATGCAAACAGCAGCAGCCTGATTCTGATCCTCAGACCAAACCAACCGGCCTCCAACACCTTCAATACTGCTCTGGGCTACACAGCCTCACTCTGGCTCTCTGTTTACTCTCTGCAGGTAAACGTTTGATTCAGGCAATGAGCAAGGCATCCAGGTTGGGAGTGAGAATCCCTGAGAGAGCAGCTGACTTCATGTTATTTTTTCTTTTCTGTGTTATGGGATAAAGAAGATTTTCTGACAAACATCTGCGGCGGCAGATCGTAACGAGACGATAATGATGAATAGTTGTTGTGTGAGACGGGACGTGACTCTGACATCTGGATTTATTGACATTATTATATTTTCTGCCTGCTCACTGCTCAGTCACTGATGATCCTCTGCAGCTGTGTGTTCACTCTGATTCTCACTTCGATTGTCGTCTGAATCTTAATGTTGTTTTCAGTTTGTTAACATCAGAGGAAACAGTCGGACGTATAAAACCACAACCTGTTTCTGTGTGTAAATGTCTGACAACATGATGATAGGATTCCTACAGAGATAGAGCTTTTTATTAAAGAAGTAAAGAAGTAAGACCCACAACACACAACACAAACACACTAACAGATGGAGGCAGTGGTATTCCAGCAGCTCCCAGTAAAATTCCTGTTTTTGTCAATGGAATCTGGTATAGTGATATATAGTGAAATTTCTGAAACATTAAATCATCATATTTCACAAAAATATGAGAATTTCTTCTGACATTAGCAGGCGAGCCCTGGTACAGGATATTTCATCCCCTCAGTCATTATTTAAATACCAGTTTTCTTTGGAGAATTGATGCTATAGATGTGATTTATCATCCATCACTTCATCCGTCTTTCATTCCTCAGATAAGCAGCTGTATTATTTGAATCTGTGTCCACGTTTCTCATTTCCCAAACTTTCCGAGGCCACTTTTTATTCATTTAACAGCAGAGCAGCTTTTTCTCGTTTCTTAACAGATATTTGACTAAATTATTAATCATTTCTTCTGGCGTTTTTTACTCACAAATACCAGATTAAAACTCAGAGCAGGAAAAAATTGACAGCACTTAACACTGAAAGCCTGAAGCAGAAGCAGCCAACAGGGGCCTCCAAATCCTGCAGGGTCTGGGTCAGACCTGGTTCTGCAGTCAATGCAGATTCAGGACAAAAAATAGACACGTTTGGTTTTGGCTGATAAGACCGAGTGACAACAGGTAAGTCCACCTGAAATAATCAAACCTCCTTCAGAGACACTTATTAGGGTTTTTCCAGGTCTGACTTAGACCTTTTCCAGCTGTGTTTCTGTGTGAGGCTCCCTCACGCAGGTCTCTGTGGATGACTGAGATTTAAAACATGAACCTGGATAAACCTGCAGATCTCTGAGAGTTTCAGCCTGAGGAGTCTGACAGCTGGAGGCCAAACACTCATCACACACACATCTGGATTATTCATCACATCAGGGCTCTGCAGATACAGTCAGTGTGGTCTCACTCAGCCCAGGTTTCTACACCGACACCAGCCGTCTGCTGCGTTTACTCCGTTTACAACACCATGACTTAAAGGAAACGTAACGCAGGACGATTGACGAGTCTAAAAACTGCAGCGAATGTCTCACAACAGAGAAAATCATCGACTCGTCCTCCCATCACCTGAATGACTGTACAACAAACAAGAACGGACCTGTCCCCTTCTGCTCAGCCTCTGGGAGGCGCTACCAGCTTCTTTTTTCTGCTGCTTAATTTCTGATCTTTCATCATGACACCTGCAGTGAGGGCCAATCTGAACGCTTCAAAGTGACCAGTCAGTATTTGACTGCTTCAATCTACGTCATCACTGAAATCCCAAACATCCAATGAAATAAGAAACAGTAATCCTCCATCATTCATCCTGCATCATCATTAATTATCATTCGTTTAATTGTAGTGATAGCTTTATGCCAGAGAGGTGAAGTTCCACATCCACAGAGCCAGTCTCCACCAGAAGTCGCCGGGCAGACAAAGTACCCGACCCCAACACCTGTCCCCACAGGAGGTGGGTCCACGGGGCGACAGGTCCGTGTAGCTCATTCCCTGTTCTGGGTGAGGTCGCGAAACCATGAATGTATCGGCTCATTGGGGTTTCGTAGATACAGGCGGCCGAAATGAGATTCCCATCTTGCATTTTCGCGTTCTACATTTGCGTTGGCCTTCAGAGACAGGGTGAGGAGTGCAGAGATCCAGAGGGAGCTGCTGCTCCCTCATGTCAAAAAGGAGACAGTTGAGGTGGTTTGGGCATCTGGTTCGGATCCTCCTGGACTCCCTCCTCCTTTGGAGGTTTTCCAGGGTAGACCCAGAACTCTCTGGAAGGTTCATATATCTAATCTTACCTGGGAACAGCTCGGGATCCTTCAGGAGGAGCTGGAAAACGTTGCTGGGGAGAGAGACATCTGGAATACTCTGCTCAGCTGCTGCCACCGCGACCTGACCCTGGATAAGTGGAAGAAAATGGATGGATGGATGGATGGACAACTTTATGCTACACGTCATGTGACATGTGACCATGTGACAGGTTTCCAAGTTACAGCTGCGCTAACAAGATGCAGAGAAAGTCGAGCATCTGGAGAAAGAAGATTGGAGAAGACGATCCCAAAAAATCTGAGATCAGATCTGAGAAAGGAAACTGACAAATGACCTGAAAACTGTAACAGCTGCTGATAAAGGTTAATGTTTAACGTCTGACTGACGCCGCTCCGTCTGTTAAACAAACCTGTCGTCAGCGTTTCCTGTCTCTGGTTTCTCAGTTCGAAGCCGTTTGATTCATTTTGCAGGAAACTGAGCTGTAATTCAGCAGGAGGAAGAACAATGAAGAAAAACTCTGGATTATTCATGCCGTCAATTTACTGCTCTGCTGTCTTCACACAACGGGGAGAGGTGTGTGTGTGTGTGTGTGTGTGTGTGTCCTGCTTTCATGCCAGACAGAATTCAATTAGGAGATGATGTAGTTCCACAGAGTCTCCAGTTTGGATTTGACAGCAGAGAGATGATGGTGTTTTATTCATTTTACTGCTCATCACACACACACACACACAAACAAACACATATGGTTTCAGTCTCTGCAGCTAAACATGACATTCAATTGTCGTCTTTATGTGAAAACCCACAGAGTGGAACTGATGAAACAATACGAAGGTTTTAACTCATTATTCCAGTTTATCCTGCGAAATAGCAAAGTCTGGATAATGTCAGAATTTCTCAACAAGATTTATTCCAGAACAATTTAATATCAGCTCAAAGGCTTGTTTTTCAGAGCTTAGAACCACATCTCACAGCCAGGAAGTCAGTTGGCATGTTAGCATGTTAGCTCTTCCTGTTCCTAAATCCAAAGTCAGTGTGTTTCTGGTTAAATGTCTCTGACCAAGGTCCTGTGGTTTCTTACCAAGCTCAAGACATTTTCAGAGTTTATTCTCTGACATAAAAGAATGGGTCAGTAAATCCCCCTCCTGATGTTTGAAGCTTTAAATGTCTTAAAAGGCGGTTGCTAACGAGTGTCTAAATGAGACTACAGGGTTAGCCGGGGCGTTAACATGAAAACCCATCCCCACTCACCAGTCCACCTTTACAGCCTCGTTTGTGTTTCTACTCCACGCTCTTTCAGAACTCTACTAACTTTCTGGAAGAGCGACTGAGGACTAAAGACTAAAGACTCAGGACTAAGACTGAAGACTAAAGACTCAGGACTAAAGACTAAAGACTAATGACTGAGGACTAAGGACTAAAGACTCAGGACTAAAGACTGAAGACTGATGAACTAAACCTGGAAGGATCAGAAACTTTAGCTGCTCACAGTTTATTTTCTGTGGAGGAACCAGGCTGAAGCTGACTTCAGGACTGGACTACAGAAACACATCATCACTGAATATCAGGCTTTCAAATTAAAGATTATTAAAAATAACCAGGAAGAGAGTGAACCTGTGAAGACCTCCACCCCTACCAAAACAATGTGATATTTTCAGAACAAAGTCCACATCGTGCACAGAGACAGAGTCCTGAGTGTTTCAGTGTTTCAGGTTATAAAACAGGATTTGGGATAAATATTGAATGTACACACTGTTCCTGGATCAGTGTGTGTGTGTGTGTGTAGTGTGTATTTCCCTGTGTGTGTTTGTTCTGCGTCAGTGTGAAATCTGTCACTTCACACACGTCTGGATGTTAGAATATGTACATACATCCTCCTCAGTGTGTGTGTGAGACACTGCAGCTTAGAATAACAACAATCCTCTGACTGGAGGCTGAAACAACACACACACACACACACACACACACTACACACACACACACACACACACACACTGCAGCGGGTGTAGGATGAAATGAAGCCTCCTTCTACTCGCCTCATGAGTCTCCAAACACCTGTGACGTCCTGAGATGGGCGGCGCGGCTCTACATCAGGCTACACTAAGTTTTTGATGCTAATGCTGCCTCAAGCTGCAGACATTACCACATTACTCTGGATAACCTATTTGGAAAACATTCAAATCAGTTAAATCCACCACCCATGGGACGATATGATTAAAAATATTATTGCAATAATCATGAAAATCTGCTTTAAACTCTTGAATGGTTGAACTGTTCCTTATGGGCTGTGGTCACCATTAAGTGTTACAGTTAATATTAGCTCCATACTGCTCCGAGACAGTGGGCTATTAACTGTTCCCAGCTACATAGCCGCGTTACCTGGCTGTTTACCTGTTCTCCATCGCCTTAACCTTACAGTTTAGCTGGCAGATAAGCGGCTTCATCATGACGACTGGACATTAGCGCTAAGCTGGGCGGGCGGCAAACATCCTGAGAAATTGAACACTCAGGTACAGAGAGGACAGGGCCAAAAGGTTGTCAAACATCTTGAGTTTGGTTCAGTTCACTCAAGCTGGTTTCCAGTGGATCAGGCGTCATATCTCACCTGGCACCTGAAGCGAGCACTTTACCCTGTACAGCTCCGTTCATTGGGTTTTAAAGCTCAGCTGTTTTGAGTTTGTCTGCTAATAATGAGACACACACTATAACAACAGCTGTTTAACAATCTCCTTCAACTCATTAATCACCACTCAAACATCCACACATTATTAGGTAGCTAGCATGCACAACCACATTACAAGATGCTACAACAGGGCTGAATTCAGCCACAACGAACCAGTAAAAACAGCTGAGTGAACATTTGGCTCGCTGGCCCGTGCTGAACATGACTTGCAGCTTGATGTTAAACCTTTCAGTTGGTCCATTTCATTTCCTGGAGCTTTGATGCTGTACACTCGTCTCATCCACCTGCTTTCTGGTTTTACAGATGCTGAGAGTTTCCACCAGCATGAAACATTCCACTCATTAGTTCCGGTGACCTCGTTTGGCTGCTCAGTGTTTCAACACAAATCACCTGATGATGTCCGCAGCCTCATTAGCACTATCAAACACTTGTGATGTACGGCGTGTCTGTGTGTGTATGTGGATTAGCAGAGTGTGTGGCTGCTGATTTGTCAGCAGACTCTGCTGGAGTACGACACATGAACTTTGTTAGGTCTCCGTCGGAAAAGTCGGTTGTTGCGTCTGCTTCTGACAAACTAAACACTCTCAAGGTGTGTGTGTGTGTGTGTGATGGATTACTACAGCCATGCTTTGTTGTTTTACTATTTTACAAAACAAGAAACAAACTGAAAACATCGATGCCAGACTCCATTAGAAAACACAGAAATTTTACTGGGGCTGGAATACCTGCCTCCATCTGTTAGTGTTTGTGTTACTGTTTGGTGCTTTTAGCTATAGCAAAGTATCTGATTGCTTCTTTCACCAGTCACACAGTAACACTGGACACACACAACAGATGGTGATCAACAGCTAAATATTTTAATCAGTAGATCTATTGAAAATAGAGATGTTTCTAGATCTTATCATCTTTATAAACTGATTATAAATTCCAAATATTTGGACTTAAAGTAAAGTGTTCCTAAGTGTTATTGTTTCCAGAAACACCACTGTATATCAGTACCAGACTCCATTGACAAAAACAGTGATTTTAGCGAGCAGAACACAGGAGCTGCTGGAATACCACTGCCTCCATCTGTGACTCGGACTCTCAGCTGAAGTACAGACCAACAGTGTTAAGGTGAGTTTCTTTTTGGAGTTTTGAAGGACCGTCCCTGCCTCTGATCACCTGCATCAACTCAAACACTGGCGGTTGCAGATTCTCCCTGATCTGAGTTAAAGGAGCGAGTTCCTCTGCTCGTCTCTGAAGCCAGTTTAAAGTTTCTCCTCCTCTGAACTCCTGATGCTGCAGATGAAAGTTTCATAGTTTAATTAGAAGAAATAAAAAGAGAAAGTTTATACACGACCACACTTTAAACTGATTCTACGTCTGCTCTCTGAAACTTTAACCTCTCATAACTCCACACACACACACACACACACACACAGAGGCAGTTAGTAATGGTTATTGATCTGTGGTCGTGTCTTCTGATCTCTGGCTGTAATTGATCAGTGCTGCTGTCAGTCTGACATGAGTCACCGGGCGTCGGCTGGACGGCAGCACACACACACACACACACAGAATTATGTTTGACAGTAACAACAGGGTAATGGCGATCGTTATGTAACTGATGATGATGATGATTTCATTACACACACACACACACACACACACAGCTCCTCCCTCTCTCTGCAGGGAGGTGGACGAGCGGCACTGAGCTACAATCTGTTGACAGATGACTCTGTGTGTGTGTGTGGGTGTGAGTGCTTCAGTTACAGGCTGGGAGTTCCTGTCACAGGTTTATCTGATAAATATTGTTTCTGATTTGTCTCATCACCTCATGTTCCTGTACACAAATATACTACACACATATCTGTGTACACAGACTAACAACAGACGATCTATGAGAAGAGATTCACCTGAGCTCACGTTGTCCAGGTGGAAAGTTCAGCGATCTATCGTTCGGTTCTCCTCCTCCTTGTTTATATACATCACTACCAGACTCCATTAACAAAAACATGAATTTTACTGAGCAGAACACAGGAGTTGCTGTAATAACACTGCCTCCATCTGTTAGTGTTACTGTGTGGTACTTTTACTTATCTGAAGCATCTGATTACTTCTTCCACCACTGAGAGTCACAGTAACACAGACACACTGGATGGAGCGGTAGTGTTCCAACAGCTCCCAATAAAATCCCTGTTTTTGTTAAAGGAGTCTGGTAGTGAAATATATAGTGATGTTTCTATAAGAACAAACGTCCTCCTGAAGTGTTTGCTTCCTGGTGTGTTTGTGTGTTTTGGGTTTAAATGTAAATCAGGTTGATAATGTGCGAGCGAGCAGCGGCCACATCGATCCGAACTCGACTGTCTGTACAACAACAACACAACCGCTAACGAGGGAAAGTGATTGTTGCCACGGCGATGCTTGACAGCTTGTCAATAAGTCATCTCAGCAGGTAGGCCGCTGGACACTGTCGGGCGAGAGACTATCTCCGACCACAGGACAAAGAGAGAGAGATGCTGATTGTTTTGAGGTTTCCTGCTGCAGCCGAGCTGTTTGAGCTGTGAGATCAGATGTGTTGGTCACAGCTGCCTGGCTGTTTCTCTAATCTGAACCAAAGCGACCTCTGTCCGTCGGTGTCCTGAACACGGCTGCAGAGGGCATGGCTGAGAGACTTTCAGGGGCGTTTAAAGCACAGGAGTTGAAAAGCTAAGATTTAAGAACTCAGCCACATATAAACACAGGCGAGTTTTCAAAGTCTGGAAGATAAAAGCTTTATTAAAGCAACCAGATCAGCGTTAAGACTGCTGTTGTCGATTATGTCGTGAATGTTCAGACAACTCTCACTGATTTACTATGACACTGAAGGAAGTTAAAACAGGAGGATTCTGAATGGAGTTCTTTTCAATCGAGCATCATTCTTTCATTTCTAAAGCAGATTTATAGATGTTTCTGACTTGTACATCGGTGATATTAATGATATCCACGCTGAATGTGATAAATGTGGCACCATGTCAGAGTTATGGCGCTGGGGAGGTAGTGTGATTTTTAACACAAATCTGTGATCGGGTGCAAGAGCTTCACCTCCACAGTCTACCTCCTCCCCTCCATCTGATAACTGCTGTTCATCCTCAGTACATGTGTATCAGCAGCCTTATTACCACCATTTAATATGTGTTTTTTTAATGTTTTTCTCTTTGTGTATTTTTAAGGCATTTTCAGTTTATTCTCTCTTTACCTTTTTAGTCTAAATTCAAATTCATCGTTGTTTTCTCAGATGTTTTATTCAAATCATTCAGACATTTGTGAAGCAGAGTCATTACAATCTAGTAATTACTGCTGAAAACTTAACGCTCAAATTTAAATTCAGGCTAGAAAACTTTCATTTGAAAACCATTGATTTGAATTGATGTGGTTTGATTAAAAGGCTCATTAACCGGGTTACTATATTTTGTATTTATTGTACGTGATGTACAGTAACACAAAATGTGATATTCGACTTGTTTCTCTTCATACAGCTTTATTTCTCTGCTGTGATGTTACATCCCTGTTGCTCTGGGGTTGGGAAGTGTTGGACTGTTGCCTCTCTCCTCCTCTCAATCCTCCATCTCTCTCTCTCTCTTTCACGCCTCCTGTTTCCCTTTTTCTGTTCTATTTTCGGTTTATTCTGGCAGTTATCTCATGTTAAAATATGTCTTTTGGCTCCTGAGCCGTTCAATCTATCGTCCATTCTATGTCATCTCCTCTGTAGTCATTTCTCTTTTATTGTTTTGCATTTCATTGGTTTTCTAGTTTTGTCTCTGTTTGCCTTTTCCACCGCTTGTTCCTGTCTCTTACAGCAACTGTATACTCTTTTTGTCTGTCTCATTTTGGTGTTTCCATGCGTCTCTCCATCATCTCTATCTCTCAGGTTATTTCTGTCTCTAATTAAATTTGGACTCTCACAGATCAGTTTATGGGAATCCGTCTCATTGGGGAGATTTAAAACAGGTCAGTATATAAATATACAGCTCTCTTTCTTTTCTTCACCGTCTATTTCAGTCAGAGTTCGCACTGGCGTGTACAATCCACCGCCCACGAGACAGTTTCGGATGAAGCGTGTTGACAGATTTAAGCGGGCGTAAGCGGCGGCCTGCGCCCTCCTATTTTACCCGTCGTTGTGTTTTATACTTTCACCCTCTGATGAGTATAAAACATTTTCATATAAATCGTGTCCTGACCTGAATGGGTGACAGGAGGGCTTCCTCCTCTCATTCTGACTAGACCTGACGTCACAATGACCACACAGATCTCAAGATCTAGATCAGCTAATCAAAGAACCCTGAACCTGGGTGGATGATCTCTGTTCTGTTTCTGCAGTCAGATGAAGATGCTGATTCATTTCTGGGTTTTAGCTCAAAACTTTTCTCCTGCAGAGAGAAAACATCTTTACCTCTCTGTCATTTTACCTGTAAATGTTTTTTTTTTTCTTCCAATATCTCAGCTGTATATTTTTGAAGGCTGGTGGCTATTTGTGATTCTAACTTTGAACAAAGGATATTGAAAGTCATTTACTGCGTTTAGATTCGTCTCTGTCATCAGGAGGCGTCTGTTTAGTCGCCAGGTTTGTTCTGCAGCCACAAAGAGTCCTGTGAAAACAATGGTCCCTGCGTGATGGTCTGACTCACTTTAAACACCAAAAGCAGCTCGTCATTAAATGAATAATCAATAAAATTAATCTCCGTTTATAAACCCTTTACTGAGTTTTCCACGGGATCTGTTTCCAATGACGACTTTCTCACTGTTTCAAGTCACTGTCACCTTTAACAGCGCTAGCAGGTGAGGTTTTAGTCGCCGACACCTGGACCTGAAGCTATCGAAATGAGCTAGACAAACCACGCTCCACAGCTGGGGCCTAACAGTCTCAGCTGGGACTTTCTTTGTAGAAGCTGCTTTATTCAAGCGTTTTCTGGTTTTAATCACCAGTTAAAGGCAACTGGATATCTTTTAGGTTTCTTGAGGCGTTCACACCTCTCATCTGAAGGCCTCATTAGTTCTAAAGCATAAAGCTGATATTTTTCATTTCACCTGTCACCTCTCAAGTACATCAAACATTGTGAGATTAAATGCTTGGAAAGTTCTTTTCTGAAGGAAATGGTTTGATGAGCGTTTGGAATGACTTGACAGTCTGAATCCATGAAGTATGAATATGGCAGGGAGGGATGTGATGGATCCACCCTCAGTCACAACCTCCACCACCATCACCCACAGCTCCAAGAGCCTCCCTCAGGAGAATGGTTATTGTTTCTTCTCTTTTTCTTTCTCTCAAGAGTTTTTCCTGATCTCCTCCCATCTCTGCTCACTGGATCTAAATTCTGCCTTTTTGTTTTAATGACACTAAATCTAAAAGGACTCAGATCATCAGGCGCAACACGTTCACAGAGAAACACCAACAGGAAAAACAGGGTTTCTGCAGGTTTAAGACTTTTAAGACAAGCGCAGAAGCGACCTGTTTCATCGATCAGTATGAAAACCGGAGGGTGTATAAATCTATTGACATTTCAGCGGCAATAGACACCAAAATGTATGGAGTGAAATCATTAAGCAGGACCTGGACCTGGATAGAGCAACAGATGCTGGGTGGATATGAATGGATGGATGGATGAATTAATTTAAAATATAACCTTTTCCTTGAGAGATTCACACCACGAATTTTTACATAACGTCAGATTTACCAGACAGTTTTGCTAAAATCAAACACAGAAACATGATGATGACATTACAGCCTTGGCAGCTCAGAGGAAACATTCAGATCTTTGGGAATTAAATTCCAGGTTTTTATTTCCTCTGTGAGAGGAGCCTGATTAAAATCCTCCTGATGGAAACATCTTGGGGTGATGAAGACAGTTTTGGCCCTGAATAGAGGTAAACAACATGAAACCATCGTGGCATTTACGACTGGGCGCCATCACCGCCCGTCACAGAGAGAGAGAGAGGTCCTACGACCGGCTCCACCTCCTGCACCACCCTGAACCCCAACAGTCTGGACTGGGACAGCCTTGACAAAGACCACTGACTCGTTGAAATCTGGGAATTAAATTAAAGGGGAAGTTGGGACTCACCTACGGCAGCAGTAAGCGGCAGTCGGTCTCGTGATTGGTCACAGCCACACTCCGACACAGCCGAGGCACTGGGCAACACTTTCCTGGAAGAACAAGTTGTCACCATCCTCTCATCCTCTCTGGTTTCCTCCTGGGCTTAGAAACACTCATCGGCAGGAGGAGTCAGGCGTCTGGTTGGAAGTTTGTTTTTCTCTTTTTTATTTTTGTTGGTTTTTATTTTGGCCGAGATAAAAGCGTGCCTCTGCTGCTCTGCTCGCGCCGCTCCTTCTCTCCCTCTCTCTCCTTGCTCTCTGCCTTTTCGACAGCAACTGTGAGGAGGAGGAGGATGCTGCCTGGCGCTGGCTGTGTCTCGTCGCCCGTGGCAACCAGTTGCTATAGCGATGGACCCGAGCTCATTGGGAGACGGAGGTGATGATGGAGACGTGGGGAGACCTATGGAAGGACGGAGAGAAGCCAGGGTTTGTTTACATGGGAAGTTCACTGAAGAACGTATCAGGCTGGAGTGTGTGTGTGTGTGTGTGTGTGTGTGTGTGTGTTGTGATGATGATGATATTTTTTCTTTTCACACTTTCAGCTGAGATGAAAAAAGAAAATAAACAACAAATTAAGTGAAACATAATGAGACTAAGATCTATTAATGAGAGAGCAGTGACTCCAGTCCAGTAGGTGGCAATACTTGCCTCTGAGCTGGTTAGCTAGTAACCACAAATAAGCTCTGCAGGACTGATCCTAAAACCAGGAAATCCAAATTAGCATGTCGCTCTTCCTGTTCCCTCGTCCAAAGTCAATTATGTTTCTGGTTAAATGCTCTGGAAATAAGGTCTGTGGTTTTAACACAAGCTCAAGACATTTCAGGTTTTATTCTCTGACATAAAATGGGTCAGTAAATCCCCTCCTGATATTTGGAAACTTACGTGTCTTTAAAAAAGGCGGTTTCGCGGAAGGTGTCTAAATGAGACTGGAGGTTGTCGGGGACGTTAACACTTGACCCGTCTACTCACCAGTCCACCTTTACAGCCTCGTTGTGTTTCTCCAAGCTCTTTCAGAGCTATCACTAACTTTCTAAGAAGAAAACTTTTGTAGAAGAGCTCAGAGACAAGGACTGAGGACTAAAGACTAAAGACTCAGGACTAAAGACCAAAGACTAAAGACTAAAGACTAAAGACTGAGGACTGATGAACTAAACCTGGAAGGATCAGAAACTACCTGTCTACTACAGGCAGGTAGACAGGTACAGACGACAGGTGATTACAGGTGATGGCTGACGATCCGACAAAGACCTGGAGGCAAACGCAGGTTTAATGCTGAGGAAACTGGGGACAGGTGTGTGAGTGAGCAGGAAGCTCAGGTGATAGAAGATGGAAAACAGGTGAGCAGGTGGATGTGGAGACAGGAAGAGAGTGTGAGGACACCTGGTGGTCAGATGGAGAGTGGAAGGAGCACAGGAGGTAAAAATAACTGAGTCTGAACTCTGAACAACTTCAACTGTTTCTGTTGTGTTGTTTTTTTTCTAAGAGGAAACAGGAGACGTATAATCCTGCAACTGAAATTATCCCAAACACACAGACACAGACACACACACACAGTCTTTAAGTGTGTGTGTCCCAGCTGGCAGCTGTGTTATTATAGGATGTTAATGTTAACGCTGTGTCCACTGCAATGGAGGCGTCATCACAACAGCTGCAACAAGACGAGACCACAGTGTGTGTACGTGTGTGTGTGTGTGTGTGTGTGTGTGAATACCTATTTCACCACAGAAAGTCACACAATAACATATATTTCAGAAATATCACTTTATATCAATACCAGACTCCATTGGCACAAACAGCAATTTTTAGCGAGCAGAACACAGGAGCTGCACATGGAATGCTGCTGTTGGTTTGTTTAATATTTACTGTGTGGTACTTTTACTTCATTTTACTTTCTCTCCACGAGAGTCACGTGGCTACAAACACACTACAACAGATGGAGCAGTGGTATTCCAACAGCTCCTGTGTTCTGTTGGTAGGAATTCTATTTTGTCTGATGAGTCTGGTACTTTGATAGTCCAGACTTTGTGCCTCAATAGCAAATTCATTACATTAATAAACTGAAACAAGGAAATAAATAATTCCACTCACCTTCAGACATCTTCAAATCCTGTTCTCTCTCAGCGTTTATAGCCAATAATCCTCCACCAAGCTCGTCAGGTAAGAACACCTCGCTCACACCCCTGTCTGACGCCAACCAGGTAAGACAAGTATCTTTGTCCGGCATGAGAACAGAAACTCCTGCAATATCACGTCCCTGTTGCTTTGCAGCTCTGCCGAGACAAATTTGAAAAGTTGCGTGTAAACAGGAAATGACATCAAAGTCAAAAGTTCGATCGCTCGCTGATTGGTCAGATCAGATTCAGTTTGTTTTATTTAATTTATTTAATCACTTTTCAGGTACCAAATTATAGTTTTCTCACAGAAATTATAAATAAACCACAGAAATTTCTTGGGGAGTCAAAATGATGGCTTGGCATTCACGTGATCACCATTGGAAAACATGTCATACAACAATAATGACTTATTTAACGTGGTGAAATAATGTTGCTCAACTTCACATCCCACCCGTCAAGACGGAGGACGCCATGTTTGTTATTGGTCTTTCGATGTGTCCCAGCAAATCTAAAGCATCTTAGTTGTAGTTGTAAAGTTATAAAGGTATAGGTTATAACTCTTACTGTTCACAGTCCTGATCAATACACTTTGATTCTGATTTTTGTCACAGATCAATCATTTATACCCCAAAATATGGTTCAAAATGCCTTTTAGCCCATCTTGATCTCTTATCTTCAAAGTGGCAGGAGACTCTGCTCTGAACTAGGCCACATCTGCGCGCTGTAGGCCTCTCTCCATGTCTGTTATTTATATTAAACACTGAACTCACAGACTCTGTTAACTGTATTAATCTGACACCTCCTGAAGTCATGATCTCTGATATCCATCGATAAACCTCAAACTGAGGCTGCAGAACTCCATTCAGAGATCCTCCTGTTTTGGCTTTCCCTTCAAATATCACAGTAAATCAGTGAAGTTGTCACAGACGTCAGTGGGTTCACCTGACAGGAACTCACAACAGCTAATTCAGCTGCTTTTAATGGAGACGATACCAAAATAAACATGCTACCAGGGCTGAAATAATGAGTCTCAAGTTATAGCTTGTTTTGCATGTTATCCATCAAATAAAGACAGAAAAACTCTCCTCTGCTTTTATCTCATTTTGTTATTTCTCAGTAGGAAGAAGAAGGAAACACCCAACAGGTCTGTGACAGGAAGTGCAGTGTTGACTTCATTCCAACAGGTGTGAGTGTTGGTTCACTGACTTACATCAAGTTTAGAGTTAGTAAAGCCCAGAATGTAATGGGTAGTTCAGCTGCAGATTTGTCTTTGTTGTTTACATCAGTTCTTCTGTTTTATTGATTGATTATCAGAGTTTATTTATCAGCTCTGTCAGCGTCACTTTCTTAAAATCCTTACACATCACTCTGGTTAATAGACAAACCTAGACCCTGCATATTCATGTAATCTATCATCTGATTTAACACTTTGAATTAAATCTTTATTTCCAAACTGATGGAAGCAGCACGCTGTATCAGAATAGAAATAACATTCATTTATCTTTTTATACTTATCAAATAACAGTCAAGACTGGAATTTGATCTTTTTATTCACCTTCACTGAGTCTGATTTATTCTCCATTGGAGCTATGTTTTGTTGCTTTGGTCTGTAGAAATGAAAACATTTTGAGAATCGAGTTTACCTTTTCAAACTCGTCTTTAATCTGACAATCAGGAAAGCAAACAGAGAAGAGAAATAAAAACAACGGAACAAACTGGTCTGATCATTCACAGACATAAAGAGGTAGAACATAGTGTCATTGAACGCACTTACCAAGAATCCACAAATTCTTATAACTATTCCTTGATTAAGACCTTGATTAATTGATTAGTAGTTAATTTAATCTTAATAGATTTTTACAAAATAAAACTGGCTCAGTTTCTTCATTCTTTGCTTCATTGGCATGAGAGCTTTAAAATAAAAACACTGAACTCAACAGCAAAATGTGAAGACTCGTCTGGTGACCACAGAGTTTGATCATGCGTCAAACACCACTGAGAGCGCTGTTGATCTGTTCCTGTTACTGCAGACAGGAAGAAGAGCTGCAGTTTAACTAACTTAATTCCTGAAGTCATCCCAAAGGGATCAATAGGTATCTAGTCTAAGTCTAGTCTAAGTCTAGTCTATTCTAACTCAATTCCAATTTCAGTTTTATTTGCGCAGCACCATATCACAACAAAGTCATCTCAAGGCACTTTTCATATAGAGCAGGTCTAGACTCTTTAAAATAGGTATTTACAGAGACCTTGAATCCACCATGAGCAGCACTAGGCGGCAGTGGCAGGAAAACTTCCTTTAAGAGCCCAGAAACCTCGAGCAGGACAGACTCAAATTGGGAGGGCCCTTGCCTCGACCAGGTGGAGTTAAGAAGAAGGGGAGGGGAGGGGGACAGAATAGTAAGAAGAACATAGCACTGCTTTTACGGTTCCACCTCCGGTGCAAAAGGTGAGGAGTAATACAGTAATACAGCAGTAGTAATGATAGTAGTGATAATTAAGTATTAACTGCTAACATACTTAATACAACTAATAGCAGTATAAGAGGAGGCAGCAGGGCTTACATCATCACAGATCAGACTCAACAGCTCCAGAGGCAGAAACCTGCAAGAAAGAGACAGAAGAGGAGAGATGGAACTCATCAGTTCATGACACTAAATGCCTGAACATAGCAAACAGAATCTGATGATTAAAACAGCGAAACAACAAAACATGACGCCTTCTGTTCTTTTTTTATTTTTTCATTTTTATTTTATTATAAAATTTTATCTAAAAGATTCTACACAATCACATACATACCCATACGTCTGTTACAGTAACAAAAGGTCAAAGTCATGGGGTCGTTTAGGGTTCATTCTGGCAGGGGCAGGAAGTAGAGGTGGTTTCCTGTTTGTCAGGTTGAGTTCATCTGTTCTCAGATCAGTGAAACGGCAGCAGGTTTATTGAAAAGTCCTACATCATTCTGTCATCATCATCATCATCAACACAGTCATCATCATCGCGGTAAATCATCATCATCATCCATCATGATCATCATCATCATGATCATCATCATCGATCATCATCCTTGATCATCATCATCCTTGATCCCGTGTCATCATGATCATCATCATCACATCATCATCCATCACATCGCAGTCATCATCATGATCATCATCATCATGATCATCATCATCATGATCATCATCCGCGATCATCATCATCATGATCATCATCATCATGATCATCATGTCATCATCCATCATCATCACGGCGGAGTCCATCATCCGCCCGAGAGTCTATCATCAACATGATCATCCATGTCATGATCATCATCATCATCATCATCATGATCATCCATCATCATCGCGTCCATCATCATCGATCATCATCATCATCATCATGATCCATCATCGTCATCGTAGTAAGATCATCATCATCATGATCATCATCATCGCTTCAGTCATCATCACATGATCATCATCGTATCATCATCATCATGATCATCATCACATCATGATCATCATCATCATCATCATCGCAGTCATCATCATCGCAGTCATCATCATCATCATCATGATCATCATCATCATCATCATCCCGCGATCCATCATCATCATCATCGCGAGTCATCGTCATCGCGATCATCATCATCATCATCCGTGATCATCATCATCGCAGTCACATCATCATCATCATCATGATCATCATCATCATGATCATCATCAACATAGTCATCATCATCATCATCATCATCATCATCCTCATCATAGTCATCATCCATCCCCATGATCATGTCATCCCGTCATGATCATCATCATCATCATCATCATGATCATCATCATCATCATCATCATGATCATCATCATCATCATCATGATCATCATCATCATCATCATCATGATCATCATCATCATCATGATCATCATCATCATCATCATCGATCATCATCATCATGATCATCATCATCATCATCATGATCATCATCATCATTCGTCATCGCAGTCATCATCGTCATGATCTGTCATCATCATCATCGCGGTCATCATCATCATCATGTGATCATCATCATCATCATCATCATGATCATCATCATCATGATCATCATCATCCATCATCATCAGTCATCATCATCATCATCATCATGATCATCATCATCATCATGATCATCATCATCATGATCATCATCATCATCATCATGATCATCATCATCATCATGATCATCATCATCATCATCATCATCATCATCATCATCAACGATCATCATCATCATCAACATGATCATCATCATCGCAGTCATCATCATCATGATCATCATCAACATGATCGTGTCACATCATCATCATCATCATCATCACATCATCGCAGTCATCATGAGTCATCATCATCATCATCATCATGATCACATCATCATCGCAGTCATCATCATCATCATGATCATCATCATCATCAACAACATCATCATGATCATCATCATCATCATCATCATCACATCATCACAGCGAGTCTGTCCCATCATCCTTGATCATCATCAAAAATCATCATGATCATCATCATCATCAACATCATCCATGATCATCATCATCATCATCACATCATCATCATCGCAGTCATCATCATCATGATCATCATCAACATGATCATCATCATCATCATCAACATGATCATCATCATCATGATCATCTATTAAGTAGATCAATCATCATCCATTATTAGTAAATGTGATTATTGATCCGTTAAGCTAGTATTAAATGGTCATTAGTATTAATGATCATGTTCATTATTATCGATTAGTATCGATCAAGCATGATTAATAGTAATAATATTAATAGTCATCAGCATGATCATCATCATCATCATCATCATGATCATCATCCCCGTCATCATCGTCGTATCCAGCAGTCATCATCATCATGATCATCATCATCATGATCATCATCATCATCATCATCATGATCATCATCATCATCATGATCATCATCAACGCAGTCATCATCATCATCATCATGATCATCATCATCACAGTCATCGTAACGCAGTCATCATCATCATCATCATGATCATCATCATCATGATCATCATCATCAACATCATGATCATCTCATCATGATCATCATCATCATCATCATCATCATCGCAGTCATCGCAGTCATCATGATCATCATCATCATCATCATCATGATCATCATCATCATGATCATCATCATCATCATCATCATGATCATCATCATCGTCATCATCATCATCATCATCATGATCATCATCATCATCATGATCATCATCATCATGATCATCATCATCATCATCATCGTGATCATCATCAACGCAGATCATCATCATCAACTCCACATCATCATCATCATCATCACATCCACAGCAGTCCATCATGATCCATCTTGTCATCACCATCATCATCATCATCATCTCCATCATCATCATCATCATCATCATCATCCATCATCATCATCATCATCATCTCATCATCAACATCATCATCCATCATCATCATCCATCATCATCATCATCATCATCATCAACACCAACTCCATCATCATCATCATCATCATCATCCATCATCATCATCATCATCATCATCATCATCATCATCATCATCATCATCATCATCCATCATCATCATCATCATCATCATCATCATCATCATCATCATCATCATCATCATCATCATCATCAACATGATCATCATCATCATCTAACATGATCATCATCATCCATGATCATCATCATCATCATCATCATGATCCTCATCATCATCATACATCATCATCATCATCATCATCATCTTCCTCCCTGAGGACGACTGACTCCTCACACATGACATTACGTCCATCTCCTGTTTATTTGCATCTCTGTGTCTCTGCCTGTCGGGTGTGTCTGTGTGCTGCTGTCACTCACACAACAGCAACACACACACAGGCTGGGTGTGTGTGTTGAATCCTGCCATTGACACCCAGTTTTGTTAATCAGGTGTTATAACGGCTGTGATCAAACAAGGTCTGTGTGTCTTTGTTAGAGCAGATAGACAGAGCCTGTGTTTTAAAGGCAGTAGAATGATCACAAAGACACGAAGAGTACCACAAAGGTTAGTGCAAACAGAGCTGACACAGTGACGTTATTGTGCGTCTCTTTCAGTCTGGGTGTTGGCGGAGAATGAGGTCCTGTCAGGAGGTTTCTTCATTATTGATCGATTAATGGAGAAACTGATCGGGCGTCAAATCAATGTTATAATTTTTGTGTGTAGATTTTTTACATCCAAGTCTCAAATCAAGTCCAAGTAGCATTTTGCTCCTTATTTCTTGGCCCTGAGTTTGACTTTAAAAACGCTTCCTGGATTCACTGCTGATGATCCATTATGTTGCTGATCCAAAGTGATTGGTGATCAGAGATGAGATCAATTTATCCAAGTAAGTACAACTTTTAAAGAAATGTAAAACCACCATAAATTGGGGCGCTGTGGATTTACTGGGTTAATATCGAGATCTGATTATTGATTTATTTAATATCAGAGGATTTAATCAGGTCAATCAAAAGTTAACAAGCTGAACTCTGTGAAATGAACCAGGAAGTGGAAACTTGTTCAGCTTTTTTAGGTTCTATTCAGTGTAACAGACAGAACATTATTACACATTCATCTCCTCTGGTTTCTGGAGTCTGGGCCTGAACCTGGAGACATGGAGCAGAAACACACTGGGAATGATTTACTGTAATAATTAGAAGTGTGTGTATGCTGCAGGCATTAATAAACTCTAGGTGTAATAAAGAGCCGAGTTTCCTCCGGGCCCAGTTGAGATAATGTCATCGTCCCCACGACAATAACCACGCGGTCTGTTCTGTACACTGGGCATGAGCTGGGACTCACACATCCGGACCTGAAACACCCCACGACTGAATGTCAAGGGATGATTCAGTGATGCATTCCACTGACCCCACCTCAGATCTATTGCCTGGTGTGTACAGTTGTATCAGTAAGAAAGAAACTGTGGAACGCAGTAACAAGAGATGGAGTGGTGATGTTGCTTAACAAGCAAAAGGGATCATAGAAATTTATTGTCCTCCTCCACTGGGTATCATCCTGTTGTTGATGGTTCAGGAGCTGAATTCTCCTCAGAGGAGCTGATTGAAACCTGGAAAAACACTGAATCGTAGCTTCATGTTAAAAACCAATGTTTTCTAATGGAGTTTGGTGGGCTGAGCTGCTTTCGCGTTAGCTCAATACGTTCTCTAATAACTAGATCAGAGCGTCATCTGGTGAAATAAAAGTTAAAAACCACGAAATTGACAGTTCAGTCTAGCAGGCTTTCAACATGATCATCATCATCATCATCATCATCATCATCATCATCATGATCATCACATGATCATCATCATCATCATCATCATGATCATCATCATCATGATCATCATCATCATCATGATCATCATCATCATCAACATCATCATGATCATCATCATCATCATCATCATCATCATCATCATCATGATCATCATCATCATGATCATCATCATCATCATGATCATCATCATCATCAACATCATCATTGATCATCATCATCATCATCATCATCATCATCATGATCATCATCATCATGATCATCATCAACATGATCATCATCATCATCATCATCAACATGATCATCATCATCATGATCATCATCATCATCATCATCATCATCATCAACATAATCATCATCATCATGATCATCATCATCATCATCATCATTCATCGCAGTCATCATGGTGTCATGATCATCATCATCATCATCACATCATGATCATCATCTGTCATGATCATCATCATCATCATCATGATCATCATCATCGCGTCAACGCCCAGTCATCCATGTCATCATCATCGCCATCAGCATGATCATCCATCATCATCATCATGATCATCATCATCATCATCATCATCATCAACCACATGATCATCATCATCATGATCATCATCATCATGATCATCATCATCATCATCATCATGATCATCATCATCATCATGATCATCATCAACATGATCATCATCATCATCATCATGATCATCATCATCATGATCATCATCAACATGATCATCATCCATCATCATCGCGATCATCATCACATCGCGATCCATCATCATCAACATCTACATGATCATCATCATCGCAGTCATCATGTCCCATCATCATCATCATCGCGATCATCCCATGATCATCACATGATCATCATCATCATCATCATCATGATCATCATCATCATGATCATCATCATCATCATCATGATCATCATCATCATGATCATCATCATCATCATCATCACTTGGTCATCATGTCATCATGATCATCATCATCATGATCATCATCATCATCATCATCATCATCATCATCATCATCATGATCATCATCAACGCAGTCATCATCATCATCATCATCATCATCATCATCATCATGATCATCATGATCATCATCATCAACATGATCATCATCATCATCATCATCATCATCATCATCATCATCATCATCATCGCATCATCATCATGATCATCATCATCAACGCAGTCATCATCATCATCATCCTCATCATCGAGGGTCATCATCATCAACGCAGTCATCATCCTCATCATCATCATCATCATCATCATCATCATCATCATCATCATCATCATCATCATCATCATCATCATCATCATCGCCATCATCATCATCATCTGTGATCATCATCATCATCATCATCATCATCATCATCATCATCAACATGATCCATCATCATCATCAACATGATCATCATCATCGCGATCATCATCATCATCATCATCTCATGATCATCATCATCACATCATCATCATCATCATCATGTCATCTCTTCCTCCCTGAGGACTGACTGACCTCACACATGAATATATTCCATCCATCTCCTGTTTATTTACTGTCTCTGTCTCTCTGCCTGTGAATTATGTCTGACCTGTATCATCACACAACAACAACAACACACACACACACAGGCTGAGTGTGTTAATGTTAGATCCTGCAGTAAAACACAGTTTTAATCAAGATTGTTTATAACGACTGTGATCAAACAACGAGTCTGTGTCTTTGTTAGAGCAAGGATAGACCCAGGTACTGTGTTTTTAAAGGCAATGAAATGATCCACAAAGACACGAAGGAAGTACCTGAAGTGATGCAAACAAATGACGCAGTAGCGTTATTGTGCGTCTCTTTCAGTCTGGGTGTTGTATAGGAAGATATGAGGTCCTGTCAGGAGGTTTCTTCATTATTATTCGATTAATGGAGAGGCAGTCGGAAGATAAATCAATATTCATAATTTTTGTACTTGAATTTTTACATCCAAGTCTCAGAATGTTCGAATTGGTAGCATTTAACTCCTTATTTCTTCAGCCTGGGTTGACTTTAAAACCTTCCTGATTCACCTGCTGATGATCCATGTATTTACTGATCAAAGTGATTGGTGATCAGAGAGATGAGATCAATTTATCCAGTAAAATGCAACTTTTAAGAAAATATTAAAACCATAGAGATTGAAGCGCTGTGGGATTTACTGGGTTAATGTCAAGGAGATCCCTGAATTATTGGTTGTTACAATATCAGAGAAGTTGAAATCAGATCAATCCAAAAGTTAACAGCTAGACTCTGTGGAAATGAACCAGAGTAGAGCTGTTCAGCTTTTAGAGTTCTGTTCAGTGTAACAGACCAGAACATTGTACATTCATCCTCTGTGGTTTTCTGAGTCTGGGCCTGAACCTGAGACATGGAGCAGAAACACACTGGGAGTGAGGAGTTCTGTAATAATTGAAATGTGTGTGTGCTGCAAGCGTTAATAAACTCTAGGTATGACTCCAGCCGAGAGTTTCCTCCGGGGAGCTAGTTGAGATAATGTCATACGTCCCACGACCAATAACCGCAGCGGTCCTGTTCTATTACACTGAGCGCAGACGGGACTCACACATCCGGACACGAAACACCCACGACTGAATGTCAAAGAAAGTTGATTCCAGTGATGCATTCACTGACCTCAGATCTATTACCAGGTGTGTACAGTTTTATTATCATTAGAAAGAAACTGTAGAACATGATAACAAGAGTGGAGTGTGGTGATGTTGTAGCAAGACAAGCAAGGGATCATGGGAGTTATTTGTCCTCCACCTCCACTGAATTATCATCACAGTGTTGATGGTTCAGGGCTGAATTCTCCTCAGAGGAGCGTTGGAAACCTGGAAAAACACTGAAATAAAATGGCTTCATCTTCAAAACCAATGTTTTCACTAATGGGTTTGGTGGAGCTAAGGCTGCTAGCGTTAAGCTCAGCTCGTTCCTCTGTTAGCTTCGAATCCAGGCGTCATCTGGATTTAAAATAAAAGTTAAAAACCACAGAGGGTGTGACAGTTCAGTCTGTGAGCTTTTAGTGAGATGTGATTTAGGTTTGCACTTGTCTTCATAAATGAAGCCTCCTCTCTCCTCCTCCCAGCAGCCTCAGCTTTAAATCTCTGCACCTCGTATTCAGACAGTAATCTTCAATCAGCAGACTCCATAGTCTAGCGAAAGAAAAAAGTTGATCATCTGATATAAAACCTCCTGCAGTGACACGAAGTTTAAACAAACAAAAAAAAAATCTTTCAAGCGTCTCCTCACTGTACCACTGTCACAGCTAATTAAATCTTAACCTTTGACCTCAGGGCCTCTGCAGCTTCCGTTCACTCTCCTCACAGTCGTTATCTCTGTTCAGAGCATCTTTCCTTAGAGAGGTAAATTCAATTCACCTCCTCCTCTCTTATCTTTTATCTACGTCTCTCTCCTTCTCTCTCTGTCTTGATTAGACGAATTAAAACTCATTCAAATGTCAGTTAAACAAGTCTCTTACTTTGGTGCCACCTTTTGGTGAGATCAGGAGTGCATTGAGTGAACATTTAACTCCATCAAGTGGCTTCATGTTGTAGATAAAGCGAAATCAACAATCAGAACACGAGTTCTTTGAAACCCAACAATTTTATTTGTTGTGTCGATACAATTAATAAGCCTTTTCCTTTACAGAGATTTAACATGGTAACACCTTGGTCTCTCAATGTCCTGCAGGTCCAGTCAGGAGTCTGTGGTCTCGGTGGGAGGCGTCTCCTGTGGTCAAGAGCTCTCCGTGCGTTCTGCAGAAGACCCGTGTGTTGGCCTGAAACCCGGCTCCATGAGTAGATCGTCTCTTCACCCAGCACCTCATCTTGGTAATATGGAGACAGCTGCCGGGCCAGGATCTCCTCCAGGAACAGCAGTTCGGCATCATCTGCTCGTCGACAGGCGGAGCTGCAACAACACCGCAGGACCAGGAGTTAGACCAGGACACCCGGACACCAGGACCAGGACAGACAGGGAGGACCAGGACACGCAGGACAGACCAGGACCGCAGGGAGCCACGCAGGGGCCAATTCAGAGGAATCAGTAAGTTTTAATGATCTCAGGACTATGATGTGTTTTTAGTCTCGTAACCGACTGCCAAGAATGGTAAAGGTGGCGCCCCACCTGGCCGCTCTATGGATCTCTCTGGAGCTCACTGCGCTCTGGGTGGCGATCACCTGGATGGTCTTCCTGCTGCAAGTAGATGGCGTCTATGATGTTCTCGATGGTCTGGGTTTACCTGTGGGAGACCTTGGAGTAACAGCTGTAAGACATGTGACAAATTCTTGATTTGGAAATTCGACAAACGACTCCTTCTTCGTCGTCTAATGTTGGACTGAGAGCAGAATGGACTCTGGTTGGCTGGTTAGCATGCTAACTTCAGTAGAAATCTTTGCAACACAACACACAGCCGTCTTTAATGTAACATCAACACTACTACGTCAATACAAGAGTTCAATCAGTATTATTGATGAGACAAAGGGGATCATGAAAACAAACTCTCACGAACGGTTTAATTTTTTTTCTCTTGATAATTATAATCACAACCACAAGACACATTTTCCATCTAAGGCCTGTCATATCCTATTCAGCTGTCAACTGTCACCAACTCCCAAACTGAAACTCTAAACATCTGTCATGCAGAGCCTGACAGATGTTAGTAATGTTCATTAAACTGCGTAAACAAACAGGAACAACAGAGTAGAACATCCACAGCTTCATAAAATCCTGATCCGGATCGCTGGAGCTCACAGCTGATTCTGCTCTGAGCTGACAGGCAGCTTTCCTTCACTTTTTACTTTACACATTTGAGCAGTTTAAGGCACAAAAACAACCTTTTATGTTTGTCTCTTCATAAACTCTCAGTTATTTTGGGTGGTTTTTGACCCTCTGCCCCTTTTCCACCAAGGAAGTTTCAGGGTTCGAAGTTGGATCTTGAACTAGTTCTTAGGGTTTCAAAGAGAGAGCTGGTCTTGGACAGGAAACTGGCTCGAGAGCAGCACCAACACTTTGCTCTTCTAGGACTAGCGTCAGTAGCTGGGGATGGAATTATCATGACAAACAAGACCAACTACAACTTTGTGACCGCCATTTTTAAAGAATGAGAAATAATCAAATCAACATCATGTTTGGATGCCAGTGTAGGCTCACAAAACCAGGCTGTTGTAGTCTGCCATTGTTGTTGTTCTACTTAAAGCTAGCATTGCTCAGAAACTGGTAGGGCTGTAACCGACTCTGAAGAAAAAGTCACTAAATCAGGGTCTTCCTGACAGATGCATTCAATCATCAACTTTCACGGTATAGCTCCAGAAAGCAGAGGTGTATACAGTGACCTTATGATGTGGCTCTATGGTGGCTCTCTAGCAAACAAGTTCTTAGAAGATTCACAAATATAAACAACTCAGAACCAGCCCAGAACCAGCACCTGGGTTTGCGCAGGTGGAAAGGGGCTATTTGATGAACTTCTGCATGGAAACGTGTCAACTGTCATGTCTGAAATATCAATGAAAGGTCACTGACTAGAAACGAGAAGCAGCTTCTGTCCAGTTCAGACTGAAATGAAGAAGTTCACTTCAAGGTATCTGCACTGCATTCATTTTCCTAGGGAAAAAAAGCCTCAGAAGGCATTAAAACATCTTAAATGTAATGAAGCAAAGACTTACATCTTGTCTGTTGGCTGCTGTAGTAATGTTAGCTCTAAATGTTTCTGTGTGGTTGCAGCTGTCAGGAGACGTTCTCTCCTCTAAACTAACAGTGGGATTGTTGTGACAGTGGATTGAGCTGCGAGAGACTGTTCAGTACTTTTTCTGTGGGATATCAGTTAAACATTGTCAGTGCTGATACTGCAGGAGCTGGAATGGACAAGGCAGGATTTTAAAATCATATTTATGGTTTTCAAGGTGAAATAGATGCTGAAACCTTAAACTGAAATTGAAAACTAAAACTCTAAAACCAGACAAATATGATTCAAGTCTCCTTACAGCAGATTGAGTTCACGGCAGCTTTTAGGAACACTTTGACCCAGACTGTGTTTTTAAAGGTGAGTGAGTAGAATAACTTTAAATCTATTTACTATGAAGTGCTAGTCACGTTTCTCTAACCAGTGAAGTGTCTTGTGGCGAACTGAGCATCGCCTGCATACCAGCAAAGCAGATACTCAGAGACCTGAGAAAAAAGAAGGAAGTGAAACTCTTGATACCTTAAAAATAAAGTGCATGCTGTAGACACTCTGCATCTGACAGGAAGCAGAAATGAGTTAGAGAAGAGAGGGCAGAGATTAACAGATAAAGAATAAAATATAAACGTCACTGTTGACAGAAGAAGACCAAACACAGTTTCAATCAATATCAGTTTTTTCAAAGTGCTGCTTTAACACAAACTTGTCCAATAAAAACAACAAAATACAACAAGGCAGACCTTGGAAATAGTTGTTTGCATGGGTGGAACAAGTTCTTTACTTTATCAGTCAAATGTACTGTATATTGTAAAAACGTTCCCTGTATATTACTTTGCTAGATTATTAATGTGTGGGTCAGTAATGCTTTAGCAGCATTTTACTCATTTGGCAATGTGACAGACAAAACTAAAGCTTTAAACTATATCATATACAGTTAGATTGCTTAGTTCAGTGGCTTCCACCCTAGGGGTCAGGCCCTTCTAATGGGTCACCAGATAAATCTGACTGGTCATCAAATGAGGTTAGAGGTAAAGAGTCTTTAAAACAGCACACAGAGAAACAACATGTTTTGTCAATAGGTCACAAGACAAAAAGGTTGGAAACCACTGGTCTGATCTTAAGACAAAACATTGTTCAGTATCTTGCCTAACAACACTTTGATTTGCAGGATAAAGGAGCTGGGGATCAAAGCACCAACCCTCAGATTAGTGGACGACTTGGTCTAGCTCTACAGGCAACATCCATTACTTACACAAAAACAAACTGAGTATGGTTGAAGCATTGATAATAAAATCACTGAAGCTAAATGTTAAATCATCTTACCTTTGATACGTCATTGCCATGACAAGTTGTCTTTGGAGTGTATTCACCAGAGAACTCCTCTGCAAATGCTGCCATCTTTCTGGTGATGACAGTTTCTGTATTGTAGCTGGAAATTTCAGTGCTGTGGCAACACTTGTGTGGACAGAGAATCAGAAAGAGACAGACAATGTTTACCTGGTTGGAAGTCTCTGTGGTGCAGACAGAGTCTCCAGCCCTGCTCTCCCTCCAGCACCGGCAGCATCTCATTGAGAACCCAGGCCTCGTTGTGAACGTTGTAGGAGATGAAGGCGTCGTAGTGATGAGGAACTCCCTTCCTCCTCCTCTTGCTGTCGTAGAGGAAGGCCAGGAAGAGGTGGAAGGTGTAGACTAGCTGCCATCTCAGAAAGTGGTAGATGAAGGACGAGAGCAGAGTTAGAACGACCAGACAAGAGCTGGAGATGAAGCAGAGGAAGCCGACGTCCATCCAACAGGACTGGATGTCAAAGTCCAGCAACATGTTTCCTCGTTCAGCCTCAGGAAAGGAACAGACGTACTGGTAGGCATTAACAACCTGTGTTTGTTCGTTGTTCTTCACCCACTGGATAAATCCAGCATTAGAGCAGTCACAGATGAACAGGTTATTATCCAGATCCAGATATGTTAGTGCAGGGAGGGACTCAAAGACCGTCTCATTGATCACTGTCAACTCATTGTAGCTCAGTGTCAACCACCTGAGTGCTGGCAGATCGGCCTGGGTCAAGAAATCCAAAGACCTGAGTTTATCATAAGAAAGATCGAGAACCTGCAGGTTTGGGATTGGCAGAAACAGTCCAGGGTCCAGATCTGACAAATCAGTATTCCTGATTGTCAGATTCTTGAGCTGAGGGTTGAACTGAAATGTGTCTGGATTTGGTGCAGTGATATAGATATTGTCAGCTGTGAAGTGCTCTAAATGCTTCATGGCATGAAAGATGTGCATCGGTACATCTAAGGGGAAGCCAGCGTGATAGCCCTCGCATATTATTGTGAAAACCTTCAAAGACTTTAAATGATAGAGAGATTTGTGATAAACTGGATGAGGACCTTTGAAACTGCTGCCAGTATTCAGATAGACTGTAAGATTTTCCAACTGCTGTAATTCTCTGAAGTTATTTTCAAACTCCAGTGGAAGAGATACTCTAAGACTTCCCAAGCTGTTCAGTCCATCAAAGGCCCTATGTTTTATCCTTTCGATGTAATTTAACATCACATCCAAATACTTCAGGGACCCTAAACCTTGAAAATCACCCTTTTTGAGAAGAGATACAAAGTTTTTGCTCAAATCCAAGGTCTCAAGCTTCTGCAGGCCAATTCTGAAGGTGCCTCCAAACGTCCACAGCAAGTTGCCACTGATATCTAAAACCCTCAGATTGTTAAGATTTTCAAATTCACACCCATCCAGTTGGGCGATGCGGTTACCGCTCAGATCAAGATCTGTGAGGTGTGTTGCATTTATGAAATCCTCACAGCCCAATTTGGAAATGAGATTGCCACCGAGATTCAAGATCTCGAGGGAGGAGAGGCTCCGGATATCATCTGGCACTTTGGTGAGGGCGTTGATACTGAGGTTCAGGGACCTCAGTCGCTGCATCGATTGTATCGAGCCTTTAGGCAGTTCAGTTATGTGGATATGGGATAAGTCAAGGTCACTGAGCTGAGAGCAAGTAACAAGTTTCACTGTGAAATTGGCAAAGTTATTGTAAAACAGTTCGAGCCTCCTAAGTGTCTGTATTTTGCAGACTGTTGCTAACAGATCTTTCTTGATCCATTTGTCCATATAATTCAGTGTCAGATGCATCAGTGAGTCGAGACTCTGCAGGACTTTTAGAAGCTCTTGAAAAGGAATCAGGGGGTAACTAAGATACAGGTGAGTTATGTTCCTCAGTAAAGTCTTGTCAGGTATGTCCCATTTCAGTCCAGTGTCTCGGCCACTTCGAGAAAGGTCTAAACTCTCAAGGTGAGGAAAGATTGGTGTTGTGATGCTGAAGTTCTCCAACTTACAATCAGAAATAGCTAATACCTTGAGACTTGAGGGCGTGTCCAGCAGCAGATCTTTGGACTGAAAGGAGGGAAACAGATTACCTCTAATGTTCAGCTTCTTTAGGTGTGGCAGCTGTAGGATGGGCTGAATGTCAGTCACCTGTTTGAGCTGGTTGAGGTCTAGCCAAACACTTTGTAGGCTGCACAGAGACTGAAAGGCTGACGTATGAATGAACTGAATGTTGTTACTACTGAGGTCAAGCCTGGTGAGGTTGGACAGTCCCTGGAAGACATTGCCTGACAGCTTGGTGAGTTTGTTGACGCTCATGTAGAGCGTTGTCAACGCCACCAAGTGGATGAAGGATCCATCGTCCACGTGAGCAATCTGATTCATGCTCAGGGACAAAAATCTCATCTTTGACAACCCATCAAAATCTCCTCTGTTAATCTGTTGAAGCTTATTATCAAGGAGTTGTACTGAGATCGCATCTCTGGGGATGTCATCAGGGACAGTAACAAGTTGATGGTTTGAACAGTCCACAGAAACATCAGCCAAGGGATTTTCAGAATAATTGATACTGCAGTTTTTCAGCGAATAAGTGAGTGAAGGGTTAAGATGAAACAAGAGAGACAGAAGTAAGACAAGAAGTCTCTGTGTTAAGTTTGAGTACAAACTTCCCATTGTTGGCTTCACTGGTCTTTAGGCCTGTCCCTGCAACAGTCCAAAAGTCCTATGTTAGCTGTGATAGTGTGAAATGGAGATTTGCTGCTATTGATGTTGTTCAAGGATAAACATCTGCAGAGCACAACACAGGTATTAAATATGAGTAACATGTTGTCTGGTGCTGCAACTAATGATTCTCAGTCTTCAAATGTCTTCAAACCCAAAGAATTCACACATCTTTGCTCCCAGAGTTGCACCATTAAACTTATTTTGCACACATATTTACACAAGTAATTTATCTTATGAACCATTTTCCTGATTCTAGTGCATTGATCCTAGAAAATCAGAAACAATAAGTCTTATTCTGAGAGTTATTGAATTGGCAAGATGTGTTTTCTTTTTGTCTTTTGGTTATATTTTAATGCAAAAACGGATTAATCAACACTACAGATGAATAAATGTTTCTAATACTCACAGAATATCCTCGGAGCGTCTGAGCTCAGAAGTATTTCGGTTCTCTTATTTCCACGACAGCAAAAGAACAGAAGTGAAGATGAACCGTCACGTGATAGCACTTAGTTCATGTCCTTTTCTATTTAAATTTTTTGGTCAAAGCTAGATAGGAGAAGTTTTTAGACTGTGGCTGTGGCTGACTGTTTTCTGTTCCTCTGTTTGTGACGGATCAGTGACCTTCACAAACTGACAGAGTGTGAGTAAGCTGTTGTTAGTCTGATTTAAATACTGACAGGAAGAAAATAACCAGTGTTAGACATGTGCTCAGAGTAGCAAAGCTGAAATATTAAAGATAGTTTCAACAAATCCTTTGCAGAATTTGCAGCAGAAATCCAAGAAAGTTTGTGTCTCTAAAAAGTCTATGTTTAAATTTGACGAACCCACATCATCAAGAGCACGATTCAAGAAATGCTGATTTATTTCAGTGTTAGAGATAGAAACACACACTTCCACAACACACACACAACAAACATTCAGATGTTTCTGTGGTAGAAAACTGATGGTGGATCTCTCTTCTTCACATCACTTCTTCCTCTTTATCTCCATCTGAGCACGGCCACCAATGGCAGGTGATAATTACAACTTCCTGTCAGCCTTTCTTCTTCTTGTGTCCCTGTCATTGAATTGAGACTTGATAATTAGCCCTCAGTCCTCCCACAGTTTCCATCATGTCTCTCTCTTTTTTTCCTTCTTTTTATGTCACTGAAGTTTGCTCTTTAGCAGGGGTTTGGACTTGTAAATGAGGCTTCCTGTCATGGCCACCCACTGGGGTCTTCTGGGTAATGCAGTTTAAAGAGAAAAGGCGGTGACAGGAGCTGAAGCCTGGTTAACTGCGTGACGTGGGAAAAAAAGTTTAACTTTCTAAAGTTTTCTTTTGATTTTTTTTAGTTTAGGAAATTTGAAATTCGATGATGTGACATAATAAAGGGTCCTAACAGTGGAAATGGTTTTGTTACCACATTGACATAAAAATCATATTTGCATTGTTACCATGGTTACATCATTGTGTCAATTGTTTTGTTACCATGGTAACATATAAATGTCCCTTGATTTGTTACCATGGTGACACTAGCTTTCAACCCAAGCCAGAAAACATTTCACGTTGTTTGGTGAAGATCATGACATCATACCAGTTCTTATGTTGCCATGACGACATGATAAGGGTACCATCTCCATCTTCCTGGCCTGAGCCGACACAGACAGACTGACAGGAAGTCTGAGGAAGCCCCTCATTCTTTATGCACATATTCATTAGGTTAATATGCTAATGAGGAGCAGGCTGCCCACTCAGCAGGAGGTCAGACACTTGACCAGCTTCCCACAATACTCCTGGGAGTCCATCTGCTGATTAAACACACACTTCAGAGCTGGCTGCAGGTACTAAGTGGGTGTGTGTGTCTGCATGTTAAAAAAGGCAGGACTGCAGAGGATGCCACGTTCATCAGGTGACGTGCTGCAACACTACCTGCTTCCACTCGTTTAGCTTTTAGCAAAATGCTAGTGGAACCCAGTGGGATCTAGATTAGCATCTATGTTGCTAACTTTCGTGTCTTTCTCTTCTGTCTCTTTCTGCAGGTATTTCTGCCTGTGGAGCTGTAGAGTCTGACCTGTGATGACAAGTCTCCTGCTGCTCCTACAATCCTGCTCAACAGTTCTTACATTCAAAATGTATTATTGTTATTGGTACAATTATAACTGTCATTATTATTTTTATAGCTATCATCACTTTACCCCGCTCACCCTGAGTCTGGTTCTGCTCGAGGTTTCTGCCTCTTAAAGAAAGTTTTTCCTCTCCACTGTCACCTAGTGCTGCTCATGGTGGGAACTGTTGGGTCTCTCTCTGTAAATATTATAATATAAAAAGGAGGTCTACACCTATTTGTACAGGGCCTGTACAAATCTGTTGTGATTTGGCGCTATATAAATAAAAACCGATGTGACTTTTTTGAATGCAGAGGATGAAAATGTTGTGTATTTCTGCTGAAGCACTGATGATGCCGTCATGTAGATTTGAAATGATAATGTGTCTGTGGTAGTGACGAACCTACAGAGAAATGTTCACCACTCTCATAGCGTCATTTTTGAGGCAGATGTTTTCAGAGGAAACAGCTGTAAAAAGATACTGTCCACTTCCTGTTCAGCAGCAGTCTGAGAGCAGTTGGTGAACACAGTGGAACAATTAGCAGCTGAAGAGTTAGAGATTTAACTCCAAAGGTGGAGGAGACCAAACACAGAGCTAAAGAGAGGGAACACTGGACTTAGATTCATCAGGTGGACTCACTCCACTGCTTTATTGCTCCTTCTTCTAATCTGCTGCGATTCTCAGCCAATCAAAGCCAAAGCACGAGGACGTTTTCTCCTGTTTGTTCAGTCTGAAGTGTTTCTCTCATACATGAGCAGGTTCAAACGTCTCTACACAGTCAGTTCAGCCTGTCCCTGTCTGTAATTCTCTGTAATTCTCCCTCCCAGTCTGTATCTGTTGACTTTTCCTCGCCCTGTCTCCTCTCTGTTCATTAGTCTCATAACGAGATGAGGAGTCACCTTCAGCTGCTCTTCACATTTACATAATGCTCATACATATTACATATCAAACCTCAGAGGAGTCTCACCTGAGATTAAAGCACTTCTCTGCTCACAGGTTCACAAACTGCACAGTAATGTGAGGGTGAGGTTTAATTCCCTCTGCGGAGCGAGGCACAGACTCTGCCAGGGGTCAGGAGTTCAAATCCCACCGGGAGTGCAGACGCTGAAAATATAGGCAGTCATTTTCCAAGACGGCATACGTTCTGTGAGTTTAAAAAGAGTCTGAATTCTCCTGAGGATAACAGAGGAAGAGTTCTGTTTCTGCTTTATCTGACTTTACCTCCTTCAACAAAACGTGGATCTGAAAAATTAAACATGAAAACCATCAGGAAAAAACATGAAACCTCTCTGGTGACCAAAGAACAGCCAAGAAATACACAGAAAATCAAGAACAAACCCTTCAACCAAAAACTAAACTGCCCATCAACAAGCTGTCCTCTTCCATTTCTACTGATTAGCTTACATTCTGTTTAAACAACAGCTTTCGAAAACGATCTTTGTGCACACTGATCTGCAGAAACGATTGAAAACAGTAGCATGCAGCCAGGCCAGTAGATGGCGATGTAACTTGTGGTGAGTCCATGTTTTTCTGACTTCTCAACTGGAACGCTGTTAACACAGAGAAGACGTCACCTTAGTTCTGACTTCCAACTTCGATGTAAATGGAACTCAACAAGGATGAGTCTGCAGCACAAACGCAGCTCGATAAACCACCACTGTTTCTCTTCTATTGGAACTGTTAGGCTGAGGTGGGGCAGTGTCCACAAGTTCTAGAGCGCCCTCTGCTGGAGCACAAGAGAAACAACTTCAGAATTTGAACAGATCATTACAGTTCCACACGGCCCTGCCACAAAACCTTTGTTGGAGAACAATAAAAAATTAAAGGAAGTGTTGAAAGACAGGATAAAAAATCTATGATGTGATGAAATCCTGTCGTGCAAGAAAGTTTATCTGTGCCAGAAGTCTGGTAATGTTATCTGTAAAGACTCAGGAGTAAAGTGGGCCTTTGGTGGCTTTTGTTTTGTAAATTTGTGCATTTACATATTTTTATTTTGAAGAACTTGAGCCTTCAACTTATCATAAAATCTGAAATTCATCCTTTAAAATGTGGCTTTGAGCAGCAGCACAGAGAGTTCGCTTGTCACATCTAAAGTTGTTAAAACAAAGATTTTGTCTTTCCATGAATAAAATGTCCAACTTGTTTTTAAAGAGATTAAACCCAGAAACTGCTCAGGTCTCCGTGAAGTGTTGTTGAACTTCTTTAACCTGCTCGTTTGTTGTTAACTGCTCAGAAAAACGCTTCAATGAAAAATTCAAAGACACTTAAGGGCTTTTATGATGTCTGAGTTTGTTTTCAGTAAATGTTTTTAGGTCTGAAGTGTCTGGATGACTCTTCATCTTGCTCTTTGCTGCATCGCGACCACCTCACTTCAGACATTAAGTTCCACTTCAAGTCCAACAAAAAGGTCTTCAAAGTCTGTGAGTTTCCAGGGACACTGAACACTCCTCAGAGAGTTTTTATTGTTTTAGATGTAGACAGAGAGGAGAGCGCTCTGATTTCACTTAGATGTGATTTTATTTCAGTCAGTTATCAGCAGGAAATGTCTGTTTTTACTGTTGGTGTTTTCAGACATCTGATATCAAACATTAACACTACCTCAAAACAACAGAGGGGGGACTTGAGAAAATCAGCCTGATTATATTGTAGTGTGTACCCTGCCTCAGCTGAGTGAACATGAAGCTCCCTCAGATCAGTTTATTTCTGTTTCTACTCTTCAGGTTTCTTGCATTTCATCCTGTTAAAGGTTTTTTGGTACCACTCCCTGATAAAAGCTTCACAGGCTGTAGATAAGACATTTAAACAAACAGATTTGGGGGTTGTCAGGTTGTTAGAAACCCACTTTACTAAACTCACTGGGGAGTACATACTCGACCACGTTACCCAGGTGCTAATTCAGCCTCATTAAAAAGAAATAAAAAGTTGACAAACTGTGGACAATGATGGATTATTTCTGTGTCTGTAAATGGAGTTTTTAAATAGAAATGAAGTGAAACCAGGACCAGTCTGTAAGGGAGGAGATCTGAAGTCTAAAAACTGATGGATGATTATTTTGTCTTTGAACTCTGCTCTTCCTCCAGTTTCTGTTGGTTAAATAAAACAGAGAACCACGATGTTTGTTATTCTCACCGACTTTCTGACTCAACTCAATCCTTTCTCTCTCTCTCTCTCTCTGGCAACAGCTAAAGTCACAAAAAAAAAAGGCTTGGCGATCGTCCACTCAGCTGCTCTCTGACACCGTCACATGGTTTAATGTTCGGGTTAGTGATGTAATGAAGCAGAAACACACCAGAACGCTGTAAATCAGCTGTTATCTGCCTGCAGGAAGGATTTCACAGTCACTTTAATATGCAGACGACCACAGGACTGTCAGGTTAAACAGATATGTGACAATACAGAATACACACTGCAGCATCAACTACACCTGCTCCTGGATAAATAGAGGTTAAAAAACAACCGTGGCAGCCGTCACTTTATCATCCCTGTCACAGCAGCAGAGAGGTTTGTTCATCACTTAAATGCTGTGTGTTCAGACGCTGCTGCAGTCATTTGTTTAAGAGGATCCAGAGGAAGAGAAAACCAGCGACTTATAGTCATGACACAAAACCACAGCAGTGACTTTCTGAAGCAAAAACCTGAGATCAGGTTCATTACAGCTGCTTTAATCAGTATTTTAGTGTTAAAATGGATCTGATGAGCGTAAACAACGTGATAGCTGATGTTGTTTGGCCTCTTTTAGCTCCTAGTTTGGAGACTCAGAGAGCACCTGGTGAACATGAGAGCGAGAGAGTCTTTCTTTGAGACTAGAACCACAAGATGAAAGATGGAGGACCTGTCCATGTTACTGCAGACGCCACAGACTTGGAGGTGATCCTCATCTGGACCACTTCACACTCGGCTGCAAACCGGCCCAGTGTGACCTGAAGGTGTTGGTCTGATGAAGCGAACAGAATCACATCATCTGCAAAGAGCAGCAATGCAATTCTGAGGTTCCCAAACCGGACATTCACCTTACCTTGGCTGCACCTTGAGATCCTGTCCTTGAATAAATTTTGATATTGCATCTCAAATTTCTAGCAAATTTGCAATTGATCAAATTACGTAGACAGAAAAAACCTGGACAAATTTTCGGTCTCTGAGGACCCAGTTTGTCCAGTTGGTTGTCCAGTCCAGCCTGAGCTGACTGACAACAACGACCAAGTCTTACCTGATGGAAATGGACTTTTTAAGAGACAAAATGAAACCATCTCAGTTTGATACACCCAGTAAACCAAATAATTACAACCAACAAATAAACAAATGGTTTAGTATAAAGACATGAACTGTTACTGTCTGTTTTCACTCTCTTTGTTTGTCCCACATTCACCAAAGATCAGTGAGAGTCAGTCTCTCAAGAGGGTCATCTTCAGAGAGGATCTTTAAAGTCTCACTCCTTCTACAGAACAATCAAAGATACAGAGAGTCCACAGCGAATCAGCTTCAGATGTCTGAGAAAACACAGATTTAAACTCTGCTCACTCTCGTTTTGTTTTCAGTTCAGTTTTTACTTCTTTTAGTGTTTGCTCATTAAAAGTTCCTTCTTATTCAGGTTAAATGAGCGGTAAGAGTTGTGGATACTGTGGGGAAAAAAAGGGTCTTTAAACAGAACAAAGTGTTTAGGTGAAAGTTTGTGAATCTGTTTCCGGCTCCAGAGAAGAAAAAAAAGTCTGATTTATTATTAGATGTAGAAGTGCAATCAGGCCAACTCACACTTTCTGTTTCAGTAAGTATAAAATTATTCGACCAATTTTGTAGAAGTATTCTTCCCATCATTCCTGTTGCTTTCCACCCACATTATAATGTAGAAATTATGTGGAAGAATCTGCCAAATGTGCTGTAAATCTTCCACTAATGAAGTTGTGTAAAAAGTGATGCAGCTGTCCAGCCGGAGCTCGTTAAGAGGCAAGATTGTGTTACCCTGTGACAGGATGACAACTGTGTGCGTCTGTGTGAGTGTGCTCGGCTCATATGTTCATAATGAAGCACATGCCAAAGGTTTATTACATGGTATCACAGGCATAATGTTTTATGGCATAATTACTGTATGTAAATGTGATCGCACCTTCAGTGTCACGATGTGGTGTTGACGTCTGTCGTCGTTAACTGAGGCATCATTTTCTCACCAGGAGGAGAGTCGACCTACTAATCACAGACACTCACCTTCATTTCTGATTCATGTATTGTGTAAAATCACAAACAGTTTTTTCATGATCTCAGACTCAGACTCATTAAATCAGCCTGTGAACCCACGACTCAGTTTTAACTCCCTTGATTATAAGCTACATGATGTGACCCAACATGACATGACTACAACAATGTGACGTGACGCTACATGACGTGACACTATGTGACGTGACGTAACATTACATGAAATTACATTATTACATTACATTACCTGACATGATGTTACATGACATGACGCTACCTGATGAGACACTACATAATATGACACTACGCAATGTGACGCTACATGACGATGTGACACTACATGACGTAACGCTACATGACGATGTGACGCTACATGACGTGACGCTACATGACGATGTGACACTACATGATGTGACGCTACATGACACTGTGACACTACATGATGTGACGCTACGTGATGTGACGCTACATGACGTGACGCTACATGACGTGACGCTACATGACGATGTGACACTACATGATGTGATGCTACATGACAATGTGACACTACATGACGTGACGCTACATGACGATGTGACACTACATGACGTGACGCTACATGACGATGTGACACTACATGATGTGACGCTACATGACGTGACGCTACATGACAATGTGACGCTACATGACAATGTGACACTACATGATGTGATGCTACATGATGTGATGCTACATGACGTGACGCTACATGACGATGCGACACTACATGACGCTATGTGACACCATATGACGCTACAGGACTGTGACTGTATGTGACTCAAAAGTCAGACCTCTCAGACACACCACTAGTTTACATGTGGACTGTATATGTTCCCCTGCTTGTCCACAGTAAATATCTATATATGAATATACAGAGCAGAACAGCAGTGAGTCAGTTATATAAGAACCATGTTGATGGGCCTTAGTGTGAGGCAGCAAAATAATATCTCCTCAAGGCTAATTTAGTCTCTGTCTTGATTATGTTGTTGAATATATATGAATATATTTACAGATGAGTTTCCGTTTCCTTTGGGTGAGGTGGATAGGATTTCATCTACAGTAATGACTCATCATGAAAAATCTGACTAATCATCTGAGCTGTAAAAGTGAGAATATGATGGATGGATGAACAGATGGATGGATGAACAGACAGACAGTGAGTCAGCGATGAAGATGGAGGGAGACGAATCGGCGCGGTGACATTTTAAAAACTCATTTTTTTCTGACGGATCGTTCTTGAACTCGTTTCGGTGATTTATCTCCACGCTCATTCATCCATCTTTCTGTCTGCCCGTGGGTTCATTCATGTATTCATTCATCTATCCATCCATCGATCTTCCGACCTATCTGTCCATCCATCTACATCTTGATCACTTCGTTTCTCCTCATCCTCGCTGCCCTTCAGTCGTCTTCTCTCTCTTCTGTCCTCTTTTATCTACATTTATGTCTCTCTCTTGTTTCCATTTTCTTCCTTCACGCTCTCCCCACTTTATTTCTTTTCTGTCCCTCCTGTTCACATTTTCATTTTTTATTTCACTTGTGTCTCAATCTCATTTGTCCTTTATCCCACTTTTCAGTTTCTGTCCTTAAACCCACTTTTCTGTCTGTCCTGATAGATTTCAGTCTGTCCTCCTTTTCCATCGTCTTGTGTCCGTCTGTCACAATTCTTCTTTTAAATTTCTTTGTCCTCAAAATCTGCACTCTGTTTGAACTCTGCACCGCCTTTTTTTCATCTTCTATCCTTTTCTTCTTCTGTCTTCTTGATGCTCTTTTTTCTACAATAGCTGTTGAGTAAAGTCACAGTTGGTTTTCTCGTTTGTTTTTTCACTCCTCCATCATGTTTTCCTGCAGCTCCTGCTGTGTTGCTCACTTCTTTTTCCTTCTCTTAATGCCTCCCTCCGTCCTTCTGTCCATCCCTCGAGAGCTTAAAGACTCAAATCTTCCTCCTAAGCTGTTAAAAAAACAAGAAGAAGCCAACTTTAAAGTGGAGCTTAAATGTGTGATCAGCAGGCACTTTGCAGTCACAGCTAATGAGACAGTGATCTCATTTATTCTCCAGTTTTTAAAAAAGATTTTTAAAGACAAGATGGTTTGCAAATGAAAGCACACAGACACAAAAATCTAAAAATACAAATATGAGACACACAAGGATTAATGGCAGCGATCTGACCAACAATATCCACACGAAGTTAACATAGCATAAAAGCTACCATGTTAGGTTTGGGAAATGTTTGTGGTTTTAGCTAAAATTGCTTGTGAAAGAAACAACAATAATGATCAGGTTCAAACAGGAAGTCTCTTCTGTCAAAGTCCGGGGTTTGATTGACCCAACCTCCTCCTAGCGCTGATTTTTTGTTCTTTACACTACGATGTTTACTTCACAGATGTCATAAAAACTACGGCCACTAGATGTCGCTTTACAAGAAGACGTGACTGTGGGCCATAATAAGCGACGTATGTTGTTGTTTTTACAGGAGGACATTGTAATTTTGTCAAAAATAAAAACTAAATCAAAAGCCAGGCTGACCACATTATGAGAGCTAGTAGTTAAGTTTGTATCCTATGGTAGATCAAGATGAGTTAAGTTTACAGAAAGTCTGACTGAGAAAATGGACGCCATCTGATTTCGTTCAGTCGTCCTCGTCCAACATCTGCTCTGTTCACCCGATCTGACCCCTCAGACCAATACCTCCTCCACAGGATGTCATTCTCATTTTTCACTCTGCACTTTACATTATTATTATTCTGCATTATTTCCTCTGTATATACCATCTGATTGTGTTGAGGTTATCTCTTTTTTATTTTGTATTTATCATCTTTTTATCTCGTGCTGTCAGCCCTAGAGCTGCTAAATGGTCTTTAGCTGTTTTTCGAACAATGACAACAAAGATCTGTTCAGTTCTGTTTTCTGCAGAATCAGTTGAACCTTATGTGCAGCTGTTTAACCCGTCTCCTTATCAATCAGCCCTCGTAGCTCAGAGTGATCAAAGAGAACTCAGTGTTTGGGTTGTTGATGAGTGATGATCAGTCTGAAGCTGTGAGCTGAGGTTAACAACAAGCAGCAAATCAGTATCATCATCAATATTCTCTGATCTACGCTGAGCCTAGAGAGAGTTTCACAACAGATAAGATCACAAACACAGACGTGAATACCCACCATGTCCAATTTGTTAAATAAAGTTTGTATTGTTGAGTTTTTCCCCACAAAACTTATCTGCATTTTCTAAAGAGGCAAATCTGCTTCTTTAAGTAGAACTGGTGATTTTCTTTTATAAATCTTTTTTTTGCCTTGTCAAATCACAACTTTACAAGCCAACACTGAGCGACTCCGACTGAAATTCCTGCATTATTATATTTAGTAGGAGAAAGGTCGGACTAATACAGTGTTGGTTTGAGGTCTCAGCATGACAGTTGTTGACAATAAGAAAACAAATAGTGAGAATTTTGTCACCACTGTCTCCATTTTCTGTGGAAGCTAGTTTGATTTCTGTCCAAACTCTTGTGGAAGGAGTGTGAGCTACGAGATTGCAGGTATACACATATAACCACTAAAGGATTTCAGGATACATACCAATGCAAACATCGGCTGAGTCAAAACAAACGGTCAAAAACACTGTCCAATCGAAGAAAGGGTGTGCCTTCCTCCTCCACCTACCAGCTAATGTTAGCTTGTTCTGAAAGTGCGAAGTGCGTTATTATGTTCGACTGTGGCTGTGTGAAATATTTGTTTTTCATAGTTCTGACCACAAAATCTGTGTAGCTAACTATGCTAGCTACTTTGTGCATCAACGTTAAGCTAAAGTTGAACTTACCTCTTTTCAGCCACACAGTTAGCTTCTCTCTCACGTATTCCTCTTGGTAACTAGTATGAATGTTAATATGTTGTGTCAACATGATGTGTTATACCAGTTTTCATATTGGTTATTGTGATGTGTAACTACATTTTTTGTAACGTTATGCTTTGATTTAACATTGACCAGAGATGAGGGCTATCTTGTGCCATTTAGGTTCAAGTGCCACCTACTCTGGACAGACTGTGTAACTGTAGTTTTGTGTAGTAGCTGTGTTTGTGTGTGTGTTGCTCAGCCTTTGTGAAACCCCATGGATTTTACTGTAACTGTGCAGAATATTAGCGAAATAAGGTTTCGTATATTTAAAGAACATCCCCAGGTAACAATTGTGTGTGAATGTGTTTGAGTGTATATGTTTGACTGCACCACTGAGGGGTAAATATTTGTTGAAAAGCAGTGCCGTTAAGTCTCTCGGCTCTGGCTTAAAACCTGTTAAGTCCTTTTACTACTTCCTCTAACCCAGGCCTGAACCTGGCAGCGGTCTCAGGATCCCATATGGCTCCTGACAGAGCGGTGGCGGAGGCTGACGGGACAGACTCCTGAAATGACAGTTGGAGTGGGATTAGGCCAAATGAGGCTAATGCTGCTGTCAAATGTTCGTCTGGACTGTGCGACTCTCTTTGTCCCCAAACTGTCTTAGTCTTAGTCCATATGTTCAGACTAATCTCTGAGCAGCTCGACAGGCAATTACCCGCTTACATCCCAAACTGTTCCTGTTGGGAATCTGATGCTATTCTGAGTTATGCTGAACGTTTTCAAGACCTTATCTACACTCGTACAACCCAGACATTCACGTTCACACACAGCTGAGCACTGTATGTTTTTTTAAATATAATGAAACCTTACGTTACAGTTAAATCCACACACTGAGCTTCACCCAACAGCTGCAGCATAAAACAAGTCGTTCATTCTCCCATAAGAAAATTTTTCTTCTTCTGTCATCTCATATGACAACTACACAAAACTACAGTCTGTCCAGTGGGTGCCACTCAAAGACCACAAATCAAAGATAATGTTACAAAGACATAGTTACACACATCACACAACTAACATGAAAAACTGTTCATTTTTGTTGACACAAACATGTTAACATTTATGCTAGCTATCATTCACCAGAAGGAATATGTAGCGTCAGGTCATGTCACGTAGCATTATGTCACATTTTGTCACATCACATATAAACATTGCAAAACTATCGTAAAAATTGGTCCAGTGCATTGTATGCTAACACAGATATATTAACGTTTATGCTAGCTATCATTCACTAGGAGGAATACGTAGTGTCAGGTCACATAACGTCAAGTCAAACTATCGTGAAACACTGGAAGACGTTATGTTGACACAAACATATTGACATTTATGCTAGCTATCATTCACCAAGATGAATACATAAAGGAGAAGGTAACCGCGTGGCTGAAATGAGGATAGTGCTAACTTAGCTAGGGTTGATGCACAGTAGCTGGCATAGTTAGCTACGCAGAAATTTGACTTACCAGATGTAACGCTAACGGCAAATTTACGCAGCAGTTGCATTTAATAACGTTAACGTGCGTCTGGTACCTTCAGAACAAGCCAACGTTAGCGTGCTGGTGCTCACTGTGAGTGGGGGCGCACTTTTCTGATTGGATGATTTTTAATTGTTTTTTTCCCCTTTTTTTTGATTCAGTGACGTTTGCATTTGTATGGTTGCCAGTTGAGCTTGTTCATGTGGAAATCCTGTCACTGCGTTGATATGTATCCTCGGACACTTTAAACAGGTATATGGAAGTGGTTATACAGTGCATACCTGCAAATCATGTAGACGACACTCCATGTAGAGGTTGGTGGAAACCTCCCTCCATCAATTATTTTCATACTGTTTCTTTACATATGCATGAGTTCCAATGTGTGTTAACTCTGATTGTTTATTGTGTTTTTTATTGCCAATGTGTTGTGCACGTGAGCTTGTTTGTGTGTTTGTGTATTTGTGTGTGTTCTTCCTCCTCACCAGCTCTAAACCTTGAAAAACACTTCCATTAAGAGGAGTCAGTGAAGCGGGATGGAGAGGAGAGATGGCTGAAGGGAGGAGGAGGAGAGAAAAGAAAGAGAGGAGAGATGAGGAGGTGAAAGACAAACATCCTGCCAGCAGAAAAAAACCCCAGCCGAGAGGAGAGAGGAGTGGAGGAGAATAGTGATATCCTGTCTTCACATGAGGCCTCTTTGTGCCGGAGCTGACTCTCCTCTGAGTGTCTGCAGGCGATCAGGCTTCGTCTGAGCCTCTCACAGTCAATTTAAACAAACAGCTCAGCTCTAATTGATAACTGGGAGGCACCAACCTCCACCCACAGCTACAGATCTGCTGCTCCACCCACAGACACTTCCATCTAAACTCTGATTGATTTCTTTAAACCACATCCTGAGGCTCTGGGATCAAACCTGTTCTCTGTTGGTTTTACAGTTGAAGCTAAAAAAAAAAGGGTTTCAAGGTCAGAATTACTGAGAGTCAATAAATGATCCAGATCCAGAGGGAAAAAGCATCACATGACCACAAGTATGTAGAGTTTACAGATTCTGTTTTCTGACGACGGAGGCAGTGCTATTCCAGCAGCTCCAACAATTCCTGTTTTTGTCAATGGAGTCTGGTAGCGACTGCAGGGTTCACTGTTCTTAATCAATAACGCTCAGGTTCCAAAGATTTTTTTTCCTCTCAATCACTTACATGGGAAAATAAGGCACAAAATAAGTTTCAGTTGACAACATATTTTGTACGTCACATAACAGACTGTTCATTTGGAATATTTTCCACTGGACATTTTGCCCAGTGATGTTTTCAGCTGCCAGACAACAACACAACACCGGTCAAAAAAACGTCATATACCAGCTAACACAAACTCAGGTGGACACCCAGACATTTCAGTTATAAGTTATAGCTGCAACGCCCCCTGCTGTGTGGAACAAGGTCCTCATTAACCAAAACTACGCTCTGTTTATATCAGTGATTCTGAAAATATTTTGCGACCTTTCCATCCTGGGAAAAGCCTTTAACTTAGCACCCGTCCAACCTCCCCAGAGGTCATGACCCCCAGGTTAAGAACCACTGGTCTGTATCGCACAAATGTTGGTCTCAAAATTAAGCTATAAACTGTGGTAAGGTCTTTAAGATGCTTTAGATTCTCTCTGAGACTCAGCAGCGACACATCAAAGTTCAGTCAGCTTCAGCACCATCTGATAAAATCCTATATCTGCCGTACTTGGTATTTAAATTCATTTAAATGTAGTTTTTCTTCCAGAAGCAATGTATTAAATAGAAAAGTAAATGACCCTGGAGAATGTGGTGAAAGCCTGGAGCAAAGACTGAGAGTGTTTTAGCCTGAGGGAAGTGAGCAGCCGGAGCATTACAGTTTCTTCTCTCACAGATTTGACTCTCTAAAACCTCCCTGTCGACTCCCGCAGATTACTTCACAGTCTTTCTGCTGCATTTCTGTCTGCTGGGACAGAGATTGAACAGTTAACAGACAGCTAACAGCTCAGTCCACATCGAAGCTCGTCAGGTGGAGACGAGCTGACGTCTGTTTTAGAGGAAAATCTTCCAGCTGCAAATTTAAAACTGCAGCCGAGGCAGAAAAATAAAGAGCTCAGTCCGAGTCTTCTCTTCATCAACGACATAAAACAACAAGTAAACAGGCAGTTTAGTGTTTGTCAGGGCAGAACAGATGGACCAGACTCCCCTCTGCTGCTTTTATCTTCACATCAGTGTCTGGACATTTCTTTGCCTTAGCTTTATGTTCCTGAGCGTCAGTAACACCCTGCTGTCTGAGGCCTCTGTGTGAAGAAACTTTTCACAACTTAAGAAAAGCTTTTTCAGCAGTAACAGTCAGTCGGTCCTAACTAACAGTCGGTAACTAAGAATATACACGTAGTGAAGCAGCTCCAGGCCCTTTTGAGCAAAACATCAGTTACTGGAAAATGGCTGAATCCAAAACCTCCAACATACAAAGGTTGGGATGGAATAATCTTGGAAGTACTGAAAATGGAAAAATTGACCAACTCTTTGAGGATACCAAAAGACAAATTCCACCAAGTTTGGAATAAATAGATGGATTTAAATAGATGTATGCATAAGCAGGGAAAGTTGCACTGATGTAAGAATGGAGACTGGGCAGAGAAACCCTTCCTGTCTCCTGTTGAGAGCTGTGATCTTTAAACCACAGTGAACAGATGGTAAATGAGTCGACCTGACACAAAGATGGAGGATAAACAGACAGACCTCTGCTTCCTTCCTGTCAGCAGAGACAAACTGGATATTTTTAGCAGTTTGTTGACTCTAACACCTCGCTGTGTTTTTCCTCTCAGTTATTGTTTCTGATTCTGTATCTGCTGCTGCAGTCCACAGCTCAGAGGACAGAGATTATAAACCACAGAGACGGACTGGATGTTTCCACCCTGAGGGAAAAAAACTAAATAATTATCAGGAGAAGACACTTCGTGTTTCTCAGTCTGAGCTGCTGAATGTGGAGTCGAATAAAATCCAAGTTAAACTGTGAGAAACTGTACGAAACTGCATTATGGGCTGAGTACTGTATCTATTTTACTTGAGTATTTCTATTTGTTTTACATTTCTTGCTACTTTCTACCAGTGTTGTAGTCGAGCCACTAAACCCCAAGTCCCAGTTGATTCTCAAGTCACCAAAGAAGAGTCAAAGTCCCAGTTACCTGAATCTGAGGTCTTCTTTCAAGATGATCATTGTAAAAGTCAGCTCCACCCAACTGGCTTGTATTAAAAAACAACAACCTCTCCTCTTGAAATCACACAGTGTGATGGCTGAAGAATAATGACACCACCATGGTTTAGATTGGTTACCTATCAGTCTCTCTTTCTGCTACCAGATGGGAATTTTGGTGAGGACTGAGCTTTGGTTTTCCCTCAGTGGTGATTGATAGCTTCCCCCAGGTAGAGGAAATGGCAATCAATGGAACAACAACAGAGTAAACTGTGGAAACTTTACCCACCAAAAGAAAAAGAGCCTCGTTGTTGGAAGAGACAAAGAAGATGAAGAGGGAGAGCGATAGAAACTGTAGTAAAACAAGAGTGAATCACAGATGGTGGATGAGTTTGTGAAGTGGTGCGATGACGCCTTAGTCCAAAGACTACAGATATGTTGATTGATTTTAGAAAGAAGTCATCCCACCCACCATCTCAGGCCCTCATCAACAGAACATCAACATTCAGAATACTGAATTTGAATCTGTAAGAAGGGACAGCAATGTTTGTCTATATTAAAAACATTTAACTTCATCAAGAGGTACAGTGAGATGATGTCTTCATTCTACGAGTCTTTTATCCAGTCTGTTCTGACATTTTCTGTTAACTTGAACATCAAGGATAAAAATCACTTCAGCCTTGTTCTGAAGGTGGCTGGTGATGTGATAGGTGCCCCACAGACCTCCCTGACGGCCATCTTTATTCAGCAGCTCCTCCGTAAAGCCAGGTCTATTCTAGACTGCTCAGATCATCCCCTTCACTATGAGTTTGAAACTCTTCCTTCAGGCCGACGGTTCAAGTGCAAAAGGAGTAAAAACTCCTTTGTTCTTTGTGCAATAAACTTGTTAAATTTGCGCATGAAATGTTCTCTATATTTAAATTTTTAGCACTTTAAAAAATATATTTTTAGCAACTAGTATTTTAGAGATTGTTTTGTTGTTTATGCACCCTGTACTGGAGATATTTCAGTTCATATTTATGTACTTACTTTGTACACTTTTGTGTTGTTCTCTCTGTACTGTGTTGTGTTTTACTGTCGTCACCTGACTGCAAGCCAGGTTTCCTATCTGGAATAAATAAAATAAAAGACTGAATGATGACTGAAATTCAACCCTGGACTTTTCATCTGGGACCTTCAGGATTTTTTTAAAAAGCCCATCAGGATTCGTCCCTGAAGTCCCTATGACCAGTCTGACGATGGAGAGAACTCCAGGGTTCAAACTGACAGTCAGTTGTTTTTATTTCCACAGGATCAGTAAATAACAAAACTTGCTACTGACTAAGACAACCAGGTGTTTTACTCTAACTTCATCACGGCTCTGAGATCAGGGATCCAGGTTCAAACTGGGATTCTTACAGTTTAAGTAAACTTTAAATGGAGTATTTTCAGATTGTGGTACTGATACTTTTACTTGAAGAGAACCTCTACCAGTGGGAAATGTAGGATGGATTACAGTGTGAGAACAGATTAAGAAACAGCAGAGCTTCCTGTTCTGCAGATCTGTGTCTCTCAGCGTGAGTTTTGTCAGGAAACGGACTCTTCCTCTGTTCGAGGTGACTGCTGTGGGGTTTGGCAAAGGAAGCAGGAGCTGGTGCCAGTCATCTGCAGCGATTTCAGACACTAAATAATCTTTATCTGGTGGGGTTTGAGAGTCCAGCAGGAGTGAGTGGGTGAGCTGCTGTCAGAGCTGTTTGTCTCAGTCAGATGAAGAGGAAACAGCAGCAGGAGCCGGACGACACGCTGAGATGACCGAGCGCTTAAATCTGCTGAGCTGATGATGAAGTTTTAGTGGCTGTGAAATAAACTAAAATAAGCTAAATGTGCAGCTCAGTAAGACATCTGAGCTGCAGCGCTGAGGCAGCCATTTTGAATTTGGACAATCCACTTGTTGAGTCGTGACGTCACAACTGATGAAAAAAACTAACCTCAAATATTCTGTGTCATTCTACTGCTTTCTAGCTAGGTTAGCTAGCTAAAATTAGCACCCGCTGGTAAAAGCAGTTACCCCTGATACCCCTCTGCTGCCCAGCTAAGGTGAATAACGCTAACCTTAGTCAGCTCTTTTCACTATTTCTGGACAGCACAGAAAAGGACTGAGAACTGAAACATGAAGATGTGGCTCATAGCAAGAAACACCCTGTAAAACCCAGAGATTAAATCAGGGGGACCTGCTTTTACCAACGAATGCTAACATTAGCTAGGTTAGCTGGCTAAACCTGCTGGCTTCACAGCAGTAGAATGACACTGAGTAGTTTTTGGACTCAGCACTGCAGCATCTGGAAAACAGGAGAGACTCAGAGAAGTTGGACCAGGAAACAGGATTTTCATTGGTCGTGAACAGAGACTTGTAGTTCCCGCACTGCACTGATGATCCACTAGAGGGCAGTTAACACAAACTGACTGTAAACAAGTGGTTCTCCAGGTAATGACTGATCTCGATGAAGATTGATCTGATAGATCAGTCAGAGTCTCCAGGTAGAAGGAGTTAAAGTGATTCTGCAGAAAATCTGAAGTTAATCACTGTTGAAGTTTCAGATCATTGAAAAAGGACCGATGTTGCCCATTGGTGGATCTGTAAGATTCGTTTTTCTGTTGTCACTGTGTTTACGATTACCTGAACACGTGCAGATATGGTGTGAATATTTACACGTTGCCTAGTAACAGTGAGACGCCTCACGAGGCCGAACGTCATGCTGGTGGTGTGATCGCAGCCTGACGACACGTCTGATCGTCTTTATGACAAAATATTAGTTCAGGTTCAGTTCAGATGTGTTTATATTTCTATAGCAACTGTTGTGCACACACACACACACACACACACTGGATCACAAGAGCTCTCATGAATAACGGTGACTCATGTTTTGTTCCCTGAGGGCGATCAATTTAATCTGCCCTCATGGTGGGTGGTGTGTATATGTGTGTATACGTGTGTGTGTGTGTGTATGTTGGCTGCCGTTTAAGAGCAGTTTCCATAATTGAGTCACTTGTTGCAGGGATGTTAGACCACTGAAACTACAGCTGTGAGTGTATGTGTGTGTGTGTGTGTGTTTTAAAAAAGGAACATAATTGAAACCACCGAGCGGTTGCTGCTGCAGCGCTCTGACTTTTACCCTCTAAAAGCTTTTCAAGAAGAAGAAGAAAAAAAATCTGATCATGAATTTTGGAAACAACACAAAAACCTTTTTCCTTTCTTCATTCTGAATTAGTTATACATGAATTTTCCAGCTGCAGGATTTTCTTCTTCTTCTTCCTGATTGTGTGTTTTGTAATCACACTGAGACAAACACCTGCTGCTCGTTATGCTGATTATCTGAGAACTGAAGCTCGTTCGTCAGTTTGTTTTCCCTCACAGATCTGAGAACAGTTTCCCGTCTGTAGGTTCAGACTTGTTCAAAGCCGAAGATGTCTATGTAGCCTGGTGGTGTAAACAGGTATGTAAATAAACAAAGTTTTATTTGTGCTACTTTGTTTCCAGAGTAAAGAGGAGGAAGAAGAGAGAATACCCATTACGTGGTTCTGGTCTGAGGTTAGTCGTGCTGTGAAGGAAACATGTCTGACACAGTTTCCACCCGAAGCCCGAAGGACTGAGTTCAGACCCAGAAGTGACCCCTGTAGGCAGCAGCAGCAGAGACCCGATCCAGGCGGCCACGCTTAACCAGTGGGAGGTCATGTGGACCCTTGAGGCTGATCAGACCAGACTGCATTCAGGACCATCTGTAAGGGTTTCTAATGACCTTGGCTGGGGTAAGAGAAGAAGAGATACTTTAAACCATGTGAATATTGTCAACTGGTTTCCTGGAGTCACAGCTGTGACCTTGAACAAGTCGCTTTTAGAGTCATTTTCAGCTCCATCCCGAGTCCTTGAGAGCTCAGTTTAAAAAATAAAGCCCTGGTAAAATGTTTATCTGAGAGTCAAGTGCCTTCAGCTGTTTCTGATCTGAGGCCTGCTTTAAATCATTTTATCCTAAAAGCATGAGCTTTCCAGTATACGACATCAACACACACACACACACACACACACACACACACACACACACACACACACACACACTGTGAAGTCTGACTTATCAAAGTGAGAAACACTCAGATGTCGCAGCGTCCTTGAATGCACCAACAAGGACAGTAACTGTAACGCTTCATCAAACGGGTCCTGAGTATTTCCTGGAAACTTTCCTCATAATTTCCCAAATATGAGCATCAGGTATAAACAGGAAGTGTGTGTGTGTGTGTGTGTGTGTGTAGACAAATGGTGTGTATTCATACATCACACACACACACTCCCTGCAGTGTGTGATGGATACATGTGTGTGATCTCTGTGCTCCTGTATGAAAGCAAAGTTATTAAAAGCAGCCAACCAAACACTCATGCACCAACACACACACACACACACGGAGAATAAATGTCTCTCATTGGCTGTGTCCTCCAGCCTCCTGAGGGAAGAGAAGAATGAAGACGAGATGAGGAAATCAGCGAGAGAAGATGGATGAATGGATTAGTGTGTGTGTGTGTGTTGTATCAAGAAGACAAATCATACACTACAAGTGCCCAGATCGCTTATATTCTTTTTCCTGGACCTAGACTCTGACCGCTCAGGAAGCAGTCTGATCAGGACCCTGCTCAGATCTGTACAACGTGACCTCTGGCCTCTGGACCTCCTGTCACTGGGTGCCTCAACGCGAAGATGGAAGACAGAAGGTCTAACAGTGTCTAACAGTGACTGGTAGAAATGTTAGGCTGTCAGACTCCTGCAGCTGATCTGTCTCCACTCCCGATTAACTCCTCAGATCTGATCTCAGAGTTAATCTGATCTGATTTACAGGTGTAAACCCAAAGGTAGGAAGTGCCCAGTCGCACTGTGAGTCTGGAATTTCCGTTCCCAGTTTAGCCATGCCACAGCTGAGGTGTTCTTCAGGTGATGATTTGTTTTAATTTCGAAACAACAACAAAAGACCTCCCAAGTAGCCGCCCATGTTTTTCGACTTCAACTGAAACGCATCATTTCCAGTTCCGATGATCGGATCGCTTATTTCTGGATACAGATCACAGGAAATGTGGTAGAAACTAAACTAATTTACAGCTGTAAAGACTTTTGTAGGAAACGCACCAGTCGTAGTTGAGTAAAATTAGCTTAATTATCCACTGCTGTATAAACACAAAGAGCAATCATTCAGGAATTAACCAATAGTATTATCCTGCAGGTGATAATATCTGCAGGTTTCCAGGAAGTTAAACTCATCTTGTCTGTTTATTTTTCAGTTGTGGTGAAAACATTGTGATTGTTGAATTTGAGCACAGCCCTCGGTCTTTTTCAGTCCAGTTTAGATTCCTGCTCCAATTTATCTTTAACGGAGCTGAATCAATTCAGTTTTAGACGCCGTGAGATCTCGATAGCAGCTGCCTCTTCAGAGGGGCAGTGTCCCTGTTAGTCTGAATAATCCACACAAACACTGGTTTCCACAGGCTTCAGTAGCCTGGAATTGTCCGTCTGCATGGTAACACTTCCTCCATTTCATCCTCCCTCACTCCCTCCCTCTCTGGGTGGCAGCAGCTCCAGAGGCTCCATCCTCCATACCTACATGCAAACTGAATCCACAGATTGTGTGTCTTGCTTGAAAAAGACCGGAGGAGAGAGAGGGAGGAGGAGAGAAACAATATAGCTTGAAGGGCAACTGGAGCTATTACAAACACAGCCTTCACTCTGGGACCTCTGCCTCGCTTCCTCTAACAGCTCATAAATGACGATGTAATATTTCTGTTTGAACCTCAGCTTCTCTGCAGTAATAATGTTGAAGGACTTATTATTGTCTCTGTTTGATTATTAACCATCTCCTGCTGATCTCTCTCCCGACACCGACGAAAGTGTTGACTCTTCACAGGCTTAGAAATACGATCGAATTTTTCTTTGACTTTATTTCAGGTTTGACTTCTTCACAGATTAACCTCCGGAAAGTTTTCACTAATTCACCCTGAAACCATCAGGACTCAGCAGCTGAAATGATGAGGTTGATTGTTGATTTTGAACAAAGGATGCACAGAAGTGACTGCATTAAAATTTATACGGCGTGTTGTTTAAAACCATAAACCACAGACTTTATAAGAGGAATTCATCTAACAACTACTCGCCTATCGCCTGCCTGACAGCGTTATCAATCTAAGAAGAACAAATGAATGATGCCAATGGAGGGTGTGTGACAGAAATAATCGTTGAGTGATCGACCACCGAATAATCAATAGACAGTTTACTACCAAAACAGGCTCCTGTAGTTGCAGCCAGATTGTGTCTTTGCCTGTCTGCTTATTGTTGAGTTGTGTTTACTCTTGACAGCTTCCTGACAGTGTGGAAGATCTTTTTTCATCAACCAGGTGGAGCGATGCTTATCCTTCAAGATGCCAGACATTTTGTTGGTACCAGTTTCCATAGATGGGTTCCCTTTATTTATATCTGGCACAGGGCATAAAATTAAAGGATGAAATGGAAAATGAGGAACAGGATGATGATGCCTCCATCTTTGGAAGAATTCAACTATCCATGAGTTTCAGTTGGAGAATCAGTGCTGAGGAGCGGTGAAGCTTGTTCTTTCAGACACACACTGGAATAAAAATCCATTTGCACGTGACTGGACAGAAAGTCTGTTATATGCTTTTACTTTAATAAATGTGTGTTTCTTCCTCTGAGGCAGATCTTAAAGAGCAATCAGACAAAGTCAGATGGTCCCATGGAGCCTCATACTTTCTGATGGTCTGAATATAAATATATATATATTCACTGTATGTGAAGTATCTCAGTGCCCCTCAGACCGCCCCCCGAGCTTCATATTTCTGTTTCAAAGCTCTCATGTTGTGTTTGAGAGTCTTTACTAATGTATATCTACCACTTAGTGACAAAAAACATCTCCAGAGTTAATTTAGTGTCACAGTCAAGTAGTTAGTGTTGTGAAAGTTAAGAGCAGTTGTGGAGGATTCGCCATCTGATGTTAGAGTTCAATTGAAACTCCCTTATCGCTCTCCAGCTGTAGGATGTTGTTCCAAACTAAAACCTGGTTCAAATAATCACAGATTTAAATGAGAGGTTCAGCAGAAACAGCTCATCAGAGAAGGAGTGTTTTTATATTTTGTATTTATATTTCCTGTGTTATTAGGAGGTCAGGGTAAATTTGGTCAGGAACTGAGTTTCTTCTGCATTCACGCTCCAAATCAAACATGCTGAATGCAGCAGGAGTCTCAACAAGGCGGTAATCTGACTGTGCTGCTACAAACCGACCTGTTTTAGCTAGCCTATTTTAGCCTCCTGGAGCCAGAGTCTGGATCTATGATGACAAGCCTCCTGCTGCCCCACGATCCTGCTCAACACCTTCTGCTCAAGGTTTCAACCTTAAAAAGAAAGCCTCCACCGTCGCTTAGTGCTGCTCTGCGGTGGAAACTGTTTGTTTTCCTGTAAATATAATAATCTAAGAGGGTCTAGACCTGTTCTATATACAAATAAGACTGGAATCGAATAGAACAGGTGTGTGGTCAGTCTGACTATCACCTGATTACATAAACCAGTTTTGCATCATATTTCAATCAGGAGGACTTCAGCGCTAGACTCAACACAAAGTGGATCATCATAAACAATCAGATGTGTAACGTGGAGGTGGTGGTGATGATGGAGCCTGAGGTCAGTGTCTTTATGAGAGGGAAACTGATCGTAGTTGTTCAGTTGGACGCCACGGTGCTGAATGACTGAAATTGTCTGGGAGAAAATTAGGAAAATTATGCTCAAACTTATAAAAGTTTGGTAGAGATCCACTAGACCTTGAACAACCTTCTCAGTTCTGTGTAGCTTCATGTCCTCCTCCTCCCCTCTGTAAAGGTTCCTCACTGCTCCTCCTCCATACTAATGCGCTCTTCTGTCTGGCGGTGTTTCTTCATTACTCACGCCTGGCCATCGTGTCGCTGCCAGATTTTCAGTTCTCTGGGAGGTGAGACAGACACAGAGCCCTTAATTCGCCGTGCTGACCTTTCTGTGATGTATGGGGCTTATCAGATCTGCCGCCTGCCGCTTTACCACAGACGTATAGAGGCTGTTCTGCTGTAAAACATCCTGACCTATGCAAAGGATGGGACTTCTGGAGTTTGGGAGCCAACGGGTTGATTTCAACATTTGTAACGAGAAATTAAGAAAGAAGAAGAAGAATAATCGGAGTGGTGGGGTGTCACCATTTGCATTTATTGGCGAGTTTTTGCCGATCTACAGTCGTGCTGCAGTTGGTGAGCGGCCTGTTCTGGCGTTGTTACAGCTCCAGAAGCAGTTGAAAGAGGATATGAAACTAAACTGATGTTTTAGTTTTTAACGATCAAACAGTTTTAAAGTCATTACTGTGAAATGAACGTAGTTATCGACAGCAACCCAGCCTGTTTAGTTTCGCCTCTTGTTTGATTTATACTTCAGCCCTCATCACACCATAGCCTGACGTCACCCCCTGGAAATGTAGTAAGTGTTCCAGTTGTACGAATTTCAGTTCAAGTTTCCAATAGTTTATCCGTGAAGTCAGATTTTAACTGAAATGGTCGGTTTTGTGTTTTGCAACAATGACAATGTTTCTGCTTTTATCTGAATCTCCTTCAACAAACATGGATCTTAGAAAAATTAAACATGAAACCATCAAAAAAAAACCCTGATGACCAAAGAATAGTCAAGACTTCCGGCTAAATGAATGCAGCATAACTGAACATCACATGGCGTGAAACATAACAACTGTGATTGGTCCTCTCAGTCTCATACATAATCATCAGTCGGACGGTACAGAAAACTCCAGTCCAATGATTCTCTCCACTGTCCTGTCATCCAACATTTATCAGCTCCAAGAGAAACCACTGCCACCTACTGTTTGGTGGTGTAACTGCGGAGCCATTACAGACACCAACTGATCCGGAAGCTTTTTAGTCTCTCCTCACACGACGTCTTCACCATGTTTTATTTTCAGGAAATTTAAATCAGTCCAAACACTCATACAGTATCTGTTCCTCATCTCCCTCCCTCTCCCTCCTTCTCTCCATCCTCTGATTAAATTGCAGGTTAGGTTGTTGCGGCTGTTTGCCAAACTGTCAGTCTGGACAAACACAATTATCCAGCGGGGTTTTTAGTGCTTGTCGTGGTTCATCTGCCGTTCACATCAGGACGGTAGTGTTTTCTTCCACGGCTTCATCAGTGCTGAGTAAACACCTGAAAATATATCAACCCCATGCCTCAGCTCGATCTGACTCTGTCACGTGTTGCTTCTTGACGCCCACTGAGCTGTGGAGATGATTTTTATAGACTGACAGTGACAGGTTGACATCTGTCGTCTCTTTCTGCAGAGAAATATGGAAAAAACAACAACACAGATTTCACAATAAAACTAAAGAGGGAACCAACTGTCACTACTAATGTTATCACAACCATAATCATCCAGATTTTATCTTAGTTATAAATATCCAACGAGTTCGGTAAACAATGGTGACCTAATTTATGTCCCATTTGTTGTCCTTCTGTCTTCAGTTGGCTTTTTTCCTGATTATCTGCTATGTTTGTTTCTCTGACGTGGTCAGATGTGGAGCTGTGAGAGTCCAGACTCTGCTGTTGGTGGTGAATCTGTTAGTGTGTGGTGTGTGGCTGTGTTATTCTCTTCTTCTGCACATCACACACTATAAGAACTAACTGAGAAAACTGACATTATCTGGTCGTCGTGGTGTGTTTCTCTCATGTTTTCACATCAGGTAAGATTTAAAGGTTTAACCTGAACCAAGAGCTCAGAGTTCCGAACAGAACACGATTCAGGACTCGTCAGATCGATAAATTTGTAACATTTCATGAAACACTCATCCAGCAGTAGTGTCTGATAACTGTTCAGACAGACCAAGAGCAAAGACCAGACTCCACCAAAGAGCTGATGATAGAAAATCAAGGTGCAGAGCAGAAAGCACCTCATCATTTTATACAGCGCATAAAGGCACATTAACACTAATAACATGCTGTAACTCTGAGCAAAGTTTCCTCCTGTGTGACTTCTCTTCTCCAGAGAAAGCCGGACCTCCTCTGGTGTCGGGTCTGAGAGCAGCAGGGTTCAGGTGAGGACGAGACTTTTTCAATCATTTCATGGGAACTCATCAGCACCATTCAGACCTCCACGCCTCATAAAGGTCCTTGTGATTAGCTGCTGCAGAAATCCAGGCTCAGGTGCAGAGACGGACCTGAAGCCTTTAATCTGCTGCTCTGATCAACGTGCAGAATCGGATCAAGGACGGCGACGGATCAGAAATCAGCTCTTTAGAACCTCTCACACTTAAAATCAACATCTCAGACGTGTGTTTAACGTTTCATCAAAACATAAGACGCCACTCGTCGTCACAAAGCTGTAAACATGAGCACAGGTTTGGTTTTGAGGAAGGAGAGAATGGCAGAAAAACATCTCGGTTCATGGTGGAGGGGGAAGTGTTAAGGATGGAGGGATGTTAGAAAATTTACTTTATTGATCCACTGAAACAGAAAGTAGAGGATCAGTGGGTGTGAGATTTACAGACTTTTACATTCTCATTAAAATCAGAGGAAAAAAGGAAAAAAACACTTTTTAAACTCAGGCAGAACAAGGAAACAATAACGTCTCTGTGATCTGGAGACTTAATTTAAAGGGTTACTGAAAATGCAATGTTTGCAGGAGTGAAACAAACAACAACAATCAGCTGGAAAAAAGGGTTAAAATCAGGTTGTGAAAATGAAGAGTCTGTTAACCTTTATTCCTGCTTAACCTTCATAGAAATTGATTCACTCCGCTTCTCCTCTGACATAAAGAGAAACTTGTATCTGTTCTTAGTGAAGTGATCGGACATCGGTCATCCTTGTTGCAGAGGAGCAGGTGAACGAGGAGAGAGGATCACATCACAGAGTGTCTGCTCACCAGATCAGGTCAGCCAATCAGAGACCCAGAAATTCTTACTGTATCTGGTCAGAGATCACAGGTACACTCCAAACATCTTGAATCCTGAATCTTGAATCTAAAACTTTGTAGTTTTCCTTAAATATTAGGGAGTGAGGTTTAGTGAATCTAGCAGAGCTGCAGTCATCTGGGAGGACATGGTTGATCAGACTTACTGGATTCAGCTGAGGAGGAGGAGGAGGAGGAGGAGGAGCGCCCAGAGGAAGCCTCTTCTGTTTCCCTCTTGTAGTTGCTCTTCCTCCTCCTCCCTCCTCCCCTCTTCTCTCTCTTGGGAGGTTCAAACCCTCCAGTAGTTCTCCACCTGCCCTCCGCCTGGCTCTGGCCGCCCGCCGCCTCCTGACCTTGACTTTGAATATGAAATCTCTGCCCGACTGCAGAGGGAAGAGGAGGGAGGCCACTGTGGAGGAGAGAGGATGGGGAGGAGGAGAACTAATATTACAGAGGAGAGAATTATCAATAAAACACCAAGATGATGAAAAAGGGAAAGATCCAGTACTATGTGAAGAATATCGCACTGGAAATAGAAACAAGAGAAGGATGTTCTCTGTTCAGACACAAACAACCAGAATGTGTTATAAAAATCAACAGGGACAAAAGAGAAAAGACAGAGGACGCACAGTTTGACGAAACAGAGGAAATAAACGAGAGATTTAGACTGACAATAGATTTAATTTTGATTTTGTTAAATGAAACATTTAAGTTGCCGTTTATGTCATAAGTATGGATGGTGGAGATAGTAAGACTTCTGTGTTAAAAAAATAATATGCATTGACAAGAATCAACCCATTAAATCTGAGTTTAATCACAGTGAAACAGTTATCCTTGATGATGGAGACAAACCAGAGTCTGTACTCAGACTGTTTGTGTATTTCAGTAAACCAGACCTGAGATCTGATCTGGTGAAACCATCTGATTGTTAAACTCAGTAACTGAAGCTGATCAACATATTTATTTCTTGAATCAGGACCTTCAGTGTTTGAATCAATAGTGTTTTTTTTCTCAGGTTCCAAAAAACTGTGTAAAGAATTATCCATTGTCTTCTGATTATCGACAGGCAGGTTATTCAGACGCCCCTCCTTAACGCCCAGCGCCCCTTCATCCTGGAGGATCCCCTAACATTCTCAGGTCAGATGGAGTACATACAATCCCTCCAGGAGTTCTGGGTCTCCTGAGGTCTCTTCCTGGTTGGACCTGTCAAAATCCTCCAATGAAGGCTACTTCGACTGTAAAATATCCAAACCACCTCAACCGGTTTCTGTCGATGTGAAGGGTTATAGCTCTTCCTCACTCCTCACACCTTATCTCTAAGGCTGAACTCAACCCTCATTTCTTCTGCTTGGTACCTGTGGTCTCGCTCTTCGGGTCACTACCTAAAGTCTGCCATACCTTGAGGGTTGGAATCAGATCAAGTTTTTGCCTTTCAGCTCAGCTCCTTCTTCACCACAATCGTCTGGTACAATGACCACATAATCGTTGATGTGGGTATTTAGAAAAGAATAAATCAATAAAAGTAAAACACACATACTTATATACAATTAGGTTTATTAGGAGGATGAGGAGAAAAGAAACTGAATAGAAAGACTAAAACCTAGAGGTGCAGAAAAAGGTAGAAATATGGGAAAAGAGACGCATCTAAAATGATAAAAGACAGATCTAAGACCAGGTTAAAAGAAACAGAGGAGCCGGAGAAAAGAGTAGAAATACACTTGACCCTGTGAATATGTGAACAACAAAAGAGAGGAGGAGGAGGAGAAAAGAGAGGACGTGTGGTCTCCATGGAGAACTCCCACCAATTAAAGACTCAGAGCTTCAGATGAGACTCAGCCAATTATCTTGAAACTGAGGCCGAGTTCTCAGAGGGGATTGATTCTTGAAGAGACCGCCAGCGATCCGAGTTCAGCTCTGAACAGGGCGGATGTTAAGACAGATGGAGTCAGGTTCATTTCACGGAGAAATTTCTTGAAATTTTACTTGTTTTTAATAAAATAAAATAAAATAAAAACAGACTGGAAAATTGCAGGTTTCTACTGGAGGGAAACATCTAACTCATGTAGGAGAGAACGGACGAAGAAGGCTGAGGATGGTTGTTCATATGGTTACACCTGGTGTTGCTATAGTTACACTTGGTGCTTCTTTGGAGCCTATAAAAGTGAGACTAAATAATGATGCAGATACACATTCACTTCCTGATTAAGTTATCAGTCACAACATAGTCTTTCCTGATTGCTGGTGGTGAAACATTCACACCAGTGAGCAATTTTGCAAAAGCAAATATGAGCCACATCTTCAGATCAGATCACATCAGAAGCTAAATCTCTCATGTTCTTGTTTCTCTGAGACCTGCAGCAGAGCTCTGTCCTGCTCCAGTTTGGTTTATGTTTCACTAGCCAATATTCTGAAGTTTCACTATTTTCAGATTAAAAATGGTATTAACACATATAAACCCAGTTTTTTAGATTGAGGTAGCTTGCAGGATGTTTGGTAACAACAGAGCGATGGGTGCAGAGTGATTCCTTGTCTGACCTGGAAACTAAATGAGATGTTGGAAAATAAAGAGTAAAAGTTTAATGAAAGTTACTGAACTTCAGAGAGAAACAGAAAGATTATTATGTGAAAGAGTTTGACTTTATTAAAAATGTGGGATATGATTTAAATATCAGTAATTTGTGCTGAGCGTGTGCTGGTGTTAGTTGAAGGTGATTGAATTCCCTCCTGTTGGTTTTAATCGCCCTTTCAGCAGAACAAACCAACATCTCCATATCAAGACGTTCCTGTTGACCTGATTCTCTTGATGAAGAACTGACATCAAACTTTCCTTCATCAAACTGTTTTTCACCAAAACTCCAGAACTCTGAGCTTCAGTCCTCGGCCCAGGAGGCCACCAACAGAACTAGCTCTGTTTTCAGCTCGCTCCCCATTTACATTTTACAAGTTTGCAAAACTTCGGTTCTTCTTCTGGTTTTTGATTTAAACTGAAGGAAAGTCAAATTTCATTTCAGTTTTAGATTTAATGATTCTTTATGATCGACCTGCAGCTGGAAAAACAAACACCTGAGGGTATTGTTGAGTAGGAAGAAATAGAGAAGTTAAGCGTTATCTTCCTGTTTTCACCAACAGAGAGTGTTGCTTGTTTCAGCCTCAGTGTTTCCCTGGCTGTTGAAGGGAATTTACCTGTAAACCAACAGGACGCTATGTTTACATCCAGTGTTAGTCACGGTCTTTCCCCATCCTCATGAAACACTCCATAAAGCTCCATGTGAACTCCTTTTCTTTCTCACCCTCGCCAGTGTTCCTGAAATCATCGACCTAAAGTTTCAAACTGCAGAAAAAAGAAAGGAGACATTTTGCTCAAGGACGTGATCTGACTTCTTTGCAGAATTGTACAACGTTAACCTCGTCACGGATTCCATCAGAATAATTTATACAGTTATTGTTGTCAGGTTTCATCTGTCTGACGTCTGAAGACAGACTGTTGCAGGATCTGTTGAAGATTTAGATCCTTCACAGCTGTGACTATGACTTCCTGTGAAGGATGTTTGCAATCACAACCCTTCTGGTGAAAGCATCGGGAAAGTACACAGTGACTCCTGTGATTTGTGGGGAGTACTGGCAAGTGCTGAAAAAAGTTGTATATAAATGTGAATAATACCATGATAATCTGTGTCCTACATCCACGCTACTGCCAAACCACCTCCTTATCTGCCTCATCACCACCGATGAGAGAAGTCCGTCCTCCTCTCCAGTCTTCAGTATATATATACCATAGGTCGGAGCTCTTTTTGTCTTGTCTGACTTAAAAGATTTTGACCTGCCCTTGTTTCTGTGCTCAGGTCCGCTTCTCCCACCAAACAAACCCGCGCTTACCTTGCCAGTCATTCTGGATATCTTGCCCTGTTCCACCCAGAACAGTCTGAACCTCCAGGGCCCCCGACCTCCTCCTTTGAGAACATGGAAACTCCTGCCATCATCTTTGTTCACCTTTCTCTGGACATATTTTAGCAGTAAACCTGTTCAGTTCGAGTTTGCATTGAGGCTTCAGTTATCATTCAATACAGATACAATCTCTGTCAATAAAGAGACAGCAGACTCAGATCGAGGAGGTTTAATCGCCTCCAGCATCTCTGGCTGTAGTTTCCGTCAGATTTCAGGACTCCACTACTGACAAGACTTCACATCGCTTCACCTGAACCTTGTAGTTTTGTGCACCAACGAATGAACAAATGAATGAATGAATGAATAAAATGAATGGGGTGCACAGGTGAGAGGTTAGGGGTTACGATGTCATCAGTTTTAAAGCCGTCCAATCAGCACGCCGTGTTTCATATTCGGACATCAGAATTAAATAAAACCAAAATAAAACCAAGGCAGGAACATGTGGGCAATCTGAGTGTGTGTGTGTGTGTGTGTGTGTGTGTGTGTGTGAACATTTCTTTTGTCTGACTGTGTGTTCGTTCTGTTCGCATTCGATGTGGAGACAAACAGCACTGAAAATGTAATTTACACTGAGGGTCGTGTGTGTGTGTCCAGCTACTGCATCGTCGTGGTTCTGTGAATTAAGCACAGCACAATATTAGCCTGTGTGGTGGTGTGTGTGTGTGGTGTGTGTGTGTGTGAGGCCAGACTGACCACAAACACACAACAACAACACACCGAGGCAGACGTTGGTGTTTGTTGGATGTTGTTCCGTTAAATCTGGTGTTTATTTGTCTCCTGAAAACAGATCATATGACTGCTCACCCACACTGAGCATGCGTGACGGTAAACAGGAAGTAGAACGCTCAGAAAATCCTACGAACCAGGAACAGTGGTGAAAGTGAGAGCAGAGATTTCTTTGCTTGAGTTGTCATGTGATCAGAGGCTACCAATCAGGAGAAGGATACGCCTGTGATCGATGAGAACCAATCAGGAAGCGAACGTACGCTCAAGGCCCAGACAAAAACACAACCCCGGAGTTTAAACTAAAACAGGTCCAGCAGCGCTTCCTAAAGTCTCAGTCCTTACAGGTGTGGGACATCAGGCTGAGCTCAGTCAGTCGACCAGATCAGTCAAGCTCAGCACGACTTTTTGAGAAATCTAAAGAAGCACAAAGACAAACGTAGTAAATTAAAACCTAATCATCTCTTTTTCTTTACACTAGTTTAAAAGAAACGGTTACAGAAGCAAAGCCCAAAATTAAAACTTCCTCCATCGCTTTCTCCTCCTCTGTTCTATCGCCTCCTCTCTACTGTAGCGTCTGACCTCTGACCCTGAGATATTCGGGACGTTTCACTGTGACCGACTTCACTCCTGCTGCGACAGAGACAGTAGACGTTAGGGGAGAGTAACATCCTGATTTCATTTCACAAAGACTCAGACACACACAGTGACAGACACACAAGTGTAACTCTGTTTGTTTTCTATGATGTTTGACACGCTGGACGACAGACGGACAAACACACTGCTGACATCAGAAAGTCACATGACGGAGAGGAAGGAAAGGAAGGAAGGAGTTTGATTAGGAGACATAAAGACACGCAGGGAGGGAGGTGGAGGAGAATGGTGTTAATAGAGTGTAGAAGCTGTAATTGCAGTTGTATTGCTAACGAACAGAAACCTGAAACTGTTCAGACCACACACACACACACACACATTCTATTATCACACCACTTTCCTCTTGTTTCAGCGCTTCGACGCTGCCAACAACAACAGGTGGAAATGTCAGTGTGTGTTTGTGTGTTTCGGCGTAAACAGCTGCAGAAGTGACTGTGCAGACCAGTGTGTGTGTGTGTGTGTGTGATTGACATCAGTGCAATCAGCAGGTTTTGGGAAGTGGCTGGATTTTTCTGTTAACGTTTCGCTATGAGAAACGTCCATCAACTGCCGACACTTCAGTTAACCGTTAAAACCCTCTGAATATTCAGGGAGTTGATTTCAGTTTTATTGTGACTGAACTCGATTCATATCAAACAAAATAAAGTAAAACCAGTAGAAAAGTCTTCGCAGAGTCGTATTTCAGCAGCTTAATAATAATTTTTCTCTACAAACAGCAGAAACTCAATGTCTTGTTCACAGCTCAGTTATAAATCCTCCACGTCTCACCCATCGGGTCTGTTAACCGTCTGTAACTCGCAGTCTCTGCTTCATTGAGCTTTCAGCAGGTAGAACTCAATTATTTTGAGAGGATCAGAGACTACAGATCAGTCGCCTGTCCATCAGGTGCTCTGCTCCATCGCCAGTTAGTTCAGGACCAGATTTGGTTGTAAAGTTTACAGCCTGTTGCTGCAGCTCAACCCACTTGTTGACTGACATTTTGTGAGTCGACTGGTCCTGATCCTGTTGACTGGCTTCAACAAAACCATCAATATTATTTCTTTTTATCTGGAGAACTCGGTTAACGACACAGACCACACACAGACTGAGTTCGCACCAGCTTATGTTCCACATGTTTAAATTCCATCACGAACGTCGATCCTGAACCTGCTGTGAAGAACAGAGTGTTCAAAACTGTAAAACATCTTCATGGTTTTGCTCTGTCCTTTGTGTCTCCCTTCAAGAATTTAATCTAACAGATTCTTCACTGTGATGATTCATCTCAGGTGCAAACAGGACAGCTGGCCTCTGATTGGCTGATTCACCTCTGTCACCACTGTAATTACTCACACACACACACACACACACTCAGCCTCCTGCATACTAACGAAGCAGCAGCCCACAGTCGAAGCTAAATATGGTTTTAATGAAGAGAAGCTCTCCTGCAGCTCTTTTCACAGCTTATCCTCCTCCTCATCATCCATCCATCCCCTCCTCTCCTCCCTCTCTCCCTCTTTTCTCTCCCTCCCTTCAGTAATCACTGGTTCAGACTGCCGACTGACCGACTGCTGATTTAAAGTCTGTTTACTCTTCAGAGGTGAGAGAGATACGATGGGAGTTTATACAGCACTGCGTGTGTGTGTGTGAGTGAGTCACATGACCTTGAAACATCCTGGTCAACAAGGAAAGTGAGACGTTATTAAAAACAGAGGTGCAGAGCTGAAATCAGCTGCTGGTGTTTTGCTGCATAGTTTTAACATTTATGTCCTGGTGCATGCTGGGATATCATCCAGCCACTGGCCCCCTCTGGATCCTGAGACCTGATGGGAAAAAGACGCCCAGAGATTCCAGCTGTTCGTCCTCTGCAGCGGCAGGAGGTCAGTTTGTTCAGAGGATGAGTGGAAATGACCTGATACAGAGAAACTGTATAGTGTTAGTGCTGCTGAAACCACGACGACATCTGACAGAATCATCAGTCCAGATGAGTTAAAGAGGCCAAGTGTTGATTTCAGTCAATTCAGGTTTATTTATACAGCGCATGACGAAATCTATCTGAAGGCACTTTTCATATAGAGCAGACTGTACTCTTTATGTTATTATAATTACAGAGAGACCCAACAGTTCCACCATGAGCAGCACTAGGTAACAGTGGAGAGGAAAAACTTCCTTTAAGAGGCAGAAACCTCAAACAGAGCCAGACTCAGGGTGGGCGGCCATCTTCCTCCATCAGGACAGGGGAAGGAGAACATAGCATAATGTATAATGCCACAATGATAACAGTAAAAGAAATAACACTAATAAATTTGAAATGTAAGAACAGCCGTCGAGCAGAATTGTGGGAGCAGCAGGAGGCTTGACATCACAGATAAGAAGAGTTTTTGTTATACGCTCCTTGGTAGCAGCATTCAAAGTCCACTATATCTCACCTTGCTCCTCTGAGTCTGCTCCCATGTTCTCCACGAATTTATCAAAATGAGTGTCAAGGATATGGACTCTCAGGGACGTCCTGCAGCCCATTTTGCCGTAGCTCTTCACCAGAGCTTCAACCGGTTCCACATCATTTTCGACCCAAGAAGCCACTGTAACAAATCAAAAGCAACTGTGAAATAAAGCTTTCACACTTTTATTTTCATGTGGTTTCTGGTTTTATCTCTCAGAGTTGTCACTTCTCAGTCTGTTGACGTCGAGGTTCACATCAGGACGTCAGAGCTCAGACTCATCAAATAAACAGACTAAGTTTTATAACATTAGTGGTCTGTGATTCAGAGGTCAGAGCTGTTTGTGTTTAATTCTGACTCAGTTTCTAAATCTGAACCAAGAACAAAAACATCTCTGGTTCCTTCTGTTCCAGTCTGTTGATCTCTTTCTGTTTATCAGCTAACTCCCTCCTTCCTGACCCCGCGACCTCTGACCTCCGACAAATCCCACTGATCCAGCTGGTGGAAGTGTTTTTATCTGCGGTTCTCAGGGAAGTGGATGTGAGCATTGGCAGCCGGCCACAACCTCTTCTCTCTGTATGTTTGTTTGTTTGCTCTCGGAGGAGGAATTTAACCATCGACTCCCTGACCTGAGCTGAACGCACGGCCGAGGAAACAAACCCACACTTTTATCAGAGAAAATATAGTAAAGACACAACAAAGTATTTACTCTAAAGCATCAGTCTTTACTGTCACTGAACATCAGACGGCTGTAGGACTGTCCTCACTGAACAAAAATGTTTCAACATGTTTCCTGAGTTTCCAGAAATATTCTCCTTTTCTAAATATGTCCTGATCTAGAGGATATTCCGGTCTACAAAAAATGTGAACACCAAAATGTTTCTACTGTAGAAAACTTGTCCTACTTCCAAAATGTCCACACTTCCACAAACATCTGAACTGTATAAAACTGTCCATAGCAAAATGTCCTCACCCTCCCAGACAAATTCTTCACTTTCCAAAACTTTGCTCACTTTCGAGGAAAAAAGAAAGTTGTGATCAACGACAACATTAAACCACCTGTCCTAATACTCTGTAGGTCAAAGCAGCTCTGACTCAGGACTCGGGACCTCTGAGTTATTCCGGATCTATGAAACTCTGAGGACAGGTAAAGAGCTCCCGCCCACGTGACTCGTTCGTTTACACCGCCATGTTGGCAGGAAACGCCACAATGCACAGTTCTAAAACACCTTTTATGAAAACAGAACTGTTATCAATTGTAATAAAAAAAACATTAGAACAAACCAGACACTAAAGTCAGGAAGTGTTTGATTCTGTACCTGATATGAAGTGATCATTACAGAAGCTGAATCCGTTGCTGTCACTCCATTTTCTTCTGCGTGTTTTATGGCAGTAATTCATTTCTGTCATCTTTCAGGATCTTTGGGAGTCTGATAGAATGCACAGCAGCTTCCACCATGTTCACAGCAGGATGAGAGACAAGTGAGATTGTAGCAGTGATATGACTGAACAGCATGCTTTCCTGCTGAAATGGCAGCATTTTGATTTCGACTGTTGCATGCTGGGATTGCAAGTCGTTAACTACCAGAGCTCTATAGTTTCAATTCTACTGAAACTGGTGTATACACTCAGAATTCATCCGTTTAGAGACACTGCTGCTGTTTTTTTCTCTGTTCAGGTCAGACAGTGAGGTTTTATTTCCATTTCTAGTTTCTTTCAGTAAAAGTTACTCTCAGCTTATTTTACACGTCATGTTTTGGCTATATATATATTTCTTTGATTTGAATGTCATCTTCCAGACCTTCTCTCCCTGTATTTTACCTCATCCTTTCGAATAAATGCATTTTAGCAAACACATGTGGTTCCATGTTGCTTCCTTCTCCCATAATGAGCCGGTTCCTAACACTATAGAGCCATAGAAAGACCAGTGTGTGTGTGTGTGTGTGTGTGTGTGTGTGTCGGTCCAGGTCCTGGGAACCAGCAGATCTGGACCTCCAGGGTCGGGGGGGGGGTCTGTCTGCTGAGCTCTGTCCAGGAGAGAGAGCAGCTCAGTGGGCTGAAAGAGGAGCGAGATCCCCGACTCTCTCTTCAGCTCCTGAATAAAATGTTTAAGTTTCAGCTCCCAAAAAAAAAACTGAATTCATCGCTTCATCCACATTTCTCTTCAGGTCTACACATCCCTGCCCTTTACTGCTCTGCTGCTTCACGACCTTTGACCTCCCCATGGATGTGGGAAAGAGAAACACAATTTCCTCAAAGACACAAGAAGGAAAAAAACCCTCAGTGAACCTGATTTATAACTCGTTCAGTTCACAGCTGGTTTTTTTCCCCCTCTAATTTTGCTCGTTTCCTGCAGATCAGCTCGTGGCGTTCTCCGCGGGGGAAACAACATCTCTGAAAAGAGAATTGAACATGAGAGTTTCCCTGCAGGGATCAGCACAGGTACACATGGTATTATTAGAATTTATTCACTATAATATTCACACACAGACAAACACACAGTTTGTACAGCAGCTATTAAAATGCTTTTCAGGCAGCGAGAGGAAGAAGTCAGGAGAGACCGACGACCAGAGGCTGCAACAACTTCTGTCCTGGAATTTAACTGTGACCCTCCCAAAAGGAGGAGCAGTTGAGTTGAAAAAGAGAACGGGAGGAAGAAAAAGGGAAAGAGAACATAGTACAGATTTCATGTAGAGATGTAAATAATATTAATAATAGTTATGTTAGCTATAATAATGACAGTTATAATAGTACAAACAGTAATAGCAATAACACTAATACATTTTAAATGTAAGAACAGCCGTCGAGCAGGATCGTGGGAGCAGCAGGAGGCTTCACCACAGGCCAGACTCTACAGCTCCAGAGGCAGAACAAACAGTCAGGACAACATGGACAACAGTTACTAAATAGTTAATTCCTGTTGATTCCTGTCAATTTCCATCGATTCCCATATATTCCTGTTACTTCCCATGGAAGTTTCCAACTTGGAATATTCCATAGTGTAACTTCCCTCTAAATCTCTAAAGACTGTTAACAGATAAAAACAGTGAAATAGTGTCGGTCATGTACCTGCAGGCCTGTTCTCAGTTTGACAGTAACGTGCCGTCACTCTGCACCTGTGAATATTCCTGAGCTCTGACCCCACAGAGAATAATCAACAGTAACACCTCCTCCATCAGATCCTTTTTTTACTCCTGTAAAACTCCAGAGCCTGATTCTGTCTTCTTCTTGTTGTTGTGTAGTTTCGGTTTCCTCCCTGCAGAGCGGCCTCACGGCGTTCTCCTCGGGGAGAAAAATCTCTGCAGCGGAGGTAAAAACTCTTCTCTCAGCCCTCAGAAGACAAGTTTGGGGGTAAAATAGATTAACTTTGATATTCTAATGAGGGGTTTCACCAGGATCTAAAGCAGGTCAGGGCACTGGAGGATCAAAGACAAACAGCGCTGTATGCTAAACAGGTCTGTGGATCCAGGCGGGGGGACGCTACAGTCGTGGTGTTTGTAGAGAATTAACTGTTGTCAGGCAGATTTTACATCCCAGAATATATTAACAGGAAAACTAACTTTACCAGACTGTTTCTTATGGAGCTACACATGCTAATGTCATGCTAATGTCAATGCTAACAGCATTGGTTAATGAGTTGTTTCTGTTGCCTTCAGGCTGTTTGGTGAATGTTTGATGGAAACTAAAATCCATCTACTTTGTTGTTAGGCAGATTTTTAAAATGAATGTAAATATATTCAAACAGTCAAACTTTTCTGGCCTATGATGTGGTTTTTGTTCCCAAAACTCTCATAAAAACTGAATTTACTGAGCTCAGAAAAGATTTTCAGGTCAAAAGATAAATATTTAAAAGCCCATCGTGGTTTAATCCAAGTTTATTATGTGTAGAAAAGCTTTAAAGTTGTGGAAAAAACTTGAGAATGTCTTAGTAACAGGGTGAGTTTACCCCATAAATTTGTTTACACACATTTAACTTACCAACACATATTTTAAGACTGATTTTGGCCGTAAAAGTAGTTTCCTGATTTGTAGTTTAACTCAGATAACTAATAACTAATAACTAATAAATAACTGATATTTTTGAACCTATGTTTTATTTTTTCATGTTTTTCACACTGAGAGACTCAGATTGTTATTAAGTGTCTGACAGCATTATGGATAGGATTCCTACAGAGAAAGAGCTTCGTTCACAGTTCGTCACAATGCAGCATATTTTGTTGTCGTCATTAAAGGTTCTGTCTAATTTCCTTGCGAGAAACTGATATGTAACTGTGTAACGGGTGTGGGGCTGGGGGCATGAAGAAGGCAGGACTCAAGCATGGTTTCCTCTGCTCATTTAATCCTGAGGAAAACATTAAAACACATTGTTTGACTTCTGTTGTTTTCTTCTGCGCCTCTGCTCCCTCAGTAACATAACCGGGACTGTGATGAGTTATTAGCAGGGGGGAGGGGCTACAGAAGCCCAGGAGATACACAAAAGGCAAAAGGCAATTTCCACATAAAGAATTTATAAAATGATGCTAAATGAAGAGATAAAATTCATAAATCATAAAATGATAAATAAAACTTACAAATTGGAAATAATAATTCATAAAGTGTATTTTTAACTCTGTTACAACTGTACGTTTCCAGGAAGTTAAACTACACACCTGTCAGATAAAATCTTAAAGATAAATCTCAGTCCTCTGTGAGGTCCAGACCCCAACGTTATACGAAACTCTACTAAATTAAAGGTTATTCTGCCTGCGAGCAGCAGAAATACAGTTACAGTGAGAGGCTTTGAAGAAGTTGTTCACTTGGGTTAATGATCGCTAACGGCTGCTTTAATATCAAATTAAAATCCTTCAAAGGAATATTTTATCCTCTTAGTTTCCCAGCAGGCAGACCTCAGGTGTTTATCAGCTGACTCTGGATCAGAGAAGACGACTTTTTAGTTTCTTAAAGGTTTTCAGAGAAAACAGACAAGGTGTCGTCTCACCTGGTGGTTAGTTTACACCTGAGATATTTTTGTGAAAATAAGAACATTATTTGGGAAAGAGAGGACAGCTTTGAAAAGACATTTTGGAAAATTTGTCCATGTGGGGACATCTGCTTTTGGAAAGTGAGGATGTTTTTTTAGAAAACAAAAAAAAGTGTGTTGAGGAGGGCTTTTTTTTCTCTCTCTCAGGAAAGTAAGGACATAATTTGGGAGAGAACATTTGGAGATCTTTTGGTTGAAGTGATATTTTTTGTAGAAAGTGAGGACATTTGCAAAGTGAGGACATTTTCCAGGGCAAGATGAGGACATTTTGTTAGGGAAAAATTTGCACAAACAAAGGGGAAAACAAAGATGTTTTAGGGGAGAAAATCTGGAAGTCTTTTGGTGAAGAAACAACATTTTTGGAGAGTGTAGAAATGTTTATGGAAATGAGGACATTTATTTGGAAAGTGATGGTATTTTTCTTAAATTATCAGACACAATTTAAAGTGGGGATGTTTGTTATGACAGTAAGGATATTTGTTTGAAGAAAAATATCTGATAAGGACAATTTTAGAAAGTATGACATTTTTGGAGGGGAGACAGATCTTGTGTTTTTAGGCAGATAGGCAGATATTTATTTTGTAAAGTGAGGATTTTGTCGCCAATAATATCTGAATTATGGGTAATATTTAAAATTATTTGTCAACAGCTTCATTTCACTTTACCTGCTTCTCTGCCATCACACCTGAACACCAGTCAAGTTTATAGGTCTGTGAAATGTTGAGAACAAAGCACAGAGTCAGATATCAGAGGTGTATTTATTGTATTGGTTTGAGATTTTCTGGTGATTGAGCAGATTTGTGAATATTAGAGGACGTCTGGTATAAACAGAGCGGAGCTGCCTCTGCCTGTGCGAGTTCATAAAGCTGATCGACCTGTACGAGTGTTGATCTAAAATCCAATAAGAGCTACAAAGACTTCATAAAGAATTCACAGATCCTGCTCGGCGAGGTGGGCAACTGTTTTTATTTCTCATTTCACGTGATGAATAAAATATGAAGCTCACACAGAGGTCTGATAGAAAAAAACCTTCCTCTGTGATCAGCTGCATGTTCACACTCTGATGTTTGTGTGTCTTTGTGTGTGAACAGGAGAAATTATTAAAGGACGAGAGTCAGCCGTAAAAATGTCCTCAGTGAGACTAAGGCTGTGTTCGAAACCTTATACTAACGTACTACCTACTACATACTCAAACAGTATATACTGTATACTGCTTACTAAATGAGCATTTAAATAGGTGGCCGTTCACACTGAAGCATACTACCAGTCTCCCAGAAAGCATTTCACACCACCGGCGGCAACAGCGACAACTGGCGGCGATTTAAAGCAAACGTTTATTTGCTTACGTTAAGTTCACGTTTATTGATCGTTTTTCTGTCTTTTTAGTACATTGATTATTTTTTTTAGGCGACAATATTGCCATGTAGATTTTTAATTTGTATTTAGTTTGTGTTATAAACACCTGTTTATAAATCTGCTCCGAAGTTTTCGGAGATTTGGGGAGAGCCGCCGTTATCCTGGGTCCGAGGCTTCAGTTATGCCTCTTTCCAGCCACCTGCTGTCACTCACAGCAGGGAGACGACGGAGGCGATCGGCTCGTCATCTGTGGTATATTATCCAGATGTACATCAATTCTGGATTTCCTTCAGAAGTATTAACACACAATCAAGTTTCAATCAGATCGCTAGCTCCCAGTAAATTAATGTGACGTGAACTGCTAAGACTGAGGGAAAGTAAGAAAAAAGAACGAAAAGAAAAAGGTCTTTTTCATTAAAATCAGTTATTATTATTACAATTATTATTATGATTATTTTATATTGCTTATAAGAAGGTCCGTCATTGTACGCAGTCTGACGGAACGCAATGCATTGTGGGGCGGTTGAGTATATCGAGTAAGCTCACGGTGCATACTCTGAAATTCTTGCCGATTTAGTATACATCCGGGCATTTCTCACGTTCACAAAATTCGCATACTATGCAGTGTGAACACACTACATACTAACTCTGACGTCAGACTTAGTATGAATAGTACGTTAGTATGAGGTTTCGAACACAGCCTAAGAGTTAATCAGAGTCAGCTTAGTCCACTTCTGCCCAGAAACTGCTGAGTCATCAACAACTGTTCCTAACACAAAACTTCTCATCAAACAAACCCTCACAGCTCAAAAACTATAAGTCCTATCAGCACAGTTTCTTCACTATGAGTCTACAGACTTCAGGTGAAGACTTGATGGTATTATATGTTTTTCACTATGAGCTCCACAGAGCTCAGTGAAGACTCTGATGTATTATATGTTTCTTCAATTATGAGCTCCAGAGCTTCAGTGTGAAGACTGATGTATTATATGTTTCTTCACTTATGAGCTCCACAGATTTTCAGTGAAGACTCTGATGTATTATATGGACGTACTGTTTATGGTTTAGGTCTACACAGTTTTAAAATGAGCCCATCTCTGTTTTACCAAGAACTCAGAGCTCAGTTTAACATGGCAGTCTATGGGACTGTGGGTCAAAGCCTCTGTGTTTGGAGGGACGATCTATTAAACTGTGAGCTATGACAATGGGAGTCACACTGGTGAGAGGACAAGTTTCTCTTACATCTTCATATAGAAAGTGTCTGTGTAGGTTGAAACTGTGGAATTAAGAGGTTTGAATCAGATTTTTATGAAAATGTTCAGAGGGTGGCAGCGAGTGATGATGTCACACCCAACCCCGGAACATTCCATGCAATAAGCACACTCATTATAAACTCTGAGACGGTAAAATAAAACATAAAACTTAAATTGTGATTTATAAAACTATAATATCTATCAACATAAGATTTAACCCAAAAGTCTCAAGTCTTAGACCTGTTTACAGTTTCAACCATGTTTATGTGAAAGCACGGCGAAATAATGGCCTCCAAAAGGGGTGGGTTTGATTGTTTTTACAACAACTTCCCATTCATTTCAATGGGAAATTTTTCTGCAAGCCCGATTTACTGCCGCCATGGTTACTAAAAACAGAGCTGTATTCCTGATTGAACCGCACGCTTTTGGACGACAAAGTTTTGTTGCGGTTTTCAGCCAAGCATTGAAATGTTCAGGGACTCATAATATAAAGAAAGAGATGAAGGAGCAGGAAACAGGTGATGTATGAACAGGTGAGGTCCTGATCAAGTGACTGTCCCACCATTCCCAAAGAGAGGGAGAGGCTGTGGGGAGGGGGGGTGTCCAAGTGTCTGTGATTAAAGTGTCCTCTGAAATTTGGATGTAACGTCTTTCCCAGGAGCAACTGAGAGAAGCTTTCCACACACACACACACACACTGGCAGACAGATGAAACATTAAATATCCAGGAGTGATGATTGAGGTCGATGCCTGGCTGCCGTGGTCACCGCCTCAGGTAACCACACCGACACATCCTCCCCACCATTCACCCCAAACTCTCCCTGTCCATCTCCCTCCTCCTCCTCCTCTTGTTTCCCCATTTTTCCTTCATCTCTGCTCTTTCTTCAGTTTGTCTTTATTCTCTCTGTTTCTTCTAACATCTTTCCCTTTTCTTTTCCCTTCTCCTCCATCTTTTCTTGTAGTTGTTTTCCCAACCCTAACCTTGACCTTCTGTCTTCTCTCTCCCTTGCTCTCCTCCTTGTCTCGCCTCCTCCTCTCACCTTTCTCCTCTCCCTCCTCTCATATTGTTTCTCCTCCTTATTTCCTCCACTTGTCTTGTTTCTCCCTTGTCACCTTGTTTCCTTTCCTCTGTCCCTCTCCCCTCCCTTCTTCCCTCCTCCTTTTGTTTTGTCTCCTGTCCCGTCTCTAGTTTCCTCCTCTACTCTCCTCCTTTCCTTGTTTCTCATCTCATCTCCTTCCCCTTTTCCTCCTCGTCTCATCTCGCCTCCTCCATCTCTCCTTATCTCTCCTCTCCACTTCTTTGTGTCTTCCTCCATCTTGATGACTGAACAGGGAGGTCTTGAGGGAGGAGGTGTTTAAATCCAAGATGGCGTCTGCTGAGCGCTTGATTGCAGTTTTACTATTGTGAGCTGATCTTCACCATAGTGAATCAAGTGATTTCCACTGGATTAAAGAGATCATCTGGATCTCAGCGTGTTGTCAGACAAAGACCAAACCCTCCTCCTCCTCTCCTCCTCCTCACCGCCTCCCTCCTCCTCTCTTCCTCTCCTCCTCCTCCTCTCCTCCTCCTCCTCCTCCTCCTCTCCTCCTCCTCTCCTCCTCCTCCTCTCCTCCTCCTCTCCTCCTCCTCCTCTCCTCCTCTCTTCCTCCCTCCTCCTCCTCCTCCTCCTCCCCTCTCCTCCTCCTCCTCCTCCTCTCCTCTTCCTCCTCCTCCTTCTCCTCTCCTCCTCCTCCCTCACCACCTCTCTCCTCCTCCTCCTCCTCCTCTTCCTCCTCCTCCTCCTCCTCCCTCCTCCTCCCTCCCTCCTCCTCTCCTCCTCCCCTCTCTCTCTTCCTCCCTCCTCCCTTCTCCCTCTCCTCCTCCCCTCCCTCACCACCTCTCTCCTCCTCCTCCTCCTCCTCCTCACCACCTCTCCTCCTCCTCCTCTCTCTTCCTCCTCTTCCTCCCTCCTCCTCCTCACCACCTCTCTCCTCCTCCTCCTCCTCCTCTCCTCCTCCTCCTTCTCTCCCTCTCTCCCTCCCTCCTCCTCTCCTCCTCCTCCTCTCCTCCTCCCTCCTCCTCCTCCTCTCCTCCTCCTCCTCCTCCTCTCCTCCTCCTCTCTCCTCCTCCTCCTCCTCCTCCTCCTCCTCTCCTCCTCCTCTCCTCTCTTCCTCCTCCTCCTCCTTCTCTCCTCCTCCTCACCACCTCTCCTCCTCTCCTCTTCCTCCTCTTCTCCTCCTCTCCTCCTCCCTCACCACCTCTCTTCCTCCTCTCCTCCTCCTCCCTCCTCCCTCACCCCCCCTCCTCCTCCTCTCTCTCCTCCTCTCCTCCCTCCTCTCTCCTCCTCCTCCTCACCACCTCTCCTCCTCCTCCTCCTCCCTCCTCTCCTCCCTCTTCCTCCTCCTCTCTTCCTCCTCTCCTCCTCCTCCTCTCCTCCTCTCTTCCTCCTCTCCTCCTCACCACCTCTCTCCCTCTCCTCCTCCTCCTCCTCCTGCTCCTCTCTCCTCCTCCCTCCTCCTCCTCCTCCTGCTCCTCTTCCTCTCCTCCCTCCTCCTCTCTCTCCTCCTCCTCCTCCTCCTCCTCCTCCCTCTCCTCTCTCCTCCTCCTCCTCCTCCTCTTCCTCCCTCTCTTCCTCCTCCTCCTCCTCCTCCTACCCTCTTCCTCTCCCTCCTCCTCCCTCCTCCTCTCCTCCTCCTCCTCCTCCTCCTCCTCCCTCTCCTCCCTCTCCTCCTCTCTCCTCCTCCTGCCCTCTTCCCTCCTCCTCCCTCTTCCTCCTCCTCCTCCTCCTCTCCTCCTCTCCTCCTCCTCCTCCTCTCCCTCCCTCTCTCCTCCCTACCCTCCTCCTGCTCCCTCTCCCTCCTCCTCCCTCCTCCTCCTCCCTCCTCCTCTCCTCCTCCTCCTCCTCTCCTCCTCCTCTCCTCCTCCTCTTCCTCCTCCTCCTCCTCCTCTCCTCCTCCTCCTCCTCTCCTCCCTCCTCTCTCCTCCTACCTCCTGCCCTTCCTCACTCTCTCTCTCTCCCCCTCCCTCTCCCTCCTCCTCCCTCCTCCCTCTTCCTCTCCTCCTCCCTCCTCCTCCTCCTCCTCCTCCTCCTCCTCTCCTCCTCCTCCTCCTCCTCCTCCTCCTCCTCCTCTCCTCCTCCTCCTCACCACCTCCTCCTCCTCCTCTCTCTCTCCCTCTTCCTCCCCCTCCCTCCTCCTCCCCCCTCCTCTCCTCCCTCCCTCCTCCTCCTCTCTCCTCTCTTCCTCCTCCTCCTCCTCCTCCTCTCCTCCTCCTCTCTCTTCCTCTCTCTCCTCCTCCTCCTCACCACCCTCCTCCTCCTCCTCTCTTCCTCCTCTCTCCTCCTCCTCACCACCTCTCTCTTCTCCTCCTCTCCTCCTCCTCCCTCACAACCTCTTCTCCTCCTCCTCCTCCTCCTCCCTCCTCTCCCTCTCTTCCTCCTCTCTCCTCCTCACCACCTCCTCTCCTCCTCCCTCCTCCTCCCTTCCTCCTCTCTCCTCCTCCTCCTCACCACCTCTCTCCTCCACCTCTCCTCTCTTCCTCCTCCTTCTCCTTCTCCTCTCCTCCTCCTCCTCACCACCCTCTCCTCCTCCTCCTCTTCCTCCTCTTCCTCCCTCCTCCCTCACCACCTCTCTCCTCCTCCTCCTCCTCCCTCCTCTCTTCCTCCTCCTCTCCTCTCCCTCCCTCCCTCTCTTCCTCCTCTCCTCCCTCCTCCTCACCACCCTCCTCCTCCTCCTCTCTCTTCCTCCTCTCTCCTCCTCCTCCTCACCACCTCTTCTCCTCCCTCCTCCTCCTCCTCCCTCTCTACCCTCCTCTCCTCCTCCCTCTCCTCTCCCTCCCTCCTCTCCTCCTCCTCTTCCTCCTCTCCTCCCCTCACCACCTCTCCTCTCCTCCTCCTCTCCTCCCTCCTCTTCCTCTCCCTCCTCCTCCTCTCCTCCTCCTCTCTCCTCCTCCTCTCCTCCTCCTCCCCCTCCTCCTCTGTGAGGAGCTGATTCCTTTTACTCATCTTCATGAATCAGCTGTTTTGAATGTGAAACAGTGAAATAAACCTCACCTCCATCACAGTTTGATAATGATGTCATGCGATAGTCACCTGCAGGAGGCTGGTATGGAGTTTGTGTAGATTCAGCTCACCTGGTCAGCTGCTTAGAAACTGGAGGCAGTCGGGTCTTCTTCTGTCCTCTCTGTTGGTCCATACACTGATTTCTAAACGCTTCTGTGTGTTCGTGACCTCCTCAGTTTTTAAGAAGAAATAAACACTTTCTCTTTCTTTCTACGACAGAACAACCATGTTCAGAGAGTTCGCTCTGAACTCTGCTGAACCAGCTTCATCATGATCTTGCCCTGTGGAGACACTCCACGCCTTATTTTGCTTATTTGAAATTATCTCCTTGTTGTGTCCATGATGGTTGTATTTCCTGTCTTTCCTGTATTTCCCAGTCCTTGTGTGTGTTTTTCCTCTCACCTGCTCACTGCGATCAAACCACGCATCATAGTCAAACCATTGACACTAAATTGGAGTGCACCTGTATTCTGGACTTCATGGTAAAAATTCAGAGGTCAATCTTAATCTAGGAGGAAATTCATTTTATTGGACAAATTGAATGGAACAGCCAAAGGCCGATGAAAAGGTGGTGAAGAATCAGATCAAAACAATCAATGCATTTCTACTGTAAAGGTCAGAATACAGGTACACTTCCAGTTTTAGTCCCAGTATTTGAACATCCATAATCCAATAAGTTGTGTCCCCACACTGAGAGAGTTTAACTCCAGTGTGTAGAGACGAGGCTGGTCTCAGGTCTGTAACAAGATCCAGAGGCTTTCTCAGAGCTGAGTGTGGTGTCGGAGCTGAAGGAAAATAAATGCCCCAAATATGCCAGAGCATAATTAGAAACACACACACACACAGAGCAAGCAGAGGGAGTGTGTCTGTCTCAGTTTGTCACGCGTCGTCGTTTGCGTTCCTGAAGGAGGCTGATATATGGGATGACAGGTCTCCTGGCTGTCAGGACCGGAGAGAAAAAGCTGAAGATGGATCTTGCTTCCTTCTTTAAGGGCTGTACACGGGGAGACGGTTTGAGTGAGGGGAAACTATGCAGCTGTTTAGAAACGTCAGTCATGTTAAATGTGGAGAGGAAGTGCAGTTTTTATTTTGACTTTACTGAGTCACACTGAGTCGGGAGAGGCTCGAGTTTGTTTCCCAGTCAGAGCGAAGAGGAGCAGCTCAGACCACTGATGAAGTTCAAACCTGACAGTTCAGCTCAACTCTGTCTGAGCCTGGAATCTGTCCACAGCTGGTCTGAGATCTGTTTCTGATCTAAGCCTCTGTGATGGAGTTATACATGAAATGGTATTAATATCAGATGCTTGATTCTTTTTGTTTTTATATTCCCTGTGCTCCACCTGTGTCTACATCATCCTTGAGCAGAACCACAGACTAAAATCGCACCTTTTTTTCTTCACACAGAAATTCAGATAAATTCAGATAATAATCAGCTCTGTCTGTGATCACCTGATATTTCTCCTGTTGTGATAGTTTATGTTGAGTTTTGGTCAAACCGACTTATCCTGCAGCTGCTCATTATTTCCTTTTCTTCGCCTCTCTGATCAGATTTACTCACTTTTTCTAAATGTTCGATTTTACCTTTTTGAGGATCATTTGGGTTGTGTTTGATTTTATTCTCATCCATATTTATAAACGCTTCTAAGAAGACGCCAAAAATCACTGTGACGTGAGGGGTCAAGGTTGAATCACACTACAAAACAACCGCGCTTAACACAACAGTGATTTAGATGTTAAAATACTGGATGTCTGTTTTATTTTGAAGTACAAAGAGTCTGGTTTTGTTCTCACCTGTGACACACATGCATCCTTTTATTACCCGCGGAATTTATCTAAAAGAAAATTTACCTGTGATGAATCTGAGATCAGGAGAAAGTCTTCAGGTGAACGCTGAGAAAACCACGCTCAAACTTCTTGTTTGCTGCTCAAAGGTTTTACAGAGTATCTAACATCTGTTTTATCGCTGCATAAAAATCCATTTTCTCTCCTGTTTTCAGGAGTAAATGTAAATGATGCATGAACAAACATTCAGAATATAAACTGCAGTTCTTGTCAGTTTATTGTGTTTTAAAGCTGTTTTGCCTTTTTAAACACATCATTTCATTGTAATGTGTGTGTCCTGGCCTCTGCACAGCACCCTCCTGTGGTGCGCTCACTGCCCAGGGATCTCATGTGTGTGTGTGTGTAACTTGTTGGCTCTTCAGCTGATAGCTTAAGCTGTCGGGCGGCGGTGCCTCCAGTGCATGCTGGGTGTATCTTACAGAGACGCGGTTGCGCCAGGTCTGCTGCCCGCTGATAAACACATCAATCTCCACGCCTGTAAACGAAGTCACGCGGCCTCCAAGGACTCGGAGACGAGTTTATCTCAGTGACACTGGAGCAGTACACACAGACACAAACACACCTGAGCTGAACGAGGCTGCAAATCAGCCAGGACATTAGATTACACATATCAGAGTGTGTGTCGGTCAGAAACAAACCAGATTAACATGGTTTACAGCTGCTGATGGAACACACACACACACACTGGACTTCTGTATCTCAGCTCTGTCCGACTTCCAGTTCCTTCAGTTCAGTGCTCAGGAGGTTCTGAGTACGTGGCCCCATAAAAGACATCAACAATTCAGAAACAAAGAATTTCTGAGATAATGTTTTGAATGTTACAGAAGCTGAGATGTGATTAGTTTGAGACAACCGGGTAGATTCACAGGGTTGAATCTCTTCAGAGGTCTTTATCAGATTTGAACCTGAACTGTAACTCGCTCTTATCCAGTAATTATTCAGGACAGAAACAGTCTGTCCTGTTTATTCAACATGAATCAGGAGCCAAACATCTGAAATCATCTTGAAGTTTACTTGATCTTTCCAGACAGAAGAAGAAGCAGCTCGTCACGCCTTTCTTCTCAGTCTTCAGCCAGGATATCTTCAGTCCAATAACAAACTAATCAGTGCAGATGTCAAAGTCTTTCAGGTTCCTATGCAGGGTCACAACCATTAACGCATCTGCTTTTTAATCTTCCAGACCTTCGGCTTGAAAGGTCGCTAAGTAAACCTCTCTTTGTGCGCCGTGTTGTCTCTGAGAAAAACTATCAGAGCACACAAAGCATTTGGAGTTTAAACTCTTGGCAGAGTGGCAGAACGAGGCCGAGCAGACAGGATGGCATAATTCAGCTCCAAATAGAAAACCCATTAACGGCCGTGTTTCTAAGTGATTTGTTCGCGGCGTCTCGACTGACCACCTCGTGACCCCGACCGAGTCCTTCGCCTCTAATTGAATGCCTCATTTCCTCCTCCTCCTCCAGTCTCATCCCGACACGCCGCCCCCAAGTGTTCCTCTTCTTTCTTCTTCTCTGAATAACGCTTGAGTAGCTGAAAGAGTAATCCTCTATCTGCCTGGGCTCTGGGATTAAGTGAGCCGGGTATAAAAGCTGCAGGAGGCAATTGGTTTGGGTGGGTGTGGGGAGGCTCCTGGGAGATCTTCATCGAAAGGAAAACCTCATGGAGGCATGAAGTTTGTCAATCCTGTTCACCAACAAAACACCGTCAGAGAGGTTTTAAAGACGCCAACGGGTTCTGCAGTACAAGATTAAGAGCTGACTGCAGCAGGAGGGAGAGGAGGAGGAGGAAGGGGATCCGCCTTCCACATGGAAATGACCAGCGAAATTTTAATGCTAAAATTACATTTACATTTTGATTTTAAGGTTAAACTAACTCTCCACAGAGGAAGGAGCTCAGAGCGCCCAAACCTTTCACAATAAAACACACCAGAGATAATTATCTAATGCTAATCACGGTTTCTTTATGTTTATGTTAGAAAACAAAACGCTTTTTCAAACTATCACTCAACTTTCTAAGAAGAACCCATGAAGAAACTTTTAGTTGGTCACAGTTTACTTTCTGCAATAATCCAAACCCAGTGAAGAAACTTCTGTTGTCTTTTTGTGGAGGGAAACCAGTCAGCTGAAGTAACTCAATGTCATGAAGATAAGGTCAGATTTCTTGGTTCTTTCTCAACCACTAAAAGGATAGTGTAGAACACTTTTAGCATAACCTGAGAATGTCATGAATGCTGGATAATGAAGACCAGACTATCTTAAATATACCAACAAATACCGGGCCTGGACTAGGTAATGTAGGATTTATTTAGAATTAAGAGTGTTTTCCTGTATAAATAATTAATCTGGAGGGTCGTAATCAGTCTTGTTTTTTTTCCTGTGTAAGAAACCAAGTTTCTTGACATTTTTACTCAATAAAAGCTCTCAATAAACTCAGCTTTGTTCCAGGTTTTCGTTCTCGAATGATTCGTTGTGTTTTGATTCAGATAAAATGGAAGAAGACAGACTAACATACTATTGTAACAGTAGATGTTAAATCATAGCACCATGGAGGAGTGTGGTGTTATGTTGACGAAGTATTTAGATCCCGAAAAGAACCAAATACTTCAAGTTTTCCAGTTCCTTTAGGGTCAAGCTGCTTTCCAACACATTATAAAGAACCATAACGTAAACACCTCCTCATCAGGTCACCAGGTCAATGCCTGGTTTGTGCTAGTTAAGGTCAGGCGGGGGTTGAAGAGGCTCTGGGATTAATTTAGTGGCTGAGTCCGGCCAAAGACAGACATCACCTAGTTTCTGTGTGTTGGTGCTCGTCAAAATGACAAAATGTCCCAGAAAATGTCAAAAATAAACAGTCTTAAACTTTCCAAAGCTCCCTGGCCTGTGCTGAGTCTCTGAGGCTGAGAGGCTGTGACTGTGTGTGTGTGTGTGTGTGTGTGTGTCTGATTTCGACGTGTGCTCAGGCTGTTAGCTCATGTGTGCCTGAATATAAATTCCGCCTCTGAGCGTGGCTCTTCCTCCGTCATGCAAGGAGCCGCCGCCCGGCCTGAGTAACAAAACCCACCGCTTTTGATTGAGCCAGCTGAACTTCCCCCAGCATGCTCTGCTCCTCCCCTGCTCCACGCCCTGCCTCACGCCTGTGCAGTGCTTGCGGGGTTGTGGTGTAAGAAGCCTGGGTTCGAATCCCAGCCCCGATCGCTCACAATCCGCCTCCAGCTGCAGAAACAGGAGAAAATAAAGAGGAAAACACGCGTTAGTTAGCTTCTGAAACTCAAACTGACCATTGAGACAACAACTGTCATTGAAATAAACTGCTGGAAAGGAAAAGTTCATCATTAAAACAGCACAATACATATTATTTTATAAAAAGTAATGAAAATATAATGAAGGCATCTGTTTGTAGGCTTCTTATTTTACAGTTTAGCATTATGCCAACTGCCTGTAGCTGATGATATGTTAACAGTAGTCATAAGGTAGTTGTAAGTTGTAAAAGAAGCTGTCAAAGCAATCACAGTATCTGTAGTGTAGTTGATTTTGTTATCCATTGAACAAAAGTAGCCGGATTACAATCCTCCTGCCAGCGTAGATTCGTTAGACTTAATTGTTAGAGTTAATAACTTGAGCTAATTGTCTGTTAGCCTAACTTCAATTAGAACTAATTTATCAGTGACAAACAACTGTGTTTCTGTCACATCTGAGAGTTGAAGGAGCAATGAACAACGAAAACATTTCAGTGTCTACTATCAAGTGTCCCTTTTAAAAAAAACAGGCTATGGTCCCCAAGAAGTTCATATTAGTATTACATTTACCATGTTCACATACTGTTGAACCAGTCTGTTCAACAGCCCAGAACAGCCGAACAGTTGTGCCTCCAGGACATTGTATCACCTAAACACTGAAATGTTAGTTAACTAGCTAGCCATTAACCAATGCAGTCTAATGTTAGCTAAAGGCTGAAGAACAGGCTTGCTAGCAGGAACACAGAGAGGGAGCTGCTCTGTGGGCTGTGTGTAGCTAACTAGCTAACAGCAAAGTGGTCACAAGAAGATGTGATGAGGCTGTTTTAGCTTTATAGCTAACCAGCCACGTAATATCACAACTAGCTAAACTAGCTAGTGAGCTACCTAGCTTATCAGATGAATAATGATAACAGTCACATAATGTTCTTGATAATAATCATAGTATAGTAGTAGCTGTAGCAGTATTAGTATCAGTTCTGTTATACTCGTGGTGTTAGTGGTGGTCTTAGTCATAGTAGTAGTTATAGTAGCTGAAAAAGTTTCCACACCAATTGTAGTAGTTGTACTGAGTCAGTGTACTCTACAGTACTTTCTCAGCAGTGTCAGCAGAGCCACAGCTGATATCTGTTACCAAGATTTAACATTCATAACTATTATCATGTTCAGGCTCTGGAGCTGGAGATATTAAATACTGTGTGTGTGTGTGTGTAAAGCTTGAGCTATTGTTGTGTGTTAGTCTGAAAATAGTGGTTGAAAAGGAAAAATTCTGGTTTCTTCTTCTACTGTCAAAATCTGCTCAGTGTCACCACTCCTGTGTGTGTGTGTGTGTGTGTGTGTGTGTGTGGTCATGTGTAGTTGTGTGTGCACATCTGCACTATGTGTGAGTGTGGAGGCGTTTGTTGAAGTTGAGCATGCATGAATATTGTGCATGAGCGTCTGTGTGTGTGTGACAGTCCTGAGAAGCCAAGGAGGCTTTAGAGGCATCAGGCTGTCAGAGCTCTCTCTCTCTCTCTCTCTCTTCTCTCACACACACACACACACACACACAATCAGAGCCATTTAGTGTGGAACTATATGAATGATGAAAACACATCTGCTGGGCAAGCTTGTTTACACCTGGCCTCAGGAGAGAGAGAGAGAGAGAGAGTGTGTGTGTGTGTGTCTGTGTGTGTGTGCGGTTGCAGCAAAGGTGACGCTGACATATGGTCATGCAGATGGTGTTCAACTGTAGGGAGAGTGCGTTTGTGTGTGTGTGTTGTGTCACCTGGTGGAGGTTGGCAGGGCCTGGGAAGAACAAAGCACAGGTGTGTGTGTGTTCTTGTTGTAGTATCTGTGGAGACACTATGAACAATAATTGCAACTTTCGTTTAATGGCTAAGACTTCGTATTTCGTGGTTAAAGTCACTAACACTATATATATATATTACCCATGATCCCTTCTCCCTCTGGAGCAGGAAGTTGTATTGCAACAAACACCAAGCTCTGTTTCTAATTGTTGATATTTTAAAACTTTCTTGGCTGGATATCAGAGATGAACACTGGCTTTTAATGACCTCTAGGTCCTTTTACTCTTGAACTTGTTATTGTAGCAGTACCTATAGTAGTAGTCATCACATTACTTTAAGTAGTTGTAGTAGTAGTCTACAGTAGCTCTTAGTAGTTGCAGTAGTAGGCTTGGCAGTAGCTCAGTAGTTGCAGTAGTAGTCCTTGGCAGTAGTCAGCAGTTGCAGCAGCAGTCCTGGCAGCAGCTGCAGCAGCCAGCAGCAGTCCTTAAGCAGCAGCCAGGCAGTAGTCTCAAGGCAGTCAGCAGCTGCAGTAGCAGTCCTCATCTCAGCTGCACTGGGCTGCAGTAGCATCTCATGGGTAGCTGCATCAGCTATAGCAGTAATCCTAAGGCAGTCAGGCAGTAGTCCCAAGCAGCAGCTGCATCAGCCATAGCAGCAATCCTAAGCAGTAGCTGTAGCAGTAGTCCTGGCAGCAGCTGTAGCAGTCCTAAGCAGCAGCTGCAGCAGCCAGTAGCAGTCCCAAGGCAGTCAGTAGCAGTCCTAAGCAGTCAGGCAGCTGTAGTAGCAGTCCTACCCTAGCTGTACTGGGGCTGTGCAGCAGTCTCAGTAGCTGTACCGTTATAGTAGCAATCTCAAGGTAGTTGCAGTAGTCTCTACAGTAGCTGTATCAGCTATAGTAGCAACTGGCAGCAGCTGCAGCAGTAGTCCTGGGTAGCTGTGTAGTAGGTCCTTGGCAGTAGCTGTAGTGTCAGCAGCAGTCTCAAGGCAGCTGTAGCAGCTTTGCAGTCCCAAGGCAGCTTGCAGCAGCTGCAGCAGTGCCAAGGCCTTTATAGTCAGGCAGTGTCCAAGCAGCAGTCAAGCAGCTGTAGCAGCAGTCTCAAGCAGCAGCTGGCATGGTAGCAGTGCTGGCAGTAGCTCATAGCTGGTAGTAGTAGTCTCAAGTAGTTGTAGCAGTTGCAGTAGTAGTCTTGGCAGCAGTTAAATTACACAGACCACATGAACAAACATGAAACCTCATCACCACATGTGAGAATGTTTTTCTAATTTATACAGTAACTTTCTATGTGAATCTAAAGCAGCTCAAAGTGCTCATGTACCTGTATCATGATTTGTTTTCACATTAAAAACACAAAAATCATATCTACATGTGAATTTATTGCACGTGAAACATTCCACATATGTGAATTTAATGTCTTCTCTTCTGATTGCCGACATTTTACATGTGTAATATCTTTTAAAAAGTTAAAAAAGTTAAGCACATGAATCTTCCAGAGCCACGTCTGACAGATATAACCCACATCTTCATGCCAGTGACAGCACTTTGAAGTCAAACCTGATTCTGAAATAATGATTCTTCTTTCTTTATGCTTGTTCAGATAACTCTTATTTTATTCCTCTACCTGCTCTCTGTCCATCCTCTCTCTCTTTGTCTGTTTAAGTCATCTCATCTTTAATTTCTCCTCCGCCTGCAGATAAAGTCTGTTGTCTGTAACGACGAGGCTCAGAGGAAAAACTTTGGATTAGAGAATAAAGAAACACATAATGGGTTCATGACCTCATTACTGCTCTGAGCCTGCCATCGTATATTTATTATATGCACATTTAAACACGTCCTCGTGTGTGTAGATGTCACTGTGTATGAATGTGTGTTTGTGGGAATCGGTTTGTCCGAGCAGCTTTTTATGACCCACAGCTACATTATAAAATGAAGTGACCACCCCCCCTCTCTGTCTAAACCCAACCAGTCGAGGCAGATGGCCGCCCACCCTGAGTCCGGTTCTGCTCGAGGTTTCTGCCTCTTAAAAGGAAGTGTTTCCTCTCCACAGTCTCCTAGTGCTGCTCATGGTGGATCTGTTGGGTTTCTCTCTGTAAATTTTATAAGATAAAGAGTACGGTCTAGACCTGCTCTATATGTACAGTGCCTCGAGATAACTTCTGTTGTGAATTGGCGCTTTATAAATAAAATTTGACTTGACTCTAGTGGTCGGATAGACAATCTGGTTTTGTTTTATTTGGTTACGTTTTATTATTTCAGAGACTCAGTACAATTTCTGAAAAACAAATTAGTTCATTTTTATGTTTTAGTGACAAATCAGCTGCGAATGCCACTGAAGGAATGTCAGTAAAGTGCCAGCGCACATGCTAACGTTTTGCTAATGTTCAGCTAACGAGACGGAGACTTGATAAGACCTTCAAATTAAATTTTGTGGCTGATCAGAGAACACTTTGGATAATGAGCTTGTTAAGTCGACGCTGCAGAAACAGGAACAGGTTGCTGCTGATTGGTTAGCGAGCAGAGATCTGACCAATCAGCCGCTCTCTGCTTCACCTCACCTGGAAACATCCACCTCTCCTCACCTCCATCCTCCCTTTGTTCTTCTTTTTCCATCAGTCTCCCCCTCCTTCCCTCCATCTCCCTCTTTGCTTTTCTCCGTCTTTACCTCCATCACTCTCCCTTCTTCACTCCTCTCCTTTTTTCATTCCTCCCTTTGTCTCCTCTCCTCCTCTCCTGCATCCTTCCTTTCTTTCTTTGAGTTTTCTCTTTGTCTTTCTCTTTGCCTCCTCCCCCAGCACTACACTCTTTCTTCCCTCCCTTGCTACTCCTCTTTTCTTTATCTCTCTCCTTTCCCTCTTCCTCCCTCTTCTTATTCAGCTTCTTCTCTTTCTATCCTCCATCTCCCCTTTTTCTTTTACTATTCAATCTTTCCCTTCCTTCCTTCCTTCCTTTCCTCCACCTCCATTTTTCCCTCTTTTCATTCTATATCTCTATTTTTTCCATCTGGTAATCTTCTCTCTCCTCCATCTCCGTTTTTTCCTCCTTCCTTACTCTTCACACTCCTCTTCCTCTTTCCTTCCCCCTCCCTTTCTCCCTCCACATCACTCTTTTCCTCCTTTCTTCCCCTTTTCCTCCGTTTCCTCTCTCCTTTCTTCTCATTCTTTTTTAATGATTTTAACCCCCCCCCCCCCATTTTTCCTCCTTCTTTCTTCTCCTCCATCCATCCATCCTCCCCCACAATCTGCTCCTCCCAGCATGCACCTCTCCCACAGATGGCTCTCCTGTCGTTCATCCCTCGCTCTGCAGGAGGAGGAGGAGAGGAAATAGACCTCTGTTGGTGAGAAAGAGGAGCAGGTTCAGAACAACATGTGGATTCAATCAGAGTTTTGTTTTATGTTTAACATAAAGAAAAAAGCAGAACGTCGGAGAAAACTTTATTTCAAATAAAAACACAAACTAATGTGAAGATAATTCATGTTTTATTTTGAAATCATCTGATAAGATGATGAAATGTTTAGATTAACAGAAACATTTTAGTTTTAAAAAACGTTAAGTCTGAAAACGTCACATGATTAATCGATCGATGAGATAAGTAACAGTGGATGTAGTGATGATCAGTAATGATTTGTTATTAAATGATCTCTGGATGAACGGCTGACGAATGGATGAATTCATGGAGCAAACAGCTGCTCTGGATCCTGAGCTCGTTTCAGTCGGTCTTTTTTTGGCTCGTGAGTTTTGTTCCTCGGAGCAAAACGTCGTCGTTGAGCCAAACATTTTCTCTCCATATGTGTAAAAACAAACACTCTGTGCTTCTGTTCCTCTGCTTCAGTCTGTCACTCTGGTTTCAGCTGCAGGACTTTGTTAAGTCTGACCATCGATCCTGTCAGAGGTTAGTTTGATATTTAGATTCCACTGATTCTGTTCAGAAGACAAATCACGTGTTTGCTTTGACCAGTTTTTCTTTAATTAGCTTTGACGATGAGTTTGGAGTATTTCAAAGAAAGTGAAACATCAGTATTCACCTCCAGTCTTTCACTGTGTTTACAGTCCTCTTCATATTGTTTATATCTTGTTTTGTATTTATTGATGTTTGTTGCTTCCTTATTGATGCTGCTTTCTGTTTTTGCTGCTGCAACGATGTGAATTTCCTCTGCTGTGGGATTAATAAAGGATTATCTGGTATAATCTTATCTAGTCACTTGTCTAGTCTAGTCTTATCTTGTCTTGTACGCAGAGGAAAAGAAAACCTGAAAAAGACGTCCTGATTAACACTAAACTATCTTTGATGTGTTCTTTGTCATATCTGTACCTGTGTCTTTAAAATAAAGTTTTATCTTCAGTCCATCCTGGATCCACTGCTTCATCTCAGATTAATATCTGGTGTCAGGGTCAGGTTGTCTTCCTCCCTTTCCCTCAGTTTTCTCCTCAGGTGTGTGTGTGTGGGCGTGGCTCCTCCCCCTCACTTGAACACCTGGAGGTCATCAACCAATCAATGCTAAAATCAACCTCAGTATATAAACCCTCAGCTCAGCCCTCCACTCTTCAGGATCCTCCACTGTGGTACAAACACTCCTGAGTCAAGGCCAGTCAGATTTTATTGTCCTTCGAGGAGAAGTTTGGTCACAGCCAGGTGTTAAAAACACATTCATTCCATCATAAATCCAACATGAAGGATGGTGTATCAGTCAGGGACAACACTACAGATCAGTACAGGAAGATCAGTGAGGAAAACCCAGTGTGTGAGTATGTTGTATGAGTTGGAACTCACAATCGAGACGAATAGTTCAGAAACCGTTTTATATCCAACTCCATGTCCGCCAAGTTTCAGTCAACGCCATGATACAGGCTTCTCTGAACTCACATAGTTTGCAGCTCATTGAATTTATTGATGCAGTTATTCTGTACCTGTTGTGTAATCCGCCACTGAACGCCACCTTTTCTTCCGTTTCCTGACGCGACCACGAGTCTTCGGACATTTTCAGGCATATAATGTGTTTTTTATTTCCAGACAAACACTTTTTATCAGAAAGTGTTGGATAGCTTTTTTTTTTTTTTTTTAACTTACTGTCATTTCCTTCATTTTTGTAAATGAAACTTTAGCTGATGCATTTACTTCTAAATTCATGTCCCCTCATCCCCCAGCCAAGCGTCAGGGGGCTAACAGCTACCTCAGTGCTAACTCTTTATATATTTGTATATGATCTTCTGGGGCTCATAACACAGGATGAATAATCTTAATAATCCAGGATATGAGTTTTCAAACCTCTTCATGTGTGTGTTTATCCTGCGTTTGATTATTGTTCAGGGCCTGAATCAGTGCAGATGTTTAGTGATGTGCAGAAATGTGGACCAGAGCTGGCTGCAGTGGGGGTCCTGGGATGGATGGAAACCATGTGAAACTGACATGACAGATATTTATCTGGGATAAACATGTTATTGTCTCATGTGCACTTTGTTCTACATCTCTGGGTTTGATGAAGGTTCATTCTTTTAACTCCACATTTTGTTTTCTCAGAGTAAAGAACAGTGGGCTGATGATACAAACATTTAAGAAGATAAAATATGAGATTTATGTTGGTTATAATTTATCATACCCAGCTGAGATCAGGCTGGAAGCACTTTACTCCTTTTAGTTTTTGTTCTGTCGTGATCTGCTCCGTCTCCTCTGCCATTAATGAAATACTTTATTTGAAGAATGAATTCTTCTAAATGACACAGAATAAAACAGTCTTAAAACCAGGAAGTCAGTTAGCATGTTAGCATGTTAGCTCTTCCTGTTCCCTCGTCCCAAAGTCAGTGTGTTTCTGGTTAAATGTCTGAAATAAGGTCTGTGGTTTTAACACAAGCTCAAGACATTTTCAGGTCTTATTCTCCGACATAAAATGGGTCAGTAAATCCCCCACTCCTGATGTTTGAAGCTTTTACGTGTCTTAAAAAAGGCGGTTGCTAACGAGTGTCTAAATGAGACTACAGAGGTTGTCGGGGACGTTAACATGAAAACCCATCTACTCACCAGTCCACCTTTACAGCCTCGTTGTGTTTCTACTCACGCTCTTTCAAACTATCACTAACTTTCTAAGAAGAACGGCTGAAGACCGAGGACTAAAGACTGAGGACTGATCAACTAAACCTGGAAGGATCAGAAACTTTAGTTGGTCACAGTTTATTTTCTGCAATAATCCAAAACCCAGTGAAGAAATCCCGTTGTCTTTTTGTGGAGGGAACCAGAAGTCAGCTGAAGTAACTCAATGTCATGAAGATATGTCAGATATTTCCTGGTTCTGAGATCATGAGGCGGCAGCCATCTTTTTTCTGGCAGCAGTGAGACCTCCCAGCAGCAACATGAACTGTCTTCATCTGAATCCTGACTGTGAATCAACACTGAGGAGCTGGAGAGTTGGACTGTGTGTTATTGCCTTATCTATCAGCTCAGACAGAACTTTGGAAACCCGGCTTCTAAAAGTCTCGATGATGTGACGAGCCTCGATCCAGTTGATGGAAAAACACTGACTCTGAGTTTAACGCTCCTCCACAGCTGGACAGAAACTTCCTGCCGTCACTCTCTCTCCTTCCTTTTAAAGAGAACATATGGCCTCAACACTTTACATCCCTCTGTTCCCTCTTCCTCTCTCCCTCTTCGGTCTGAGAGCGCTAACGGTCCAGATGGTTGAAGCTCGTACAGCTTCATCTCTGACTCCATCCATCCGTCCCTCCATCCATCTCTCTGTCTGACTGATGACACCGGCTGCTGCTTTGGACAAATGGGTCCACGGAGGCTCCAGAAATCGGAGAATAAATCCTCCTCAGCTGCTAAACAGAGGTCTGCTTCAGGATTAACTCATTAATTCATTTAATTAACTTTTAAATACTTGTACATCCAACTTTGTCCTTATTGTCACACTGGAAAAAAAACATCCCAGACAACCAGAATAATACAGAAAATGTGTAACATGCATTTTAAGAGAAACATAAATAAGACATCATGTTGATAAAGACAGAAGATACAGTCTCAGTCGTTTAACACGTGTCACTTTTCTGGTTTCACACCTTAATTAACGCACCTGTTGTAAATGACCTCCCACTGATTGGCTCGTCACTCTGTTTCACACTGACGAGGTGACGGTGATGAATGAGTCGGTCCAAACAAAACCTGTCTCTGAGTCTGGTTCAGACATAAAACTCACTCCACACTCTGCAAAACATTTTCTATCTAATCAACAATTCAGAATTATTGACTAAGTCTTTCTAACAAAAATGAGAGTTTTGTGTATGTGTCTGTGTATGGATGTGGATTTTTAAAATCTCTTTAAACTGATTTGAATTCCATTACCTTTGGAAGCACTTTGTGTTTGTTGCTTGAAAAGTTCTCTGTAAATAAAAGTCATCTTTTTATATCTAGGAAACTGATGGATAATGACATAAATGAGCAGTTTTTTTCTTACCTCCTGTATCATGCCCTGTTGTTGTTTTTTTTAAAGAACTTGAATATTCAAGTGGGTATGTGATAACTGTAGCAAGAACACGTTCTCGTTCCCAACCTGTCTCATACAGACATTTGGTCAGGATCCACTGGCTTCACTTCTTAAAGACAGATATGATATCGTCATAGAATCCTGTTACAGTTTAACATCCGTTCAGGTTATTACTGAGTCGTGATGGTTTCTATGGATCAGTGTGTGGAGACCGTCAGTTGTTTACAGAGCTAATTAACCACCTCCAACATGGCCGCCTTAGGGTGCATCACACCACCTGAAGTCCCTATTCATCCCTCCTCCTCCTCCTCTTCCTCTCCTCTGTGTCTCCTGATCTTCCTCTGGCTGTCACACCTCCATCCACCTATCTATCCATATTCATCTGTGTGTGTGTAATTAATGCTAACAGGACGTGCTAACGGTTTATGAAGACCTGCCAAATCCATCCATCTTTACCTCCATCTCCCTCTTCAGTTTTATGTCTTCCTCGTCCATATGGCCAGGTCACACTCTCTCTTTCCTCCATCCCTCCCTCCATCCCTCCATCTGCAGAGAGGTTGGGTTTGTTAATAGCCCATATGGCCTCATCATATGCTGCCAGTGAATTCTAATGACAGGAGATTGGCAGTCGTTCCCTCTCTGGCTGTTGGACTGCGACACGAAGCCAACCTGCCTTTAATAAAAGCCAGACCTGCTGGATGTTATCACACACTCTCTGGAGATCCACTGGTGTTTGTCGAATGGTGATAAGGTTACACTGGAGTTAAGAATTAAAAGTAAAACTAACTATTCCAACAGCGCCTGTGTTCTGCTCGGTTAAATGACTGTTTTTGTCAGTGGAGTCTGGCAGTGATATATAGTGATGTTTCTAATTAAACAGACAACAGGGTTAGAGTTAACCCTAACCCTAACAATCTGAGTCTGTCAGTGGCAAAAACAAGTACTTTAGTGATCGTACTTTGACGTGGTTCAAAAACACCAGAGTGATCCTTTAAAATAACCACTTCAAACTTCTTTGGTGAACAGGTACGATCATAAGTGTAATGTTGAACTGTAGATCAGTTAAAAAGACTTAGAAGTCATTAAAGTTCCAGTTCTTCTCTGAAATCAGAATTTCTGAGTTCCTAGTCAAAAGTTTGAACCTGAACGCCCCCTGAAGTCAGATTTCCAATCAGTTCACCTTCATGGTTTAATGTTACATTTACAATTTGAACAGCTTTTTAAGAATGTTCTGAAGTGTTTGCATTAAAATCTAACGCTAACAAATGAGGTGTTCTTCAGGTGGAGCAGATTTGTTTTGATTCTCTGAAAGGGCAACTATAAATCTTTCCTGCAAGCGTCCATGTTTTTCTGACTTCAACTGGAACGCTGTCAACTCGTAGGTGACGTCACTCCCAGTTCCGCTCTCTGATGTAAATGGAACACACCATTAGCTAGCTAGTTAGCTAGGCTTGCTAACATCAGAAACCAGAGATGGAGCTGTTCTGGTGGGTCGGGTGTAGCTAGCTAGCTAACAGCACTACAGTTGTCACAAAAGTTTGCTTTCAGTGTCTGTGGTAAAATTAAGTATTTGGTCAGAAGAGACATGATGAGGCTGTATTAGCTTGATTGCTAAATAATTATTAGTAAGTTCACAGTAGAGTGAGAGAGTGTGTGAATGGCAAATTAGCTGGCAAACAACTTATATGTTCATTGTTTTGTTTTTGTTGTTACTGGAGCTAGTAGATGAATCATCAGTCAATAACTTAGTCTCAGTATCATAAATAAATATTTGTCCTTTGTTATTTATTATTTACATACACAGAGTAAATGTCTGCAGTATGTGTTGTTCTAGAGGAGCTGGACAAGCAACACGTTGATTTTTATTTGATTTTATCTTCAGTGGATGAACTTACAGTTCAGATATGGTTACATACAAAACTAATAGTGACTACACCAAAATTTCCTCATATTTATTCCAGAAAGAAACAGTTTTATTTCACATTTTTCTCTGCGTTAAAGAGGAAAGGTAGATGTGAAGCAGCTGTCAGAGTCAGGTGTGAAGGTGTGAAGGTGTGTGAGGTGTTACAGGAGGTTTTGACCCGGTTTAGCCTCTGTTAGCCTCCATGAAAATAAACATGAGTGTAGTGAACACGGCTCCAAACCTCTTCCCCCCCTCGCTGGAATTCATGGCCTGGAGCTTTCTGCTTGCTGGAGGATGTCTGTCTGTATTTATGAGCATGTTTCTGTAGCCGGCAGCTGTTTGACTTCCCTTATGTTGAATTCAGCAGCTCTGCGTCGCACTGCTCTCCCCTGTGTTTGCTTCACACTGCTCACACATTTTCCCCCATTTTATAAATATGTGACTGGTTTAGTGTAATGTTTGGATTCTGGCTCATGTCTGACACGAGTCACATGTAATATTCAGCTGAGATGTTCTTTAAACTGATGGTTGATGTGGACACATCAGATCCTCTAACAGCTGCATTTAGTTTTTACTCAGATTAAGGAGCTTTCCATTTATTTTACATGTCAAAGTCAGTTTCCTCTTCACGTTTCGTCCTCAGTCTGTGAAGACAGGTGTATAATGTCATCTGTGTCTCCTGAGGAAAACCCTGATGACATATAAACAGTGAAGACACCTCAGCTCAGGTTTAGGCTAATTTCTAACATCCAGCTGTTTTATCCTTTGTAAATAGTTACACAGCCTGTGTCGCTGTACCGTATTCAAAACAAACTAATGGCCCCCCAAAATTAAATATACAGTCAGTGTAACCCTATGCAAATTTATTTAGTTAGCTTACTTCGGCTTGCTCATTTTGTTTAGTTAGCGTAGCTATTTCTCATTTAGTTACTTAGCTTAAATTAGCTAGCTCATTTTTGTTTATTTAGCTTAGCTAGCTCATTTAGTTCAGCCCAACTTAGCCATTTTATTTACTCATCTAATTTCTATCATAATTAAGTTATTTAAGTTTTGTTAGCTTAACTTAGTTTCCTCATTTACTTAGCTTAACTGTAGCTGCCTAATTTATTTAACTTAATTTAGCTACTTCATAGTTGCTTGGTTTGGTTGACTTAAATTAGGTAAAACATTTACTTTAGTTTAACTAGGTCAATTTAGCTAGCTTATTTGTTTAGTTCAGCCTAAGTCAGCCATTTTATTTATTAGTTAGTTAGTTAGTATTTAGCTTAATTTAGGCAAGTTTGGTTTGGTTAACTTAAATTAGCTATTGAGTTATTTAGCTAAACCTACAAAGCCACATCAGTTTAGATTAATATACCTGACACATCAAATACTCACTGGTTCTTTGTTCACTTTTCCACAGAAGCTACAGTTTTGTTCAACACTTGTAATTTATAACTTCAGTAATTTGTTTTATTGAACGGAATGTTTAATATTTTTTGCTAAATGTAACTTCAGCTCTGATCCCTGAAATATTCATGTTCCAACTTTATCTCATGAAGTTTTTCCTCCTGTTCTCTGAGATGTTGTTTTCAGTTCAGTCAGTTTTAACCAGGTGCTGATAAATGTGGTGTTTTCTGCCTCAGTCACCGGATCAATACCATGAATCAGCGATTACTGAGTCAGCTACTCAGATTTCTGCTTTTCAAAAGTCACCCCCAGTCCAGAAATAAAACCGGCCTCATCCTGAAGTCTGAAGATATTTAAACAAACTTTGATGTTGGGATTTAAATGTGTCGTGTTTGAGTTGTGGATGATTCCCATTCAAGACTGAAAACACTGTGAGTTTTTATGTTTCAGGCTGTTACACTATCTCTCTCACAGATCCCTGATGGCACCGGTTTGAACTCCAGCTCTCAGTTATGGGAGCCAGATATTCACATCCTCCATTATTTATGATCCACTGTGTGTTTTCTCTTTATTATTTATTTTTAAAATGAGTTCCCAGCAGGCTGATGAATCCTTTTATTGCTCCAGACACCAGCTCAGTGTGTTAGTAACCAGACAGAGACTTCATCGTGTTGACTGTCCCTGTATTGTTCATCATGGATTTATGGCCGTGGATGAAACGAGCTGTTAACTAATGTTTCAATTAGCTGTCAGTTAGTCTTCACCCCTGTTGTACATAAAATGAACAGCATCAGATTTTAGTGTTTTAGTTGAAACACCTGCAGGAACCCAGAGGGACATTTACACTGAGTGATGTTCACATTCAGATCTTTATCGTGCTTGTTTACGTGGTCGTTTATATCGTTACGTGATGTAAAAGACAGTTATAAATAATTAAAATGATATAAATTTAAATCATCCTGGTTCCATTTTACAGTGTCATTGAAACGTGAGTTATTTTCCTTGTAGGGCTACAAAGGGCTGGAATTAATGAGAGTTAACAGGAATTTGTGGGAATTAACTGGAAATTTTGGGTAATTTATACAAACTATGACTTATACAAATGCAGCCGTGTACAAACTAATACACATTTTAAAAATAACATTTGAAAGAAGAAAAGAAGAAAAAAGGGAGGATGGAGAGGGGATGGGGACGGGTGTTTAAGTGGGGGAGAAGGAAAGAAAACGGGGAGAAAAGAAATAAGAAAAGAGGATGAAGAGAGGGAGAGAGGGAGGGAAGGAGGCAGGGATGGTGTTACCTGAGAGACGGTTACCACGGCAGCAAATCTTTGACCTCCAATCATCCTCCTCAGATGGTTTCCATCTGTTCTCGTTGCAGAGGGGGGGAGGGATGACAACAGACTATTTCGTTACAATCAGTAAGTTAATTAATCAGTTGTATTAAATTTAAATGATGCATTTAAATGTAAAAATGATTATGATTTCAGGATCGTCTCCACCACTAAGTCATTTCATTTAGCTCTGAGCTCTTCTACAAAAGCCTTTCTTCTTAGAAAGTTAGTGATAGTTAGAAAGAGCGTGAGTAGAAACACAACGAGGCTGTAAAGGTGGACTGGTGAGTAGATGGGTTTTCATGTTAACGTCCCCGACAACCTCTGTAGTCTCATTTAGACACTCGTTAGCAACCGCCTTTTTTAAGACACGTAAAAGCTTCAAACATCAGGAGTGGGGGATTTACTGACCCATTTTATGTCAGAGAATAAAACCTGAAAATGTCTTGAGCTTGTGTTAAAACCACAGACCTTATTTCAGACATTTAACCAGAAACACACTGACTTTGGGACGAGGGAACAGGAAGTGCTAACATGCTAACTCACTTCCTGGTTTTGGGACTCGTTCCTGCACCAGGAGAAGCTCTGATTGGTCAGACTCCTGCTGTGCTGCTGCTCTGTGGGTTGGACTTGTGTATTGAACACTGCAGCCTCCAGGTGGCGCTGGCAGGACTGCAGACTGTATTTTTCTGTCTGTTTTTTGGGCGTCACGCTGCAGATGTAGTTCTGGTTCACTCAGAGTTTTCTGACTCAGCTGAAGGTTCAGGCCGTCAGCGACGTTCACCTCCTCCTCCTGCTGAGAAACACACTCAGGTTTTTACATCATTTCACCCTGTGAGGCCTCAAACTGTGTGTGAGTGTGAAATATATAGTGTGATCACACTGTGCTGTGTCCAGATGGTTTGCATCGTTTTGCCTGTGGTCTCAAACCAAACTCACAAACACACTCAGGCTGCAGGTTTCAGCTCCAGCAGAGTCTCTGAAGGTGAAAGCTGCTTCACTCTGATAAAAACTGAACAGCTGAGTGTGAAATCACAGAGCAGCAGGACCAGGACCAGGACGAGCCTACGATCTGTGTCTGGAACTTTTTCAGGGTCTCAGGTTAGCTCGAAAATTACTGGAGATAAAAACTGTCTGGGCTTCTTTGGGCTTCCATGTCTTCTCCTTCTTTCTAAAGAACCAAACCGTGTTGAGTTTGGTTTGAACCCTGAACAGTTCTGGGTCTTTTCAGAGCTTCTTCATCTTTATCTGTGTCTGAGCGTCGTGTTTTCCCAGGCATCTTGAAGGCTCCGCCAGGCTCTGGGTCACGGTCTGTCCCTCTTTACCACAACATCTACACAGGTGCTTCCTCTGATTTACAACCTACAGGACAGTGTTTATGTTTTATATTGTTAACTTTCAAATTAATAGTTGGTTTCACTCTGATCACCTGAAGTACTGAGATGACTTTAGTGATCAATATGAATAAATGGAGTAGATTTATCACAACAGATGAGGTTGAGTCAAGATAAACTTCAGTGTGTGTGTTGATGGTGATGAAGGAAAACATCAGCCAGAGCAGCTCTGATGTGTTTTTAATTGTTTCAGCAGCTGTTAGACGGAGACAGAAGATAAATAGAGAATATCAGGAAATTTGATGTTTTCTAAATTTAATTTGCCAAATTTTCAAATCCAGATTTGACCTTCACTGGTTTTAATGTTCTGAAGGTTTGGCTGACGAAGAACAAAATGATGATTCTCGATGTTTGTCGTTTTAAGTTCACATCTTCAGGTTTGTCTGTTCTGATCTCTGCTTCACTCTGATTCGTTTATAAAGTGACCAATCAGCTGCTGGCGAACAGTGACATCAGAGAAACCTTATTAACGATGCGTAAGAACGACGATGACGAGCTTTCAGATTCAGAACATAATTAACAAACTGTAAACGTCTCCACGTTGTGAGCTGAACCCGTCTATCCTCCTCGTCCTTCTTAATGACCTCATTAGTTCGTTAGAAGCTAATTAGTTTGAAACGAGTCTGGCTGCTGCTCTGCTGAGTTGGCGTTTTACACTGAACCTCCATTAATACGAGGATACACTGACAGAGAACACACACACAGAGATAATATGAAGGAAGAGCAAGAGTCTAAAGTTAGCGCCCCCTACAGGCTAAAGGCTGCATTACAGACGCATCTTACAGTAAACATGTAAAGCTGACAGATTGTTCATTATATTTAAATGAACAGTTAAACTCAGCTCAGTTTTACCTTCAGATGCAGAGGAGAAAAAAGGTTTTGTCTTTAAGCATCAGTGTCAGTTTTCCTGAAAACGTGACACAACAGTCAACACCAAAAGAGAAAACACATCAGCTCAAACTGTTCACCCGACACTGTAGCATGGCAACAATTACAAAAGGCCGCAGCAGCACACACACATATTGTGTAACCTGATGGGGTTCCAGATGAAGCGGAGTCACGCAGGAATAACGACACTCGAGTTGGTTCATTGTGAAGCTGCTTCTCATGTAGAGGTCTGCAGCAGGAAGTCAGGTCCTCCTGGATTAACAGGCTCACAGGTTCTTGTTTAGAACATAATACCAAAGTGTTTCATATCAAAATGTTCAGAACAATCTCAGCTTTATCCTCACACTTCTGTTTGTCCCAGAGCAACGTGTAGAGACACAATTTGGCCCAAATGCTGAAAATTTTGTCCAATTTGTTTCAAAACTTTCTAAATCTTGTGTGTGAAAACCTACCTTTACTCATGTGCATGATTTGTTTTGCTGCTTGAAATGGGTTTACCAAAGTCGTAGCTTCACAAAAGTAGTGGAATATCTGAATAAAATAATAGATGAGAGCATAAAATGAAATGATATTTGTCATGGTTTTTTGAACAAAGGAGTTCTGTGTTGTCACACACTCTAACCCTGAACATTCCATGCAATACACACCCATTATAAACTCTGAGACGGTAAAATAAAAACATAAAACTTAAACTGTGATTTTATAAAAACTATGACAGCTATCAACATGTAAATTTAATCCTAAAAAGTCTCAAGTCTTGTGACCTGTTTACAGTTTCAACCATGTTTCTATGTGAACGTATGACGAAATCATGTGGCCTCAAAGAGGCGTGGGTTTGATTGTTTTCGCAACAACTTCTCATTCATTTTCAATGAAAATTTTTTTGCAGTTTTCTGTCAGGAACGAAGTTACTTTAGATTCCAATGGAAGAAAAACTTCAGTTCTTTTTATATCACGACAACAGGAAACACACACACACACACACACACACACACACACACACTCAGTGGTCTATGACAGCTGCTCCACTGTAGCTGAACCCAACAATACACTGCTGAATAATTGAGTGTGTGAAGGTGGAAAACATCAGGCACAGCCAGGACGCACACACACACACACACACACACACACACACACACACACACACACACAGAACTTGTTATAAATGTGACAGTTGATCCTTTAACTATTAAAAGCTGCACAAACACAGACACACAGCAGGTTTCTGTTCACACACATTAACAACAACACGAAGAAACTTGACTCAACGAAACACACACAGACAAAACACACATATTAGTATGTGAACAAATATTTGGTCACAATAATATTTATATTGACTCATAATCCAGAGACAAAGTTTCACTGTAAACAGACAAAACAATATAAATGTAAATGATCTGATTATAATTTTCTTTTCTCTTTTAATTGCTTCATCAGTTTATTTCAGCTTCAGTGACGCTTCAGCTCCTTTCAGTGATTTCACTTCACTTCAGACTCACCGAGGAGAGCCGAGCACGCTCTCTGTGGATTGTCACGTGAATGGAACGACAGACAATCAGGAAGCAGCTGACTGAAGACGGAAGCACAACAAACAAGAGTTGTTGTCGTCCTCCATGTTTGTTTCCTCTGACGTGGTCAGATGTGGAGTTGTGACTCTGGTTGTTGGTGGTGAATATGTCAGTGTGTGGTGTGGCTGTGTTGGTCTTCTCTCTGCACATCACACACTATAAGAACACAAGTGAGAAATCTGTCATTATCTGTCATCATGTGTGCTCTCTCATGTCTTCTAAAATCAAACCTGACATGAAAACACTCTTGGCATAAATGCTGTGTACCTGCTGTGTTTCTCTCTCTCTCTCTGCACACCTGTCTGTGATGACATCAGCTGACTCCTGCTGAGCCCACACCTGTGGAGGGTCCTCATCAGGAGGTTATTTAAGGGGCTGCTGCCACAGTTATATTCATCCTGCATTGATGTTTCTGTTGAGAGAAGGAACATTTGGACAAACCAGAGTCTTTCCTGTCATGAGCTGTTTAGGTTCATCTTACCTGAACGTTGTGCGACATGTTGTAAAGAGAAGAGAGTCACATAAACAGCCCTGGTTGATTTAAGAAATGTGAGAGTTTCAAGGACGTGTGCAGAAGCATTGTGAAAAGGAGTTTGCTTGATTCATGAAACTCTCTCCAGACGGAAACAAAGCAAAGAATTCATTCTGCTGGACGACCAAACTCTTAGTGTTGAAACGTGATAAAACATTCAGAGCCTTCCTGCAGATCAAACCAGCATTTCATCTCCAAAACTGCTTCTAATAAAACACAAACGGGTGTTCAAGTTGATTTAGAAATACTCTGAAAATGTTCAGTCCCAAGACAAGACATTCTGAACCTGGGTCGTGGTTTTGGGTGTAAATAATTGAAAGGGACAAAAGTCTTTGGTTGGACACCACGAACAGCTGCTGCAGTGTAAATAAACACGTCAAAGTCCGTCGACTAAAGTGGTTTGTTTTTTCACTGACAGACTCAGATTATTGTTATAATTATCTGACTTATCTTTTTTTTTTAAAAAAAAAAAAACAGTTCTATATATCATTACCAGACTCCATTGACAAAAACAGGAATTTAACCGAGCAGAACACAGGAGCTGCTGAAACACAGCTGCCTTGGTCTGTTAGTGTGTTAGTTACTGCGTGGTACTTTTACCAGTGCAAAGTATCTGATTACTTCTTCCAACACTAAAAGTCACACAGTAACACAAACAGATGGAGGCAGTGGTATTCCAGCAGCTCCTGGTTAAATCCCTGTTTTTCTCAATGGAAGCCTGGTACTGATTCACTGTTCTTGATCAAGATTTCCGTCCTCTGTTTTGTTCCAAAATATCAGTTTTATCCTTTCAGTTGTCAAAATATTTAATACGTCACACAACAGACTATTTATTAGATTTTCTTCATGTGTTTACGGTGATGTTTTCATCTGTTCTCAGCTGTCGACTCAAGTTTCCTCTAGAAAATCAAGTGTCTGAATAACTTCATGTTTTTAAACCTGAACTAAATGAATTGAATTGAATGAAGTCTGAACATGTTTTAAAAATGAACACTTCTCCTCGGATCATCTGTCGATCCACAGAGATCACTGAGTTGTATCGTTCCATCTCTTCAGTCTGTTGAACCCTCTGATGTTGTTTTCTGATGGTACGTTAGAAACGACTGAAACATTCAGCAGTTAAAAGGTGATAAATAAAAAAACAACAGCAGCAGTTTTATGATGATTCTGATGTTTCCTTCACGCAGCAGGAACCTTTAATGAGCTGCACTGAACCCACATCAGAACAAACATCCAAGTTCGTGTGTTTTTATTTCTCCCAGGATGCACTTGAACGCTATTTGTGTTCCAGGACGAATACCGGCAAACACCTCGATCACCGGTGCCGTGAATCATACATGAGTCACTTTTTATTGTGTCTCTGCGGAGAGACGGAGTCAGAAATAGAAGCAGGAGTTTGGTCCTGACTCACCGCTGAGGAGGAGAACGGGATCTCTTTTCTTTCTCTTTTTCTTCGTGTGCAGCAGAAAGTCTCCTGCAAAAAGTTGCTGACAGTGAAATGACGGATAATGATGGATGAACAGAGGGAGACAGATGAATAGAAATAGATTCGGATGCAGTGTGAGCTTGATGATGTGCTGAATATTAAACAGCAGTTTAGACGTTCGTTCCACACTGACAGAAAAAACAGGAGAAGTAGTAAATCGTGTATTTTCAGTTGATGGCACCAGATAATGTTTGATAAAGACTCAGCATCATCAGCTCCATCACAGCTTCATGTCTGAAACCTGCTCCAATATGTTGAATATCATCAACACTAACCATCTCTTCAGCTTAAATCTCATTCCTTTTGAATTTTGCTGAAAGAGCATCTGGAGCAGAGGAAACGGAAACATTCACATTCAGGTCTGAAGGGTTTTGTAGTGGAAACATCTGCTCTTCAGGTGTTTCCAGGTGGATTTTTACATAAAACATCTCCCCTCCTGCTCAGCTGCTGCCCCGTCCTGCTGCACAAACTCTGTTTTTATTGAGCCGGCATATGTCTTTGCTCCGGCGGGACAATCCCAGGCCTCACATTGACCCAAACGTCCCACCAGAGGAAGACTTCTGCTGCTCACGACCCTCTGGTCAGCTGCTGTTAAAAAACACGACGATAAGCAGCTGCTGTTTTAAAGTGAAGCTTTAAAAACAGCCGGAGATGACAGAAAAGTTCACTGAAAGAATTTTCAACTTTATGATAACTGACCATAGAAGCAGATCGGCCTGTTCAAGTGTCTGAAGCAGTGAGAGGTGAAGTGAAGTACAGCAGGGGGGTGAGGACTAATAAAACCACTTCAACGCTGATGAAGTGTGATGACAACACAAAGGCAGCGACACAGGGGAGTCATGTTAACCTGAATGCCAATTAGCAGCAAGTGTTGGAGTGAAAAGAGCTCTGACAACCAGCACTTTGATTTCAGTTTTCAAAGCGTCATCAGGAAGCTGACGGAGTTTAAAGAAAGGTCAAACAGCTGACAACTGAACAGCAGGACCTTTCTGCTGCTCTTTAATGTGACGAAAGGAAAAGTTTGGGAAGTGAGGAACTTTAAAAGACTTTAACTCGCTGCATCAACATGTCCTGCAACTAAACACCAATTAACCCTGTTATTTTTAACTGGGTCTTATGGTTGTTTCGCATTAATTTATGGTTGTTTTGTTTTTCCTTTTAGTTGTTTTGCATCTTCTTGTGGTTGTCTTGTGTCTCTTTGTGGTTGTTTTATGTCTCTTTGTGGTTGTCTTTGTGCATCAGAGCCTTTCCAGTGCTCTGTTCTTTACCTTCCTGTATTGATCCTGGTTCTGACCTTCCCTGGGTTTTTCCTCGTCTCGAGCCTCTGAACTTTGTCTGCTTTGATTTTTGGATCCTTGTTTTTCACAGTAAAGACTCGTCTCTCTTCCCTCTGCCTCCTGAGTTGAGCTCTTTGGTTGTTTTTCTGAGAACCGTGTTCTGCTAACATCCTGCGTGTTAGCATCGTCACTGTGAACATGTTAGCATGCTAACATTAGCATGACATTGTTGGATTACAGAGTACACACATTAAACTGAGGTATTCTCTCCTGACATAGACTCTCCGTGGTGAAGGAAACGTCTCTGAAGCTGTTTTGAAATCTGAATCTTCACTGTTCAGCCGCACAAAGACTGAAATATGACTTAGTTTTCCGGCAGCTGACAAAAGAAGACGGAGTGTGTTTGCATTATTCATCACAGGGATTAATAATTAACTTGTTTACCTCACACATCAGCCTCTCTTATCCAATCACAGTCACACACTGACTGTTTGGACTTTATCAACAGCCGAGTCACCAGAAACAACAGGAGCAGACGATAGTTATGTTTCTTTAATTCCTAAAACTCTTTCTAATCAATAAACATCCCTCCTGAACAGTAACTGGTCTCTAACAGACTCTAGTGCAGATTTAATCAGATCGAAGTGACGGAGGCTTTATTATCACATATACTACACCCTGACGTATGTACACACACTGAGGGGAGTGTTGTGTGTATTAAAACTTATATTTCACGCTCCTGTGTTGACACACACACACTCAGAGACAGAAAACAGTTTCAAACAACAGGGTCAGGACCAAAACACACACAGATATAAACACTGAGTGCAGCTGAGAGGATGCTGAGAGTTATTTTTACTCACAGAAGTGGAATAAAAGCTTTGTGTTGTTTCTTCCACATGTGAAATACTAGCAGCAGCAGAGAGGAGGATCACAAAGAGAAAAAAGAGAATCCACTCATGAAGCTGAGATTTCCATCAGCTGGCTCTGTCTCATGTGTTAGAGCTGGAGTTTCATAAGAGATTGAAGTGGATAGATGGGAATAGAATAGAGATATCTGTGGTTATCTGAGTGTCCTCGTCAGCTCTGAAACATCGGAGCTGCAGACTCACACTGTGGGAAACAAACGCACAATAAGTTTGTTTTCCAGCCGTTACAGGGAAACTCATCTACAACACAGGAGTCATTTAAAGTTCTGCAAATACATTAAAACTAAAGTGGTTTAATTAAAAGTCGCTGTCGCTCACAGCTGCAGAAATCCTGTCATTAATGTAAGTCATGAATTATCTGTTTTATTTTTAAACAGTTTTATCAGAGCCAAGAAACAGTCTGGTACATAAAGCTCCCAATAAAACAGTGAACTACTGTTTGGTATTTTTATGGATTGAATAAATATGAAGCTGCAGATTCATATTTACTGTACAGACAGAGAGAGGTGTCGACCTTCTCTGCCTCTACCAGAGAGAAACTATTCCCTTTAATTGAATTTTAAAAGGAGCACAGGTGAGACATTTCCTACACCTGCTCCAGTTTGTCTTCACCTCTTCGTGTTGTGACTCCTGTAACTGACTTCATATTAAATCCTCCACCTGTGCAGAGCTGTGAGTGTCGGAGCAGCCACGTCCTCGCTGTGCAGCTCAGGTTTTTACGAGCGTGTGCAGATCGTATGAGGACTGGACTGCACATGTGAACGCGTCCTGATGTAAACAGATCTGTATTTACGTCCACTGTTTGTTTTGGAGTTTATCTGTCCATTGAGAGAAACAGCTGCTGCACCAACATCTGGTCAAAGCAGAGAGGGTTTAAATCGCCCGACGTTCTGTTTAAAGAGAAGAAGACAGAGCCCTGCTCCTGACCGCCGAGTACACGTCTTTGTTGGTGTCCATAAATTCACATCTGAACGAGCTGCTGAGGCTGTGGAATCACCTCGTTCAGTTGTCAGATGAAAGATGTCCTTGGGCAGGTCGAGACAGTTTTGTTGATAAGACTGGAAACAAGAAATTCATATGAAGCCAAGGTTTAAAGATTATGTTCAGATTAAAGATGACAACTGTACAGAACCATATATGAAATTAAATCTACAGAGAACCCACAATTTCGTTGTACTTAACTGTACAGTGACAATAAAAGCCTTTTCTAGTCTATTCTAACTGGAGCTGCATCACTGGTCGTTGTAACTTAGAGGCTGCTGAGGATGAACTTTGTTTTGTATTTTATTGCTGTCTGTGTTTTGACCTCAGAAAAAGTTAGTTAGCTGAGACAGAGGCCGTCAAAGTTATTAAGTGTCTCGTGGGACCATATGGGCTAGGCACCAGAGAATCAGTCAGATACCTGAACCTGGGCTCAGGCCAAATGTGGTTTCAGGAACTGGTTTCTGAAGCAGAGCCAAGAAACCAGAGGTAAAACAATGGATGTGTGTTACATTAATTTCATTACATTTGTCAGACTGTTCTCCTCCCAGACATTTCAATAATGCATGATGGACGTCTGCCAAGACTGGACCCAGGACGGAGGCAGGGCTGTGTTTCTGGTTGATGTTTAGTGATGCCTGGTTGTGGCTGAAATCCTGTTTTGCCACCGGCAGGAGCGTCTCAGCTCATCGTCTCGTGGCTGGAGATGAAATGTGGAGAAGTCGTGTCAGTCGTCAGTAAAAAGGGCAGAGTCGACTTTTCTGGAGGATTTTCAGTGAAGCGACTGGTTTAATGACTCCAGAGGAATCTCAGAAGTCGTGACCTCCGGTGGTGAAATCTCTGTTTAACTGTCAATCATACGGACGGTTTCCTGAAGCTCTGACTGAGGAGCACACACTCTTTATAATCCCTGATACTGCAGGAAACTCAGAGCTGAATATTTAGTTTTATATCTGCATCTTTTCTACTCAGCGTTGATGGTAAATTAATGAAGAGAATAAATCTCACTCTGCTACTTTATAATGTAACAATGGCTTTAATCAATACTACAAAAGAATCCAGTGGCTGTTATTGATATATTAACCAAAATCCAGTGACTGAACTGTCCAGAGTCTCTAACAGCTCTTTCTTTGCCAACGTGTGAGAGGCTGCAGCTACATCTGGCTGACAGAAGCTCTGATTTTCTAACATCTGCATGAAAAAAAAAAAAAATACTGCACAAATTACATCATTGATCCAGTGAGGGACAGAACATTTTATTCTTTAATATGGGACGAGTCCAGTGGGTGTTTCTGTGTTTGGTGATCAGGCTCAGGTCTCGGGTGATAGAGTGTGTTGGTTACAACATCTGTAAATAAAAACGACTTTTATGTCCCCACCGTTGTCAAAATCCAACCCAGTCCAACGCTGGAAATTATTCACCATCTTCATTAATGACACAGAGAGGTCACTTCATGCATGTAACTTACACTTTTATGCAGATGACACCATTTTATACCTTTGTCCACTCAGCCATCGACAATCTGCAGCTGTTCATTAATTCCTCACAGCACACCTTTCTGAATCTTAAACTTGTTTTAAATGCAGACAAAACAAAATGCATGAGCTAAGGAAATGGAGGCTAAAAATCTGCACCTTGGATGGTCTCCCAACGGAGAACGTTCCCCACTGTAAATAACTGGGCATTTGGATCAATGATGAATTTACTTTGAAATCCTACACTGACAGTTTCAGTTAAAGAAGCAGCTCAGTTTTCAGGTCCTGTTATCTCCTCACATATCATCACTCCTGTGCCCAAGATATTCTACTATTCTGTTATATCATCGGCTTCTGCTGTTCTCATTTCTCTGTTCTTTTGCTCTTTGACTCTTCTGTCCTCAGGTTTCACGTGTAAATGAGATCCTAATCTCAACATGACCTCCTGATTAAATTAAGTTTCTATAAATCAATATCATTAATGGAATCCAGGATTCAGGAGCTTCATTGTTGCTGTGTGAGCGTTTGTATATTTACACAGAATAAATCCAGTGTCTGCAATCAGCAGCAGAGATGAATCCAATGCTTGTTTATGAAAGGAGGTGAATAATAATAATAATAATAATAATAATAATAATAACTCTCTGCAGATACGATGACAAAGCTCCAACACGTTTTTCATCAAAGACAATTTCTGTTCATCTGTTGCTTTAATTTCCTTCACAAAGACGCTCATTAGAAAAAAAACAGCAAATGAGCAACAAAATGTTTTTTTTTCTTTTGTTTGCGTCGTCATTTTATTTCTTTTTTTTCTTTGTCGGAGTTGTTTCTCTGTCTGTCTCATTTCCCCGGTTAATGAGGAAGGTAATTTAAGCTTTTTATTGTCTGTCTGCAGCTCCAGAACAAACAGCGCAGTAATTAGATTTCTGTGTTTGTGTTATGAGACGGAGCTGAGGGGGGACCAGAGATGCTCCTCCAGGCCTCCTCCTCCTCTTTCATTCTCCTCCCTACTGTTCCTCCATCTGTTTCTGTTTGTTCTGGTTTCTGTTTGGTAAAAGAGTCTGTCGCTGGATCTTTGTGTCGGCGTCATTTTCAGTGGTTAGTTAGAGATCAATGAGTCTATGAAACAGGTTAGTGAGTTTTCTGGTTCTCTTTAGGGTCACTCACCGAACCTACACTGCAGGGCGAACTTCAGATCACTGGAAACACTTAAAACAACATTAAATACTTATTACGACCTATAGTTAGGTTTTATCGCAAGGCGACCTCTAGTGGTAGGAATAATTATGACAGAAGCGAAGGGGGAAGTCAGGTGGCGTAGTATAACGAGCGACAACTTTCATGTCCAGAAGATGTTGGGGTGGATTGATGGACTTTGACACAGAATAAAACAGTCCTAAAACCAGGAAGTCAGTTAGCATGTTAGCATGTTAGCACTTCCTGTTCCCTCGTCCCCCAGGGTCAAAGTGTTTCTGGTTAAATGTCTGAAATAAGGTCTGTGGTTTTAACACAAGCTCAAGACATTTTCAGGTTTTATTCTCCGACATAAAATGGGTCAGTAAATCCCCCACTCCTGATGTTTGAAGCTTTTACGTGTCTTAAAAAAGGCGGTTGCTAACGAGTGTCTAAATGAGACTACAGAGGTTGTCGGGGACGTTAACATGAAAACCCATCTACTCACCAGTCCACCTTTACAACATCAGTATTCAAATCCAATCTTTTACTGTGTATATAGTCCTGTTTATATTGTACATATCGTGTATCTTGTTTTGTATTTACTGATATTTATTGCTTCCTTATTGATGCTGATTTCTACTTTTGCTGCTGCGACAATGTGAATTTCATTGGATCAGAGGTCAGAGTCTGGATCAGGTCAGAGTCTGGATCAGAGGTCAGAGTCTGGATCAGGACAGAGTCTGGATCAGAGGTCAGAGTCTGGATCAGGACAGAGTCTGGATCAGATCCGTCTGTAATCAAACCCCGGTGAATCTCTGAGCTGCTGCAGAGTTTCAGATTTACATCGATCCGTCTGAGACCAAACACCTGAGCAGCGTCTCCAGATTTCAGTGTGTTTGTAGTTTTCTGTGCAGCCTGTCTCTGTCAGAGGAGGCTGAGGGGAAGCCCTGCCTCATCGATCAGACATGTGAGCGTCCCGGCGGAGTTAAAGGGAGAGTCTGCTGAATGCAGCCGCCGTGTAATTCAAACCTACGAACCCGACACGACCTCCAGGAAGGACGGACGACTCTCTCTCTCCGTCTCCTCTGAGTCTTTGTTTCTCTCACTGATGGTTGTAGGATCATTGATGATCATTGTCTGAGAAGGAGGATTCCTCAGGTCTGGAGTCCGTGTGATCTCCATCCATCCTCCATCCAGAAATATTCTCCATCCACACTCACACACCTGAAGACCTGTGAGAACGGACTTTAACTACAGGGCTGTCGGTTCAGGATCAGCTGAAGTTTGTCCTGAGGATGGAGCTAGAGAAAAATCATCTTCTTTATGTTTCCTCCGCCATTTTCTTTCTCTTTCTTTATCTCACCTCTCTCTCTCTCTCCTCCTCCACGCTCTCTGTTTGTCTTCATCTCATCTTCATCTCTCTCCCTCTTTTTCCTTGGTTGTCCTTTTTCTTTCTTCCATCTCTCTTTTCTTTTTATCCCACATTTTCTCCTCTTTCCTCCTCCCTCTCTCTCTCCCCCTCCTCCACGCTCTCTCTCTCCCCCTCCTCCCTCTCTCTCTCCCCCTCCTCCCTCTCTCTCAGTCCTGCAGTTAATTGACATTCACCTTGTGTTTTGTGTAAATTGAATGTCTCTGTCCATTACACTGAGTGTCAAGCAGCAACTTGACGAGGCGACAAACCAATTACAGCTCGCAGACGAGGCTGCGAGACGCCCGTCTGTCTGTCCTCCTGTCTGTCTGCCTGTCTGTCCTCCTGTCTGTCTGTCTGTCCTCCTGTCTGTCTGTCCTCCTGTCTGTCTGTCTGTCCTCCTAGCTGCCTGTCTGTCTTCCTGTCTGTCTGCTTCTACAGAAAACATTAAACAGCACACAGAGAAAATGAAAACAGTGAGGAACAGAGGAGGAAATGAAGTCAGGTCAGTTTAGAAAATTGATGAGTAATCCTCCGTCTTTTTCTTTTTTTCCTGTTAGAGAAAAAACTGACACAATATTTAAAGAAAAATGTGAAGAATAAATTTGAATATTAATGACAAAAATGCTGTGAGTGAAATTTCAAGAAAAATCATCAAGAGGAAGTCATGTTGTTATTTTACCAAGCTGTTTCCCTATGTTTCCAGTCTTTATGCTAAGCTAACTGTTTCCCTGTGTTTCCAGTCTTTATGCTAAGCTAACTGTTTCCCTGTGTTTCCAGTCTTTATGCTAAGCTAACCAGCTGCTGGCTGTGGATATTAGTCTTCTTGTCATTAGACAACACAGTGAAAAGCAGCTGGAGCGTCGTCCACACAGGAAACAGAATAAACCAGTTTGAATTTAAATTAGAATCAAATTAAACAATGAAACAGGAAGTAAAGTAGAAAAACTGCAATAAAAGAGGAATTAAACAAAGAAAACTCAATTTACTGAGATTATTCTTCTACAGTCTCACAACATAATCAAATATAATATTCTCTTGCTCGCTCCTCATCTTTTTCCTTTTCCTCTCCTTTCGTTTTCACTCCCCCCTCTTCCTCCCCCTTTTTGTCTCCTATAAATTTTATCAGCCGATAAAGGGCGACTTAATGGAGAGATTTACGGCAGGCTGTAAAACCAGGATACGCCTCCTCCCCTCCTCCTCTCCTTTCCTTATCTGTCCTCCTCCTCTTCCTCTCTCAGCTGTCGTCTCCGTCTTGGACAACAACACAAACTCTCAGGTCAAAGGTCATCATTGAAATAAACTGATTTTGATCAGGAATAAACTCTTCTTCTCTGGTCTAATTAGAGCAGGATTGTGGGAGGTTGCATCTTGCAGCTGACACTCTTCACCTTCACCCTGATTAGAGATGAACAGATCAATCACTCCTCCTCATCACGTCATTGTTTTCAGATCTTGTTTTATTTTGGTATTTCCTTTTCATGTGTTTGTCTCGCTCACTTCCTGTTTTATTTTGGAAATTATTCCTGGTTTGTTTCTGCTCTTACTTCCTGCCTGCCTGTTTCCTGTCTCACCTGTGTTTCATTAGCTCGTTAGCTGCTGTGTATATAACGTCTTTGCCCTTCAGTGTTATGTTGTTTCCCATCCTGCAGTTTGTTTTATTGGAGTTTCTCCTGCTCCTCCTGAACCACGAGTTTGTGGTTCTTCACTTGTTTTTGGTTAAAATAAATGACTTGTTTTTTAGTCTGCCTCAGTCTGACAGGACGCTTTATTTCTCCTACGATCGTCGTCTCCACCATTGCCTTCTTCATTGTGTCTCTACAGCCCGTTTGTTTGTTTAAAAAATAGAAAGTGAGATGAATCAAAATCTAAGAGTGAATTGATTCAAATTTCTGCATCAGCTCCACAGCAGCAGAATGTGAAGCTCTGACTGGAGCTTTTAAACATTTATTTCATTCAGATTAACTCATTTAATACAAAACATAATGAAAATAATCAATAATAAAATAATTAAAATGACAAACAAAACAATGTCAGCTCAATTTCAAGTTGACAAAAGTATCGTTTTGTGAATGAAGTTTTGCTCTGAATTCTTTCTCCTTTTTATGAGGCTCATCAGATAATATGAGTGGATTTATTCTTTTATGGAGGTGACATCGACCCTCGAATAACGATGAGTAATGAAAGTTATTACAAAAAGCATTTCAGTGATAGTAACCTCGGCCCTCAGTTGACAAAATGAGAAATATTACACACAGGAGATACGGCCTGATAAATGTGCTAATGCTGTAATTTTTTATGGAATATTCTTAATCGTCCTTCACCAACAAAGCTGACATTGCGCCATCTTTTTTTTTCTCGCTCTCTTTTTCTGTCCTCCTGAGCCCTGACACCGCTCTTCAATCTTTCATGTCCTTAATAATATCTCTTTTTCATCTGTCTTTTATATTTGATGGAGAGTGAAAAGGCAGCAGGGACTGTGAACGAAGAGCTCCATTTTCAATCTTCTCAGTTGACTTTGAAGCGCTCTTTAGCCTTTTGAAAAGGAGGCAGATTGGAAATGAAAGCAGGGTTGTTTTTTTTTAAGAATATGTAGAAGAGAAATGGACAAAGTGTCAGAGAAAGAGAGAGAAGAGGAAGAGTCAGGGAGGTTTACTGCTGAGACGAGAGGGTCAAAATCATTTTATTTGCACATTATAAAATGATAAAGCAGATTTATTGAAAATCGGAAGGGGAAATCTTTCATCTACAGACGTGTTCAGACCCTGCAGCTGTTCAGGTGTTTCCTGTTTGTTTTAATTAGTCTTGATATGTGTCCTGAACTTGACTGGAATCCACCTGGTGTTTTTTTTTTTTTTTTTTTTTTTTTTTTTTACAAACACTGGGTTTCAGCAAAGTCTTAAAAAGTCTCAAAAGTCTAAAATTTAAAAATCTGAATTTAAGGCCTTAAAAAATCTTTTTAAAAGTCTACAATTTAAAAGTTTTAGTTTTAAGGCTTTAAAGTCTTAATAATCTAAAACTAAAAAAACAGAATTTAAGGCCTTAAAAATCTTTAAAATGCTAAAATTTAAAAAGGCCTTAAAAGATGTTTTGGTGGCACAAAATTCTCTGATCTCAGTGTATATTGGTTCCATTTTGTAGTTCTTTCTGTAATAAAACTACAAATGAGAGAAAAGTGGAACTGACAGCCGACAACCAAGCTGGACGGTTTGAGAAGTAACGTGGTGGTTCAGGTTGGCTGCTTTTATTTGATTTTACATCAGCACGGGTACGTGCAAGTTTAGCGAGTCCTCTGGCTCGAGAATGAAGAATTTGAAGTTTGGTTAAAAACAACGGGAGAAGACGCTGAAGTTGTGACACTCGACATAAAAGAAAAGCATAAAACTGCAGCTAAAAGTCTGAAAACACAGGTCTTTACTCCGTGTTGTGAAGCACGATCCAGTCTAACGGTAAGAGACCACAGGACAGCTTTTGGATCCATATCAGCAGAGGTGCTCTGGATTTTACACACAGTATCAAAACATCAGTCAAATAATAACAGCAATGAAAACAGAGGCGAACTGTTCCGAGTTGCATTTCCTTATCCCAGTATTGCTGAAACGTTTTAGTGCAGAAAGGACATGACGGTGTACGTTACGTGGTTTGAACTGGTCAGAGGTTACAGGACTGTCTGTGCTGATGTTCCCTTTCTATTCTTTACCAGCGTTGACCTGAAATCAGTCCTAAATTTTATTCGTGATGGTTTGTAAAAGTCTCGTTGAAACCCTGAAACATATTTACTTTTCAAATCCATGTCCAGACGTTCTGTATCTCCACAATAAACGTCTCAAACTCACATCTACAAACATATTAGAGACGTGCTAACAGGACGTTTCTGTGGGTTTTTTCTGTCCTTCTGCATCTTTCATACGTTTGGCATCTGAGCTCTATAACCCAGTTTCAGATTGTGCTGATGCTGCACACATCAGTAACACTTCACATCAAACATCTGCCTCACATGTGAGGTTTGTCTTCCTGCGACGGTTTCCTTCAGTTTGTGAACATATGGTCACATGTTTGCATGTTAATTACTGGGTGTGTGTTCATGCATAATTAATAGTTTGGAAGTGTTGGTTTCTTATACATCTGACATACACACAAACACATGTACACACTGCTGGTCCACAGTGAATTCAGCACATTCAGACTCTCTGATACAAATATTCCAACCAGTCCTCTGACCTAAATCACCGTACAGGTCGCTTGTTCCTTCCCTCAGGTACGACCCACAGGAGCGAGTCAGCAGCGTCATGCTAACGATAATAAACAGAGTTAACGTTATAGAACAGTCTGTGTTTGGTCAGGAACTGAGGTCTCCTGTGCATCATTGACTAAACCTCCTCTTAATCTATGACTTTTACTTCATACATGTCATAATTACTGCGGCCACTAGATGTCGCTTAACAAGAAGCCGTAACTGTGGGTCGTTATAAGGTGCTGCATGAGTGATGTATGTGGTCATTTTTTTTACAGGAGAACAGTCTCAAATATTGAAACTGATTAGAACATAGAACAGAATTCAATCTCTGATAGAAAACCAAGACAAAACTTTTGGTGTTTAATTAATCTCAAAACTTGCGCACATAAAAACAGGTGCATGTACATGATGCAACATCTATTAAGTACATGTAGTATAAATGGCGACAAAGTCCGTGCTAGGAGGTGGTTGCGGTGCACGAATGGATCAAACAAGTGCAGGACGCTCACGCTGGAGACCTGGGTTCGGTTCCCATTTAGAGCGTCACAGTTGTTGTTGTTTCTTTGCAAAGCGATTTTAACCAAAACCACCATCTTTTCCTAAACCTAACCAGGTTTATTTTTATGTCTAAATCTAACCAAACAGAGACGTTCAGTAACGTTAACCGCATGTTTATTACTGTTACCATGACGACAAAGGTCCGGTACGCCTGTCGCATGCTGTCACGCCGCAATACATCCTGCCACCAGTAGGGGCACTGCTTTAGGAAACGGTCTTAGTTATGTTTAAGTGTAGGAACAAACAGTCAATGTGGTCGCGTGAGTTGGAGGACTTGTTGTAATCTCCTCATGTTCTTCACAATCTTTAGCTTTTAGCAACGCAAACTGCTAATACTTTTGTTTTAAGGTACTTTCCACACTTATAATAATCTTATCAAAGGATAACTTAATTCACACACTTAACACAAAGATTTTTTTTAACATCTTATTGATTATGTTGAGTTTAAATGACACTTAAATAAGTTTATTGAAACAATGCCACATCGAATTTGTGTTGCAATCAAAGCTAAAGATAGTCCAACGGAAAACCAGAGTGTGTGACTTTTTCTTGGCCAGGCAGTGTAAATATATAAGCTTTTTCTAGGGAGTACTAGTGAGCTGGGAGGTTGTTAATACAGTACGTCAGACAAACCACTGTTATAAAAGTAAAACCATCCAGACAGGCAGACGTTTACCTGATGACTGAGTAAAATATTAAGAGAACAGGATCTTTTACAGACAGAGCTGTGAAAAATTTACAGGTGGGGTTGTTGCAGCGTTCATGTCTGATTCTGCCGCCAGATGCTGTGAGACAATCCGACAAGGATTTCATTTAAAGCTCACAGAGGCCTTTATGTTCCACAGTAAATAACTCTGACACACATGAAAACCAAATGGAAACCAGAGGAGTTTCAGCAGGAGACGGAGACACATGAACACACAGGTTTATAAAGAACAGAAGTAAAAGAAAAGCATCAACATTAGTGAAGTAAATCAGCTGTGTATCTCAGCTCTGATGCAGTTTGAGCTCATTTCAGTGATTTAGCTCTTTGTTTACCTCCTCAGCTCCGACCTGTTATAATAAATGACATCATTAGATTTCAGCACACACACATTCACACTTATTTTTCTTTGTGCTGCGCTCCATCCACATCCTTCAGTTCAGCATCGATTCAAAGATTAGAATCTGCACTTCCTGCAGGTTTCCTCCCTGCCTCTGTGTTTTCAGACACAAAGTTATTCCTAAAAACACGACAATATGTGGTTTGTTATCTGCAGGAATAATTGACTTCGCGGTGTCGGCACAATGCCACACAATCCTGCATATTTTCTATTCCTGTCTATTTAAATGTAAAGTAGGGAGAGTGAAAAACAAAAGGATGAGCAGGTGGATAAAAAGTAGCTTTGTCATCATCGTCTTTATCTGTTTTAAGGCAAAGACACAAAGGAAAACAGAAATCATAAAATAAAGTCAGACGTGTAGGGATTTGTGTCTGAGACGTCCAAACACAAACTGTCAGCGGAGTCACAGAAAAACACAACGGTTCAGTTTGGACATCTCATTCAAAAAGGCAGGAAAGTGCTTTGTGTTAATGCGTTAAAACTGAAAACTGTCACCCGATCAACTGAGGGATGATCACTTTTTATTTCTTTTGCGAACTTCCAGGAAAACTGTTTGGAGAGCGGCACCAACACTTCGCTGGTCTACAACCAAGATCTCGATTATTGTCCACCATTGTTATTGCTGTGATAGTTTTGGTGGTTAAGAAAACCAGTTCTTAAAGGGTTTGTAAGTTGAACCAACTCCGAACCAGCACCAGACCTTCTACTGCAGGACTCCTCCTCCTCCTCCTCCTCCTTCTGTCTGAAGATAATTCTTTATGAATCTGGCTGTTTGTTTGGGTTCGTTTCCTGTCAGAAACATCACCACCAGACTCCATTGACAAAAACAGGAATTTAACTGAGCAGAACACAGCAGCTGCTAGAATACCACTGCCTCCATCTGTTAGTGTGTCTGTGTTACCGTGTGACTTTCAGTGGTGGAAGAAGTAATCAGATACTTTACTGAAGTAAAAGTACCACACAGACGCACGCGTGTTTCTATACAATCAGGTGTCTAAAACCAACAAGAAAACAAGATGGCGGCCTCTTGACAACAAGAAGACGAGCTTCTTTGTTTGTTGTATTATGAAAAGAAAAGAGTGTGTGAGTGTGTGATGAGCTCAGGACTAATGATGAGGAGTACAGACAGTGTGGACTGTCTGTGGCTGATCAGACAGAATCTATAGATGCTGAATCACAGATGCGTCTCGAGGACATTTCTTCAGAGGACGTGGTTTTTCTGAGCGTGGTGATAAATTCCTGCTGTCAGCGCTCAGATGGAGGAGTTACAGAGTTTGTCTGAGCAAGCTTCAGACAGACTGACTCCTGCAGCTTCACTGGGCCGAGGATTAAATAATACAGAGCAGATGAATCACAAAGTGAATGCAGGATGACACTGTGGGTGAAGTGACTGTGAAGTAATCCAGCAGGACCTCCCAACATGCACCGCTAATCACATGAAGCTCCACCACCCTCTGCTTGGCGTCGTGGCTCAATAAAACATGCAGAAGATGTGAGCATCCTGCAGGAAGTCAAACAGAGCAGATACACAGACCGGAGGGTTCAACTCCCTGTTTGGATCAGCTGCTGCAGACAGGAAGTGGAGCTAAAGAGCACTAAATCAGCGTGGGTGAAAATCCTGTCTGTGCTGCTAGATATTTTCCAGGTGTGTCACATCTGCTCCAAACATAAAACATTATACAGAGGATCATGAAAACAAACTACACACCTGTTTATTTTTAATAACTTCCCATCAGCTGACATCTGAGCTCGAATCGTCTTTTTAGTCTTTTTGAGTCTCAGCCATGATCAGAGCTGGTCCTGTCTCCTTCACTGCTTCCTATCTTATCTCCTTTAGCAGAGGAGACACGGGAGCTTCCTTTACCAAAGGAAAGGAGAGAATGACATCCCATGATTCTTTGCAGCAGCAGCAGCGTTTAAAGATCCACGTCTTCCTGCTTTTACCAACCCACAAAGTTTGACGCCAGCAGGCGCTAATGTTAGCCAGCTAGCCTAGCTAAGGTTAGCACATTTTCTTTAATTCATTTAAAAACTGTAAAGCTGCAGTCATTTCCTCTTTCTCGTCACAGTGAAAGCAGCAGAATGACACTCAACAGTTCTTCTTCTTCTTTGGGTTTTTAATGGTGGTTGGTGAACCATCTTACAGTTGCATTATCGCCACCTACTGGGCTGTGGAACAGAAGATTGGCAGGAAAACTGTTTATACTGTGTCAGCCCTAATCCTAAGATCCTGATCAGCTCCATCTCCTTCTCCTTTGACCTTTCAGCCTCTTGTATCTGATTCTTCTTCATTCATGAACCACAGGTGAGGGCTGGAGTGTAGATCAACAACAATCACGTACAACACCAACGTTACTGCTGACGCTGCAGCGATCCACCTGTCAACTCCTCCTCCATCCTCCCCTCACTGTGAGGACCCTGAGGTATCAGTGTTTTAGATTCAGGAGTGAGGACCATCCTCTTTGACTGGAGGTATCTCGGGGAAACATTCACAGCAGGACTGATGAAGAGTTCAAAACGTCCTCACATCTCCTCTCTGAGCATTCTGGGAAATGTAGAAAACCTCCGCGGGCGTTTGGTCAAGGTGAGATGTGAGTTCACCTCCATGTTTTAACATCACAGATTAATGAGAGAGGAGATCTGAGGACAAGCTTCTTCTCTTTAATCAAACCCCTCGTCATGGCCAACGGAGCAGAATTTATTTTTATTTGAAACGATAAATAAAATGGATCTTTGAAGTGAGGATAAATCTGCCTCGTTCACGCGCAGTCATTTGTGACGTTCGTCCTGCTTGTTAAACTCTGATCTGTGGACGAGTGTGGAACCAAAACATTTATTAACTCGATCGGAGACCCTTTAAAATCTGGACAAATTGGTCGAGTCACTCGCTCTCTGCAGACAGAGGCTGGACACACACTCATTTGTGTTTGTCACTTTGTGTGTTTGTGTGTGTGTGTGTGATATCCTGGAGTGTGAACAGGAAGGAGTGTGTATTAACATCATTATGATAATAAAAGGAGGCTGTGATGCTCATAGAAGCGGTGGCTCTGTTTCTGTTTGTTCCTCTCAGCTCAACAACCTCTGTAATTAATTGAAAAAAGTGTGTGTGTGTGTGTGTCGCTGTCCACCCTCTGACTGTAATTAAGGGGGATGTAAACAGGGTCACCTCCCCCTCCGTCTCCTCTGTTTTCTTCTCCTTCATCAAAACGAAACTCTGCAGACAAACAGATGGAGATAAAGAAAAATGATTTCATTATGAATCTGAGATCTGTTTAATCTTATCAATCTTACCAGAAACTTACCAACAGCAGCCATTTCCTCTTCTCTTCCTCATCACAGTGAAAGTAGTAGAATGACACTGAGTAGTTTTTTGGACTCAGGGTGATTATACACTATTAAAAACATACGTATGTAGATCAGAAATGTCACACTCTGGTCCCTTAACATCAATAAACAAAGCAACAGCAGCTCAGAGGATTGTGTTTGACCGATCAGTGACGTCCACTTCTGTAAACTGGACTGCGACAGGACGTAACATTAGATCCTGGTGTCTCTGTGGTAGAAATGCAGGTGTAAAGGTTGAAGGAAGCTGCAGAGGAAAAGATGGACCATCATCTGAAAACATAAAGGTTTCCACCAGGCTACAGTGAAAATGAAACGAGTTCTTAGCTCAGTGCTTCCTCTAGCTTCAGTATTATCACATGCTTTCTGTAGTTTCCCTGTGTGTGTGCAGCTGTTTGGAAGGTGAGCTTGGTCTCGTTTTCGTGGTCAAATCGATAAGTTAGAAGTTAAAAATCAGACTCAACCTCCCATCCTGTGTGTTTTTATTCCATCTTACATAAGGACTCCCACGTAACTGAGCGGTCGAAGCTGGCAGGAGGTTGCACTAACATGAATCCATGGTGTGGGTTTAAAAGCCTCTCCAGCAGCACTCCACGCTTCATTCTACTGTGATTTATCTGATGGAAGAAAAAAAAAGGCTTGGCGATCGTCCACTCAGCTGCTCTCTGACACCG
>BRZM01000167.1:206869-232772 GCA_033238685.1 Lates japonicus | reverse complement strand
GATTATTGTAATGTTTTGCTTTCAGGACTACCGCGTGCTAGCACTAAAAGTCTGCAAATGGTTCAGAATGCTGCAGCTAGAATGCTGACCAATTCGAGAAGGTTTGACCATAATACCCCGGTTTTAGCCTCCCTTCACTGGCTCCCTATTCATGTTAGATCAGACTTTAAAGTTCTCTTAATGACTTATAAAATTCTAAATGGGCTAGCCCCCTCATACCTGTCTGATCTTCTTAACCCTTATATTCCCTCCCGTGCTCTGCGTTCTCAGAGTGCAGGGCTGCTATCTGTCCCCAGAGTCAAAAAGAAGTCAGCAGGCTGCAGGGCCTTCTCCTATCGGGCCCCTTTCCTCTGGAACAACCTCCCTATTGATATTAGACAGGCTGACTCAGTTGAGGCCTTTAAATCCAAACTAAAAACTCATCTTTATGCTTTAACTTTTAACTAGCATATTATTCTGGTTCCATTTTTCCCTCGGCGGGTTGGGTCAGTCTCAGTGCATCAGTTAAGATTAATAGTAAATGTTGTCCATGATGTCCTGCCGACGAGATTACTATTAACTGTCTTAATATCGTTGCATCACTTTAACTGTGTTTATTATTATTACTATTATTATTATTATTACTACTACTATTTACATTTTGACTTAGTCTGTGTATTTGCAAGGTTGTCTTTCTCTTACCCCATTCCCCCACCCCCCTCTCTTTCTGTCTAAACCCAACCGGTCGAGGCAGATGGCCGCCCACCTTGAGTCCGGTTCTGCTCGAGGTTTCTGCCTCTTAAAAGGAAGTTTTTCTTTGCCACTGTCTCCTAGTGCTGCTCATGGTGGATCTGTTGGGTTTCTCTCTGTAAATTTTATAAGATAAAGAGCACGGTCTAGACCTGCTCTATATGTACAGTGCCTCGAGATAACTTCTGTTGTGAATTGGCGCTATATAAATAAGATTTGACTTGACTTGACTTGACAGTTTCTTATTGACAGTGAATGATTGTTTTATGTTTCATTTTTTCTAAAACAGTCACGTTCCTCTTTCTTAAATCCAGTACGATGTAAGACACATCTCCTTTCACAGAGACGATCTTTGGCAGACGTTGTGACGTCATGACGCAGCAGCTCCAGCTGTACGTCCGGGTGCTCGGTCTGTAGACGTTAGTTCGGTCAGAGGAACCGACAGGTTCGGTGATGGCGGAGCTCCGTTCAGACCGACATTCAACGTTTTAAAACGACGTTTATCCGCAGCGCAGTTTAACGTGAACGGGACGAACCGGGAACAGCTGCCAGCAGCCGACAGAGAAGGAGAGATCCCCCCTCAGGTTAGTCTGACCCTCGGCCTCTGTCCGGTGGGTTCTGCCGCTGTAACCGTCCGCCCGCACCCGAACACGAACCGGAGGAGGCTCGGTGAAGTTTGCTCGTTAAAACTCGGAGTTTGTTGAAATGTCGTCGCGCTGTTTTCTTCCTCTCAGCTCTGCGTCCGTTAGCCGCTGAGGCTAGTCAGTTAGCCAGGTGTATCATGGCGTCAAATGGCCGCGGCTAGTAGCATGCTAGTTAGCGCGGAGGCTAGCAAAGTTTGTGGACTGGTGTCGGAAGTGAGCTCCGGTTACAGACGGGGTGGTAACGGGGTGGTGGACGCTTTGTTTACCGTCTGCTCTGGAACATATAACCGCTTCTATCGTCACACGGAGCCGGTGAGAAGCTAAATGCTAACAGACGTTAGCAGCAGACAGTGGAGGTGGTGCAGAGGCCTCGGGGTCCGTGTCTGATCCGGACTGAGGTTCACAGACTGCAGGTCTGGTCCTGCTGCTGTGGGTCAGTTCAGCTGGTTAACACCGGGCACGTTAGTTACGTTAGTTACGTTAGTTAGTTAGTTGGTTAGTCAGGTCACATCTCAACATCTGTTCAGTTCACAGCTGCAGCTCAGAGTCAGCTGATCATTTTCACCTTAATCAATTATCAGGTGAGTTAAATATCAGAGAGTCTGGATCCTGAGGAGGAGTCGACAGGTTCAGACAGACGTCCTGTCTTATTGATCTGAGGCGATCAACAGCTGATCCTGTAAATACGCTCTGCAGCTGAACTTTGACCTTTGAGACACACACTGAGACCTCCAGGAGCCTCTCAGTGTTCCTCCACGAGCCACAGAGCAGCAGGTTATTACTTCCTGTAGTTCTGTCTCTTGTCGTCAGATTATGTGATCGAGTGTTTGATCAGAAAGAATCTGACTGTAAATCCTGAATCCTGTCTGTCCTCTGGTTTCCTCTCCACTCGTTCATGTGATGGAGGCTTTATCTCGGAGGTCAGAGCTGAACGCGACGTCTTTACACTGAAGGTGTTCAGCTGGAATCAGTCGATCGACTGCTGCTTGTTTTTCTGTGCACTGAATTGTTGCTGATGATAATGTAACGTCTGTGTTTCAGACTCAGAGATAATCAGACTAAAGATGGAGATAAAACAGCAGAACTCTCCTTTACTGAGATGTTGAGATGTGATGTTTCTGTGCCAGATGTTGTGGTTTGAGTCTCATCAGTCGACCTGTGATTTACCTGTACCTGTTTGAAGTCTCAGATCTGTCTCAGATCTTTGACCTGATGAAGGATGTGAAGCTCTTAGAGAGAGAGCAGACGACTTTAATGTCAGATATCTGCAGGTGAGGAGAGGAGAGTTGCTCTCTGTCTGATTTATTTCTCTGTAAACTGAATATTCGTCCAGACGCTGCTGAGTCAGTGTTTCCTCAGCAGGTTAATGAATCAGCTGACTGAGGTCACATCAGCTGCTCACTAATCATCTCTTATCTGTTTGTCTGCTACTGTTTCTCAGATGGTTTCACCTCGGTCCAGTTTCTCTGTGCTCACACTCTCTTCCTGGTTTTACTGTTGAAGCAGCTGTTTCAGAACGTTTAACAGCAGCAGCTGAAACTTTAATGTTTCCATGTTTGAATCATGTTAGATTTCTCTCAGCCCTAACCCACACTGTACACAACACACTAGACACACTACACAACACACTGAACACAGGTTTACTACACACAGTGTTTCTTTTATTAAAATAAACTCAGTCAAACCTGTGATTAAAATGAAAAACAGTTTAACTGTGAAGCTCCTCCGTGTGTGTGTGTGTGTGTGAGTGTGAGAGTCCTGTTCAGACATGTTGTAGGTATGTTAGAAGAGTTCTTCCTGCTGTCTCTCAGACTAACAGAGTCTCTGCAGCTGTGTTCACACTCAGGTTTCTGACACCTGGAGTCCAGCTCCATCCAGGTCTCAGCTGACCCCCGTCAGGTCGAAGTGTCTGGGTGTTTGTGGCTCGTGGCTGTTGGTTTAAACATGAACACAGGACAGGAAACAGCAGCTCTGAGATCAGTGTCTGAGTGGAAATGATCAATGGAGACAAGCATCTGTGGAATCAGAGCAGTATTGATCAGGAGCAGTGGACAGCTGCTGTAATGCAATCCAATGGACGATCGTCCACGTCAAAGAGACTCAGACTGTTCTTCTCAGTGTCTGACAACATGATGAGAGGATTCCTGCAGAGACAGAGCTTTTTATTAAAGAGGAAGATCCTTTAGTTTAACGAAACCTCTATATCACTAGACTCCATTGACAAAACAGGATTTAGGAGGAGCTGCTGGAATACCACAGCCTCCATCTGTTAGTACACGAACACACTCAATGGAGTCTGGTAATAACACTGATTGTAACTTTTATACTGTAGCTGCAGCTCAGAGAGTGATGTCTTATAAAACCTGTAAACACTTAGAAACTAATGTTAAGTATCTGAGAATTGTTAACTGTGAAGAAGTGTGTGTGTGTGTGTGTGTGTGTGTGTGTGTGTGTGTGTGTGTGTTAATCTGAGAAAACCAGTTTGGTTGGTCTGTGAAGCTCTGTGTGTTTTTCTCTCTTAGAAACATGACGTTCAGCTCCACACACACACACAGAGAGTGTTCTCCCAGCATGCCTTGTGGTTGAGCAGAGGGTGTGGTTGTCTGGCTGAACAGGCTGAAACAAGCTTCAGACGTTTTTATTTCTGTAAAACAGAGGAACTGAGGCTGCTGCTGTTTCACTCTGACCAATCACAGGCCTGGAAACAGTCACATGACTCAGACAGCTGGTTGGGCCCTCTGGTGTGTCAGTGTTGTTGTTGTCGTTGTTGTTGTTGTGAGAGACAGAGTAGAACTGTGAGCAGCAGAGGTGGAGTCTACATTTCCCATAATGCACCTGGACAGCAGGGTTGGGCACTGATACAGAGTACTGGATGTAACACACTCTGTCACACAGAGACGATGATGAGACTTGATGAAGCTCTGGGTCAGAGTCAGGAGCTAGGTCAATCATTAGACCAGATCCATACGTTCAGATCAGTACGTTCAATCGTTCAGATCATCGTTCAGGTCAATGGCGTTCCAGATCAGTAGATTTCCGAATCAGTCGTTCAATCGTTCGGTCATAAATTCAATCGTTCAGATCAATGCGTTCAATAGATTTCAGATCAATCGTTCAATCGTTAGATCCATCGTTCAATGCGTTCGAATCAATCGTTCAATACGTTCAGATCAATCGTTCAGATCGATCGTTCAATCGTTCAGATCAATCGTTCAGATCAATCCGTTCGATCGTTCAGATCAATCGTTCAGATCAATCGTTCAATCGTTCAGATCAATCGTTCAGATCAATCGTTCAGATCCATCGTTCAGATCAATCGTTCAGATCAGTCGTTCAGATCATCGTTCAGATCAATCGTTCAGATCAGTCGATGATCCATCGTTCAGATCAATCGTTCAGATCAGTCACGTTCAGCCGTTAGATCCAGCAATTTCATCGTTCAGATCCATCGTTCAGATCCATCATTCAATCGTTCAGATCAATGAATTTCAGATCAATGAATTTCAGATCCATCGTTTAGATCAATGTTCCAGATCAAATTGATTTCCAATCGTTTCAGATCCATCGTTCAATACGTTCAGATCAATGAATTCAGATCCATCGTTCAGATCAATCGTTCAGATCCATCGTTCAGATCCATCGTTCAGATCAATAGTTCAGATCCATCGTTCAATCGTTCAGATCAATCGTTCAGATCAATCGTTCAGATCCATCGTTCAGATCAATCGTTTCGAATCGATCGTTCAATCGTTCAGATCCATCGTTCAATCGTTCAGATCAATCGTTCAGATCCATCGTTCAGATCAATCGTTCAGATCAGTCGTTCAATCGTTCAGATCCATCGTTCAATCGTTCAGATCAATCGTTTTCAGATCAATCGTTCCAGATCAATCGATCAGATCCATCGTTCAATCGTTCAGATCAATCGTTCAGATCAATCGTTCAGATCATGAATTTCAGATCAATCGTTCGAATCAGTACGTTCCAATACGTTCAGATCCATCGTTTCAATCGTTCAGATCAATACGTTCCAGATCCATACGTTCAGATCAATCGTTCAGATCAGTATTCAATAAATTCCAGATCCGCCGTTCAATCGTTCCAGGTCAATTGTTCGAATCAATACGTTCAATGCGTTTCCCTAAGATCCATCAAATTTCGAATCAATACGTTCAATCGTTCAGATCAATGAATTCCAGATCAATCGTTTCAGATCATTGTTCCAATCGTTCAGATCAATCGTTTCAGATCAATCGTTTCAGATCCATCGTTCAGATCAAATCGTTCAATGTTCAGATCCAGCATCGTTCAATCGTTTCCAGATCGATCGTTCAGATCAATCGTTCAATCGTTCAGATCAATCGTTCAGATCAGTCATTCAATCGTTCAGATCCATCGTTCAATCGTTCAGATCAATCGTTCAGATCAATCGTTCAGATCAATCGTTCAATCGTTCAGATCCATACGTTCAGATCATCGTTCAGATCAATCGTTCAATCGTTCAGATCCGTAAGACTGGATCAATGGATTTCAGATCCGCCGTTCAGATCATAGATTCCGATCCGTTCAGATCAATCGTTCAGATCAATCGTTCAGATCCATCGTTCAATCATTCAGATCCATCGTTCAATCGTTCAGATCAATCGTTCAGATCCATCGTTCAGATCAATCGTTCAGATCCATCGTTCAATCATTCAGATCCATCGTTCAATAATCGTTCAGATCAATCGTTCAATGTTTAGATCCATCGTTCAATCGTTCAGATCAATCGTTCAGATCCATCGTTCAATCGTTCAGATACCCGTTCAAATCATTTAGATCAGCCGTTCAATCGTTTCAGATCAATGCGTTTCAGATGCCGTTCAACAATCGTTCAGATCGTCGTTCGTTTCAGATCCGCCGTTTCAGATCAATTGTTCAGATCAGTGCGTTCAATCGTTCAGATCAATCGTTCAGATCAATCGTTCAGATCAATCGTTCAATCGTTCAGATCAATCGTTCAGATCAATCGTTCAGATCCATCGTTCTTCAGATCAGTAGGTTCCAGATCAGTGACAATCGTTTCAGATCCATCTTTCAATAGTTGGATCCATCGTTCAGATCCATGTTCAGATCAATTTATTGACCGAATCCAATTTCCAATCGTTCAGATCCATGTTCAATCGATCCAGATCAATCGTTCCGATCAAGCTCGTTTCGAATCCACTGACAATCGACTGATCAATCATTCAGATCAATCCGTTCAATCGTTTCAGATCAATCGTTCAGATCCATCTTTGTTGACCAGATCCGCCATTCAGATCAATTGTTCAGATCGGTGATTTCAATCGATTTCAGATCAATCGTTCCCGATCAATGAGACTTTGGGTCAAAATAGGTTCGAATCAAAGTAAATTTCGTCGATACCAGATCATCCCGTTTCGATCCATCGTTCAATACGTTCAGATCAATGGAACGGTCATCGTTTCAATACGTTCCAGATCCGCGTTCAATCGTTCAGATCAATCGTTTCAGATCCGCCATTGATCAATGGGTTCCAGATCCATCGTTCACAATCATTTTAGATCCATACGTTTCAGTAGATTTCGGATCAATCGTTCCAGATCCATCGTTCGTCGTTCAGATCCATGGTTGCCGGCCCGTTCAGATCAATCGTTCAGATCCATCGTTTCAGATCAATTGTTCCAGATCCATGCGTTTCAATCGTTAGATCCGTAAACTGTCCGTTCAGATCAATCGTTCAGATCAGTAGTTCCAGATCCAACGTCATTCAGATCCATCGTTCAGATCAGTAGTTTCAATCGTTCAGATGTTGATTAGTCCGTCTTTCAATCGTTCAGATCCGCCGTTCCAGATCGCCGTTCCAGATCATTGAATTGATGGTTAAATGATTTCCAGTCCGCTGTTCGTCAATTCCGAATCAATACGTTCAGATCAATCGTTCAGAATCAATGTTGAATCCGCTTCGTTGACCGTTCAGATCCATCGTTCAATCGTTCAGATCAATGGTTCACAGATCCATCGTTCCAGATCAATTGTTCAGATCACCGCTTCGTTTCGATAAATTTTCAGATCCGCCGTTCAATGGTTCAGATCAATCGTTCAGATCAATGGTTTCAGATCCATGGTTCAATCATTCAGATCAATCGTTTCAGATCAATGGGCCAATCGATTCAGATCAATCGTTGAGTCCATACTTCAATGGGTTCAGATCCGCCGATTCGATCCATCGTTCAGATCAATTGTTCCGATTGATGATTTCAATCGTTCAGATCCATCGTTTACAATCGTTCAGATCAATCGTTCAGATCAATGTTCGTTCAGATCAATCGTTCAATCGTTCAGATCAATCGTTCAGATCCATCGTTCAATCGTTCAGATCAATCGTTCAGATTCACGTTTATTCGTTCAGATCAGTAATTTCAGATCAATCGTTTTCCAGTCCGTCTTTCCATTGTTCAGTCGTCGTTCAGATCCATGTTCAATAAAAGTTCAGATCAATACGTTCAGATCCATCGTTTAATCGTTCAGATCAATGTTTAGAATCGCCGATTCAATCGTTCGGTCATAATTTAATCGTTCAGATCAATACGTTCAGATCCACTCGTTCAATCGTTCAAGATCCATCGTTCAATCGTTCAGATCAATCGTTCAGATCCATCGTTCAATCGTTCAGATCAATCGTTCAGATCAATCGTTCAGATCAATCGTTCAGATCCATCGTTCAATCGTTCAGATCCATCTTTCAATCGTTCAGATCAATCGTTCAGATCCATCGTTCAATCGTTCAGATCCATCGTTCAGTGGTTGAATTCAATCGTTTCAGATCCATCGTTCAATGTTCAAAAGATCAATGTTCGATCGCCGTTTCAGTGTTCAGATCCATACGTTCAATCGTTCAGATCGTTCCGAATCCATCTTTCAATCGTTCCAGATCAATTCGTTTCGAATCCATGCGTTCAATCGTTCAGATCCGCCCGTTCAATCGTTCGATCGTCGTTCGAATCCATCGTTCAATATTCAGATCAATCGTTGAATCAATCGTTCAGATCATTCGTTTGAATCCGTTAATCGTTTCAGATCCATCTTTCAATCGTTCCGGTCAAATACGTTTCAGTCATCGTTGTCGTTCCGTCCATCGTTCAATCGTTCAGATCAATCGTTCAGATCCATCCGTTCAGTGAATTCCAGATCAATCGATTGATCCCATCGTTTTCAATCGTTCAGATCCATCGTTCAATCGTTCAGATCAATCGTTCAGATCCATCTTTCAATCGTTCAGATCCATCGTTCAATCCGTTCAGATCCATCGTTCAATCGTTCAGATCAATCGTTCAGATCAATCGTTCAGATCAATCGTTCAGATCCATCGTTCAGATCAATCGTTCAGATCCGTAACAGTCGTTCAGATCCATAACAATCGTTTCAGATCAATGAATTTCCAGGTCCATGCGTTCAATGATTTCAGTCCATCGTTCAATCGTTCAGATCAATCGTTTCAGATCGCGTTTCAATCGTTCCAGATCATTCATTCAGATCAATGTTCAGATCAATCGTTCAGATCCATCGTTCAGATCAATCGTTCAGATCCATCGTTCAGATCCATCGTTCAGATCAATTGTTCAGATCAGTCGTTCAATCGTTCAGATCCATCGTTCAATCGTTCAGATCAATCGTTCAGATCAATCGTTCAGATCATCATGACCGTTGAATCCGTATTTCAATCGTTGATTCGTGGACCGGTCCGCCGTTCAATCGTTCAGATCCGTCATTCAATCGTTCAGATCAATCATTCCAGATCCATCTTTCAATCGTTCAGATCAATCGTTAATTCATTTATTGATCATGATTCAAAATTCAATTGATTCGTGATTGAATCCATCGTTCAATCGTTCCGATCAATCGTTCAATGGAATGGTCGTCGTTCGAATCCTTCCAGTTTCGTCATTGATCCATCGTTCCAATCGTTCCGGATGTTCGTTCAGTCGTTCAGATCAATCGTTCCAGGTCAATCGTTCCAGATCAATGGGTAGATCCGCCGTTCAGATCAATCGTTCAATGAATTCAGATCAATCGTTCAGATCCATACGTTCAATCGTTCGATCAGTTCAATCGTTCAGTCAATGGATTCAGATCCATCGTTCGTGGTTCAGATCATCATTCGTCGTTCAGATCAATCGTTCAATCGTTCCAGATCAATGGATTTTAAAGATCATTAACAATGAATTCAGATCCGTTCAGATTGATCCGATATTTGTGCTCAATTAGTAATGTAATGACAATGACGTATACAGGCTATGCTTCCTGTCTGCTGTGGAGACCCGCATTTGACAGAGCGGACTCTGGTTGTACTTTCACCTGTCGGGGGTTGCTGAGCGTCTGAGGAGATGCAGAAGCTGAGAAGGATCAGAATATCAAATGGACCACCCCTGCCATTAGTCAGCGCGGCTGGGTGGCCCACTCTGTGTAGAAGTAACTATTTATATAAAGCGTGGGTCACTACAGTTCCACACACCCAGAAAGACACGAGGGTAGGCCTCCCGGCCTCAGGTCCAGGAGATGACTCTGATGTTTTACTGAAGTTAAGGTCAGTTGTCACTCAGCAGAATCAAATCAATAATGTTTTTTATTGATGACTTCATGTGTTGATCAGTTTGATTCTGCAGCTGATGAATGTGGAGCTGAGTTTACTATTAAAACTGGCGCTAGATGGGCACTGGATTTCTGATCTGGGTGTGAGGCAGCGCATTCACTGGTAGGATCTGGTAAATAACACAATTTTCCATCAGCTGTGATGTAGAGCAGTGAACAGGTTGGTGACAATGCCTTTTAATAAAACGAATGGGAGCCAAGTTTCTGATGAAACTGGATTTAAATGATCCACTCAGTGGCAGAGCTCTGGAGCTTTCGAACATAACATGGTCGTCTACGTGAGTCCTGGTCTATGATTCAGTGACCGCTGAGGAAGACCATGTGATGAGTGTGAAAGTTCCACTGAGAGGAGATTTGAATCTCAGGCTTTTTCACTGCAAACACTTGAGTTCAGTTTTAGTTCTGTCATTTCGGATGTGAAGTGATGAAGTCAGAGCTGCAGGCAAGTGGTAATCACGGTGACTGGGAACAATTAAGATTACACAAGCTGCAGTCAGAGGCTAACGAGAGCCAGACGAGAGGTCAGAGGTCACAGCTGTGGAGAGGTGAGTCAGATCTGCTCTGAGGCTGAGCCAACTCCATGTCTGGAGACCTGCCTGGCCTGCAGCCAGGCCAGAGACATGCACAATGCTGACTACCTGAGTCATGGTTCCAGTTCCAGCGAAACAAGAGAGGCTAGTCGGCTCCTACATCTCTCTGCTGATGGGCGTAGTCAGAGTATCATCACTTAGGATCAAGAGTGCAAGCAATTGGTGGCAGGTGAGAGGGCCCCCCAGGAGTCAGGTCAGACAGGCAGAGGCCGGGCAGAAACATGAGGGGCAGCTGAGGTGGGTTTGTTCTTACTGGGTGTATTTCTGAGACAGATCCATTGAACTGAGAACAGCACAAGGGTATGCTGTGACTGTGTGTGTTGTTCAATGTGATGTAATCTGTAGGTTGGGTGTGTTCTGCGTATACAGACATGTGGTGGTGAGAATGAGATAGAACATGATCTCAGGCTCTCTCACATGAAGGCCACAGATCAGGCCACCATGGGTGAACCTTTGATCCTGATCTTTCCAAGAGCATTCAGACCTGATTCTTCTCAGTCAAAGGGTCACTGATCTCGCAAAACACCAGTTAACGTGGTGCAGGACTTTGATTAATTCCTCAGGACTCAGTTTGCAACAACAGTTTTACTAAAACTTCTTTGAAACTTTAACTTTGTTCATAAGTTCAAAAGAGCTTAGCATTCTTACAGGCTAGTAGGTGGCAGCTGTATGCTTGCTGATGATATTTCTGTAGATGAACTTGCCACTGTTCTGATGTTTGAAGCTAAATCCAATCTCAAGTAAAAAGCCAGTAATTGCATTGCAATAGCTACGGTCACGCATGTCCAGCGTCTCACACTAAACTGTGGTCATTTCATTTGGCTCTAGGCTCTTCTAAAGCCTTAGAAGTTGGTGATAGTTTGAAGACGTGAACAGAAACACAACAGACTTCAAGGTGGACTGGTGGGTAGATGGGTTTGCATGTTAACGTCCCCGACAACCTCTGTGAGTCTCATTTGGGCCTGAATTTAGCAGCATGTTGGTAACCTGCTGCAATTACAAATGACCCCCCCCCGTGTAACAGGGAAATAAAAGCTGTTGAATGTTTAACTCTGTGTTCCAGTAAATCCTGTGAGTGTCGTCCAGCAGCAGGATCCTCCCTCTGAGTCTCAGTGTGTATCTGTCTGACTAACCAGGGCTTATAAGGCTTTCTTCATCTGCAGCTCTGATAATCAGACAGAAATTGTAACAAGTCAACCGTCTTATACAAATCTGTCCTTGAAAGGTCTGAACTGATTTTAATTCTGTCTCTGTCTGTTCGTCAGGACATCAACACTCCACTGCCACACTGATTCAGGTACAGGTTGAAATAAAGTCAGTCAGGTTTGGATCAGTATCAGTGGGTCGGTCTCTGTGAGTAACATGACCACAGATTTAACCTGTTTGTTTTCACTTTCTTTGTTCAGTCTCAGTAAAACCTGCTTAGATTTCGCTCCACGAGCTGGATTCATAAAGACATTTCAGATTGCTCTTTAATGTTTCATTTACATCAGAGTCTGAACTGGGGTAGCGTCACAGGATGAGTTAAAGACTTTAAAGAGGTCAGAAACATGGGCGCTCACAGAATGCATTTGTTGTTCTCTATGGGAGATCAGATCGATCACTCCTGAAGAACAGCTGGGCTGTTAGCATCAAGTTGCTGAGCTCTTTAGGGGCGTTCTTAAAAAGGCGTTACAGCCTGACCTGGAACATTAAACCATGGTGAACTGATTCAGGCGTATCTCAGACTGGCTGTTGTTATGACGGTTGATAACAACGCTCTACAAACAGTAGCAACATGTCCTGGAATAAAAGGCACAGAACAGTTCTATGTGTCGGCTGACTTCATGTGAAACTAATGAGACTGAGCTGCTATAAGTTTAAGAAACATTAGCAGAGTGTTCACTGCTGTTGATGTGAGGAGCAGCCATCTTAGATTCTGATATAAGAGTTGGTGGGGTTGTTTCTGACCCCGGGGAGGCGTTCAGGTTCAGCTTTGAGTTGGAACTCAAATTCAGACTTCAGAAGGAACCACAAGCATGACATTAAGCTTATCTTCATCAAGTGACAAAACAGAAAATGTGGCTCTCAGCGGCCTAAACTCAGATCCTGATGACCTCTGACCTCAGCCTCTGTACGGGCATGAGTGGAGTCAGATCAAAATATATAGGACATACTGGATGTTTCTGAACAGTAATAGTCTCTCTCTCTCTCTCTCTGTGTCTCTCTCTCTCTCTCCCTCCCTCTCTCTCCTCTCTCTCTCCTCCTCCTCTCTCTCTCTCTCTCTCTCTCTCTCTCTCTCCCTCCTCCTCTCTCTCTCTCCCTCCTCTCCTCTCTACCCTCCCTCTCTCCCTCTCTCTCTCTCTCTCTCTCTCCCTCCTCTCCCTCTCTCTCCCTCCTCCCTCCTCTCTCTCTCTCTCTCTCTCTCTCCCTCCCCTCTCTGTCTCTCTCTCTCTCTCCTCTCTCTCTCCTCCCCTCCTCTCTCTCTCTCTCTCTCCTCCTCCTCTCTCTCTCTCTCTCTCTCTCTCTCCTCCTCCTCCTCTCTCCTCCTCCTCCTCTCTCTCCTCTCCTCTCTCTCTCCTCTCTCTCCTCCCTCCTCCTCTCTCTCTCTCCCTCTCTCCCTCCTCCTCTCTCTCCTCCTCTCCTCTCTCTCCTCCTCTCTCCTCTCTCTCCTCCCTCCTCTCTCTCTCTCTCTCTCTCTCCCTCCCTCCCTCCCTCCTCTCTCTCTCTCCCTCCCCTCTCTCCCTCTCTCTCCCTCCTCCCTCCCTCTCTCTCCTCTCTCTCTCTCTCTCTCAGGACCATCATGCATCTGAAGTCGTATCCAAAGCTTGTGCTCAGAGTTGTGTTTGGATGCGGCCGGTGTTCAGACGTCCTCCCAGCGGAGCAGTCTGTTTGTGAGCCAGCAGGGGGCGCTGCTGAGGACCTGCAGCAGTAACCATGGCAACATTAGCAGTGGCCGCCTCCCGTTCAGCGTCATCTCCACCAACACGCTTCGCTGCAGCAACAGAACAAACAACAACGTCAGCAGCAGTGTGTCATCGCTGCGACTGAAGGCGTCATCCAGCTCCGCCCTGCAGCTCCTCCCCCCACCGCCGGGCTGCGAGAACGACACACTCAGGATGTACCAGACCGCCACCGAGGACTCCGACACCCCGCTGGACATCTGGACCGTCATCAAGCCCGGACACGTCCGAGAGAAGATCGCCATCTTTGCCTCAGAGGGAGGACGGACAGACGGAGCTGGAGGTGGCGAGCGCTCGAACAGGACGCCACCGATGTGTATGAACCACAGCACCATGTCTGGACTAACTCGGGCAGTGAAGGCGAAGGGGAGCTGGGAGGAGAACTGCAGCGCCAAACGACGCCGCAGGTCTGGAAACAACCAGAACCAGAACCTCCAGCAGGACCAGAGGAACCAGGTCCTGGACGTCCAGCAACACACCCACAAACCGTCTCCACGGCGCTCAGACTCGACTCAGAGGTCATGTGACAGGTGGAGTGGGAGCGAGGCGGTGACGATGGAGGAGGAGGAGGAGCAGAAGGTGTCGGTGGTAGAGATGGTGGCGTTCCTGGAGCAGAGGGCGAGTGAGCAGCAGCTTGACTGCAAACCTCTGCTCGCTCTCCAGAGGAGCTCCACCACCATCACGCTGTCCAGAGCCCCGCCCCCCGAGGTCAGGGGGGAGGAGCCAGAGAGCATAAGGGTGTCGGACATGGTGGCCAAGCTGGAGTCGGAGTGTCTGAGGAGGAGGACGGAGGGAGACCTGTCGAGAAGCAACAGCCTGAGGAGGACGGTGGGACGAGTCCTGCTCGCCGCCGGGGACCAGAGCTCCGCTCCCTCCCATCCTACATCATCTGTGACATCATCAGTGACATCATCAGCGACATCATCCTCCTCATCGTCATCACTGCTGGGAGCTCAGAGTCCAAGTGGGACAGAGACACCTGCCTCAGCTCTGACCACGCCCCCCTCACCTGAGCTGGCCATGCCCCCCTCTCCCCTCTCAGGTGAGGCCGGTGAGACCGGGGGGAGCGCTGTCACCGAGAATCAGACTGTGGCTCCGCCCCCTCCGTCAGAGGAGGCGGAGCCTCTGCCTGGCTTGTTGTTTTTGTCTTTGCCTCCTGCAGCTTCCACCCCTCCCCCCACAGACTCAGAGCCCCGCCCCCCTCGCCACAGAACGACCTTTGACCTGGATCCTGCCCCCTCATGGCCCTGCCCCCCCGCTGTCAGCTCGTCACCTGACTCCTGCAGCCAATCAGAGAAGATGAGGAGGAGTCAGGAGGGGGAGGTTGTCGGTGTGAGTCCCTGCTCTGCTGCGGTGCCTCTGGGCCGGCGTGCGTCAGTGTCGCAGGACTTCCTGGAGATGCGTCAGCGGCTGCAGCAGCTGCTGGAGCCGCAGCCGTACCTGGCCGTGCTGCCTCACCACCTGCTGGTGAAGATCTTCCTGCTGCTGCCCACACAGAGCCTCGCCGCGCTCAAGTGCACCTGCCACTACTTCAAGTTCGTCATCGAGAACTATGGCGTGCGGCCCGCCGACTCGCTCTGGGTGTCTGACCCCCGTTACCGCGACGACCCCTGCAAGCAGTGCAAGAAGCGCTACGGCCGCGGCGACGTGTCTCTGTGCCGCTGGCACCACAAACCGTACTGCCAGGCGCTGCCCTACGGCCCCGGGTACTGGATGTGCTGCCACGGCGTCCACAGGGACGCGCCTGGCTGCAACGTGGGTCTCCATGACAACCGCTGGGTGCCGGCCTTCCACAGCATCAACGTGCCGATCTACAGGAGGAGCCATGACGACGACTGAGAGTGTGTGTGTGTGTGTGTGTGAGAATCAGCTGCTCCCATGATGCAACAGCAGCTCAGAGTTTCCTTCAAAACCCTGAACAGCAGCACATAACAAACACCTGCAGAGATCAGTCATTGATCAGTCATTGATTTGTTGATCAGTTAGTTTCTAAGCTTCGATTGATCTGTTGATTAGTTTTCAGTCAACAGATAAAGACGCTCGTTCCACCCAGCTCTAGGTGACATGGTCACATGACTGGTTCAGTTTATTGTATCTGAATTATTAATGACTGAAACATTTAATCAATCATCAATAGTTGCTGATTGATCTGTTCATCACTGCAGCTCAGACACGTCAGAGGGAAACTCTGACCTGTGACAGGACGGCGCCCCCTGCTGCTCAGACCTCACCTCACACTGAAACTTGATCACAATGAACTGACGTCCGTCTGTCTGACATCTCGTTACATCAGCAGCTCGTTAACAGGTAGTTTCCTCGTTAGCAGGAGGGAGGAGGAGTCCCAGCCAGGACTCCTCTTCTCCTCCTCAACGTCCACTTACTCAGTTTTACAGCTGCAGCTGATTCTTCTCTTCATCAATCAAGAGACTCAGACGTTTTCTCAGTCAGGGAATCAGACGTCATCAATGATCAGAATAGTTTCTGACCAGTCAGTTGATCAGTTAATTGATCATTGGCTGCAGCTCAGCTGTCGACTCTTCATCATGGTCTTCATCAGAGAGAAACTCAGTCTGCTGATGAAGACTGTGTGAGGTGGTTGAAAGCTACAGAACAGAGTAAGTAGAGTTTGAGCAGAGGTGAGGGGGCGTGGCTTGTATGGAGCTTTACCTGCACCTTGTTGTGTTTACATTTGTACATAAAGGTTGAAGGAGAGACTGTGTCGTGGTTGATGTGAGTGATAATCACCTGGAACCTGATGTGATGATGGTTGTTGTTTTCAGGAGGAAGAGAGGAGGCGTGGCCTTGACTGTTCTCGGAGACGATGCAATATAAAACTATAGAGACTGTAAAAAAGAAAATGAGGGGAAAAGATGTGACGACCTTTGACCTTCAGAGATGAGTGTTTTTTAAGGTTTGCTGGTTTCTGTTGCTGCCTCTTTTCTCTCACTGAGGTTTTGCTTTAATAAAGTGTTTTCTCATTGGTTCTTGTTTGGGTTAAAAACAAAGACTCGTCTTTATTTCTCTGCTTCAGTCTGAAACTTTCTGTTCCTGCTGCACAGGCACCATCAACACAGCAGATAAAAAACACTGTGACATTAAAAGTGTGTGTGGACTGTGTTTCTCGTCTCAGACAGATTTGTTCTCATGGTCATAGTTCACACAGTGACAAATCTCATGGTTATGTTTTCTGTTTTCTGTTGTCTGAACTCAAATGTAGAGTAACTCCACTAATTTAAACAACTTGTAACTGATAACAAACACACTGAGACACAGTCATGTGATTTCCTGTGTATAGGAGGGGAGGGCTGCATAGTCAAGGTGATCTGAGTTACCTGCAGGCTGGGGCAGAGGCTGGTTGGTGGTGTTAGCATTACATTTTGTTGTTTCAAATTGGGTTTACATCACGGGAACAGTCAAGGAAGGCGTCACAAGCGTTCCGGTTCACCGAGTTAGTTTTCAATCGCGACCATCAGAGGTAGATGGAAACATGGACAAACTACAGCCTTCCAATCAGTGTCAGCTGCTGTTAGAATTCTTGAATTTCACTACAACTTTCTCTATTTTCAAAACAAAATAAACCAACTGTAAAATACTTCTGTGAAGGAGCTGAGACTCTGAGTTTTCAGTTTCGAGGAGCTGAAACTTGAGTAGCGATATGTGTGTGGCACAGGGAGATGAGTTTAAACTGAGATGGCCATGGATGGAGCCTCAGACCTCAGTTTGTTTCATGTCTTAAAATGTTACAGGAGCAACTGTAGTGCCCTCTAACGGTATTCAGTGCTGAGGAACTGCCATGTCTGTACAGACTGATAGAAACGCAGATTGAAACATCAGTCCCAGATGAACAGAGAACACCTCGGCCTAACTGGTCCATACAAGTCACGTCAGGATCCTTTGAGTGACTCCATCTGCTTCCTGCTGCCAGGTACACAGAGGCTCCAGTCTATCCCAGCCACGGCTAAAGTTCAGATGTTTCCATGGAAACAGAAAAAGTTCACACATCAGAGATCAGGAGGTTCCCTTAGAACTGAATGGACTTCCCTGTTGACTCAGACCTACACGGTGATGGCGGAAACAAGAGCCTGAGCCCTGAGGTCTACTTTTATTAGTATATACTCTGTCAGTGTATGTGTGTTACTTCTGTTCTCTCTCAGTCAGTGATTATCAAAGATCCTCTCTGAACTGATGGGAACCCCACTGGACCTTCCCAGACTCAAAGTAAGACCTGATCCAAACCTATGACCTCAAACTGCAGCAGTATTCAATTGAGTCGTCCTCTACCTGGTGAATTTTAAAAGTAGTTCAAAGCAGGAACAAAAGGTTTCAAAGCAAAATAAATTGGAGACTCCTGTTAAGACTTCTAGCTGGTACTTCTTATCTATGTATAATATGTTCTCAGTCTAAGCATTATAGACAGTACAGTTTCAAACAGCTTCTTTAGCTTCTCGCGGCGAGTTGTTGAACAGGGATTGTACACATGCCCTCTAGCTTCATCAATGATTTGAAACCGGTTTCTCTTTGTTGAACATTGCCAGACATTATGAACCTTGAAGACATTCCGGCTGAGAATTGGATGTTAAAAGGACAGGAGAAACAAACTGTTCAGCTGCTGGAAGACTCTTTATCATCAGAATGAAACACAAACCTATTATTAACTCATGTAGCTACAGATATTGAATAGGAATTAAGATGAAGAAAACTTCTTAAAATGATTAGGTACATATCAACTGAACCTTGGTTTGGTAATAAATCAAATTCTCACCAGTGGACCTGAGCTACAACAACCTACAGGATTCAGCAGTGAAGGAGCTTTGTGGAGTCAGACTATCTCTGTCTCTACAGGTGTAGAGGATGGATGAATAAAGGTGGGAGGTGAGGATTGTCCTATTGGTCCAGATGTTGAAGCATGGCAGCAGCTTGTGTAGAGGCGCCACAACTGGACCATGTTACTGGGAGGTGGGAGCAGAGAGGCTGTGTGGTGGCCGGCAAGGAGGAATCAGAACAAGTGGAGATGACTCTCAGTGCTGCAGTCTAGACTGATCTGAGAACAGCTCACTGCTCAGACTGAGAGTCCCAGTCCACCCCACATCATCCTGTATGATATCTGGATCAGGTGTGATGTTCCTCTAGCTCTGTTATGTGCTGGGTCAGGTGCCACAGTTCCGTGGGTCTCGTTCAAAGACTTTGTGGTGAATAATGTTGTGTCTCCTTCTTCTCTCTGACTGCTCACTACTCCTCCTTGTCTTTGCAGCAAGAACCATCATTCCTGGGAATTCAGATGGGCTTTATTGGTTCAGTGCGACACAGTAGAGGTGTCAGTCTATTTCAGCTCAAAACCACACTTTGTTTCAGCTTCAGCTGCTAAGAGTTTGAGTTTATGGTTTTAGATGGCTACGTCACCTGAAGGCAGCGCAGTGTTGATTCTTCCCTGGACTGGGTGTCAGTTTAAGACACAGCCTGATCAGTGAGTCAGTTTGAACCAGGTTCTGGTGTGAGGTCCCTCTACTGGTTCCTGCTGTTTGGTGACACCTATGGTGGTGATGGAAGGAACTGCAGCCTGCTGTCACACCTGAACCACCACCTGAACTGCACCCTGAACTACACCTAGACTGCACCTGACCATCTGAACTGCACCTAGACCCACACCTAGACCACCTAGACTGCACCTGAACCACACCTAGACCACTGGAACTGCACTGGAACACGCCTGGACCAGCTGGAGCACCACCTGGGGCACCTGGACACACCTGAACCACACAGACTTGCCTCCAGCTGCACCTAAGACTACCTGAACCACACCTGAACCACACCTGGAGCCACACCTGGGCACACACACAGACCCACACCTCCAGCTGCACCTGAACTACCTGAACCACACCTGGAGCCAGCCTAGACTGCACACAGGCACCTAGACCACACAGACTGCACACCAGACTGCACACAAGACACATCTGAACTGCACGGAGCCACGCCTGAGCTACACCTGAGACTACACTAGACCACTTTTGGAGCCACTGAACCACTAGACACTGGAACCCAGCACACAGACTTGAGCCACACACAGACTACACTGAACTACACCTGAACCCATCTAGTTACACTCAGACACCCTGAACTACACAGACTACACTAGACCACTATGAGCACACTGAGCTGCACCTGAACACACACCTGTGTATGAGACTTTCAACTCAGGGCAAATGGCCCAGTGTTTCTTATCGCGTTTAATGAACATTAAAAACATTCAGACATTTAAATCCAACAGACTCTGATCTCAGCTGGTTTTCATCATTTCACTGTTTAATTTTCAACCTGTCACTCAAACTCTAAACCAATCACCATCACGATGACATCATGCAGCTGCTGTGATGTCACGTCGACCCTGTGACCTCACACAGCGACTCCAGCAACTGGAAGTAGTTGTACTTGATGTCGTACTCCATGTCGTACCAGAAGTTCACTGCAGCAGAGAGAGAGTAAAAATACAGTGTGGTCACTGAGTCCAAGTGAGACAGACTGGGACAGGTGACCTGCTGCGTTCAGGTGTTGCTCTACCTGCGATGCAGCCGTGTGACTGCTGGACGTGGTGGAACCAGAGAGACGGCAGGTACAGCATCTCCCCGGCCTTCACGCTGCAGCGGACCGGTCGAGCCCTGCGGTACTGCGGATACCGCTCCAGGTCCGTGTTCAGGGGGTCCAGAGGGATCCACGGGACCTGAGGGGGGATGGGGGGGTATCAGGGTGAGCTGCAGTGTTTTGATGAGAGCAGGGAGCGCTGAGATTAACAGACACCTGGACGCACCTTCTCAGAGTCGGCCTGATCGACGACTACAAACTCACCGTCGTCCTTCTCATGGTAAACAGCCGGCTGATACACAGCAGATCACGATTTTAATGGGTAGGCACTTGGGGTTGTTCTGTGGGTGGATGGTGGTTGCTATAGTTGTGGGGATGAGGGTGGGTGACGCTTGGGAATTTTCTCCGGGAGTCATTAAAGTTCATAGTGATCTTTGCTGGAGCACACTTGCAGTTTGCCCACTACCTGTAAACACAGTGGCTGGTGTGACAGTTCAAATCTCCTTTCAGAGGGTGACTGATTGCTCTCGGGGCAAATTCCGCGCATCAGAGCACCTAAAGAAAAACAAAAGCACTCGGTATAAAGCCTCAAAATAGTAAATATAAAACGGTAGACTCACCAAGCTGCCTCATCACACGAGACGCTGAGATACGCCATCACAACGCATTCGAGAGCTCCACCCCAGAGCACTGGCGTCTGGCCACACACTGCACCTGGAACACACACACAGGGAACACACACACACGGGCACACAGGGCCACACACACAGACACAGGGACACACACACACAATAGGAGGTCCACACAGGGAGCATGGTGTCTCATATTTCCTGGGAGACCATGGCAGTGCTTGGTAACAGCGTGGGTGACGATCGTGAGTGACAGTGGCTGATGGTAGCTGTTCAGTAAGCAATTGAGCTTGATAGGTGGCTGATGTGATGGCTGGGTGGCAGTAGCTTAGTGGCTTGGTGACAGTGGCAGTGACGGTGAGGCTAACAGTGGCTGTGGTAGTGGTGACAGGTAACGGTGGCAGTAACAGTAGTAGTGGCTGGTAATGGTAATGGTAATGTTATTATTAATGGTAACAGTAGGAGTATGACGGTAACAGCAGTGTATTATAACAGCGAGTAAATGATAGTAGCGGTAACGGTAACCTTGGTAACAGGCGCTTGGCTGATAATATAATGATAATAGTACAATAGTAACAGCAATGTGATAATGATAAACAGTATATTAACTGATAACAATAACAGCAGTGAGCGGTAACGTGTAGCAGTATGATATATTTAACAACAGTGACAGTAATAATGTAGTAACAATAGTAGCTTATTATAGTAACAGCGATAGTAACAGTAACAGTAACGTATTATATATTTAACATGTAATGTAACCAATAATAGTAACAATAACAATATAATAAGTAACAGTAACAATGTGGCAGTAACAGTAACAGCTAACAGCAGTGACATTATTAATGTGATAACAATAACAACAGTAACAATAATAGTAACAATACAACAGCATTATAATTATAGTAGTGACGTAACTTGGTAACAATAACAGTAATAATATAATGTATTAGCAGCAATAATAATATAGTATATTAATTATTGGTAATATTAAGCAGTAACAGTAACAACGTATGGCAGTGACGGTGGTATTGATGACGGTGGCTTGGTGACAGCCCGGTGACGGTAACGGTGACAGGTGGCAGCGATAGCAGTGTGAAGGTAGCGGTAACAGCGGTGACCAGTGGCGGTAACAGTCAACAGCGGTGATGGTAATGGTAGCAGTGGCGGTGGCAGCAGTAGCAGTAGTAGTAACGGTAACAGCAGTGATGGCTAATGGTAACAGTAACAGTGGCGGTACGTGATAACGGTAATGAAATAACAGTATAACAGCGGTGATAGTAAATGATGGCATTCAGCAGTGGCAATTTACCAGCGGTAACGGTAGCAGTAACAGTATGATGTGGTAGCGGTAACAGTAACAGCGGTGATGGTAATGGTAAACAGTAACAATAGCAGCGGTAACAGTAATGGTAACAGTAACAGCAGTGATAAGTAATAAGTATGATAACGGTAACAGGTACCAGCGGTAACGGTAATAGTAGCATTTGTAGCCAGTGACAGTAAGCATTAACAGTAACAGCGGTGATGGTCGTTAGTAGCAGTAACCAGTAGCAGTAACAGTAATCAGTATGGTAACATTGATGATAATGGCTAATGAGTAACAGTAACGTGCTTGATAACAGTAATAATGTAACTTAGTAACAGCAGTGACAGCAATATTCTTAGTAACGTGCTAATTACCAGCAATGTGATAATATTGTAGTATGTAATAATATAGTATGGCAGTAACGATAGCAGTAACATGGTGGCTTAATGTGTAACAATAACATTTACCAGCGGTAACAGTAACAGCAGTAACAGTAATGAAAACAACAGCTCAGGTGCCTGCCTTCCCCTGGTTGTCGAACAGGAGAAACTCATCTATCTCCTCAGGCATCACAGGCGATGCTTGGCTGACAGCATCAGCGTATGGGTGCGTCACTGCCGCGCTAGTGACCTTTAGGCCCATACGGGAGGCAGAGGTAAACCCACCTGACCACAGAGGAAGAACGGTGCAGGTGTCAGTGGGCAGGGCCTCCCCACCTCAGGTACTCTGGCGTCCACCTGCTCAGAGAAGGCTGAAGCCATTAAGGCGTTGCGGATGATGCAGGGTTTGTTTGGACCAATCCAGTGGCAGTGGTAAAATTGGGGAGGCTCGGGTGGATTCATCCGAATGCATGCCGATCGGTTCGGATACAGATCTGTGATCAATGATCAATCGGCTGGGTCATATGAATTGCTTCACTCTGAAAATGCTGCGTGCCAGGAATTACTAGTAATTACTGCGGTATCAGGTAGTAGTGACCGGTAGTCGTGATTATGGTACCTGTGGTACTAATGCTGGTGGTTTATTGTACTAGTATGCACATTAAACTGTTAGGCTGTTTTCATGGTATTTGTATTAATTATGATCCTGGTGGTGACAGTCAAGATTGGAATATTATAATTATTAATGGTGTAAGTGGTGGGTAATATAGGCTAGTACTGGTAGTACCAGTGGAATCTCAGGTGGGGGAAGTAATGTCCTCCTTTGGTGGCTTTATCAGTGACTAACTATGCTGGCTGTAGCGCATGTTGACGGTTTACTAGGATCCTGTCAGTGATGTAGCTAATTGATTGTTATATTGCTAGCGGTATTAAATGACTTTTGACGGTGGTAATCGGTATTGGTAGCAGTATCGGTGAATTATCATCTGATTGTTAAATGGTGGTGGTGGCTTAGTGGTGCATTACTAAATTAATTACTGGTGGTGGTGGTGATGTTCAGTGGTGGTGATATTGGTATCTGATTAATTATTAAGTTGCTGGTGGTGTTAATTATTGGTGGTGCTGTTCTGATTGGTTAAGGTGGTCTGTCTGATGGTAGTGGTATTGGTGCTGTTGTTGTGGTGGTAACAGTGATGGTATTAATTGGTAGTGAGTAAGTTAGCGGTGAAGGTAGTGGTGGTATTAGTAGTGAGTGGTATTGGTGGTAGCGGTGGTGGTGGTGGTGGTGGTGGCGGTGTTAGTGAGCAGGTGGTATTAATGGTGGGGTAGTGGTAAGCGGTGGTGGTGGTGTTGGCGGTGGTGGTAACGGTGGTGGTGGTGGTGGGTGGTGGTGCTAATGGCAGCGGTGGTAGTGAGTGGTGTTGGTGGTGGTGACGGTGGGTGTTGGTGGTGGGTGCGTGGTGAGTGGTGCTAGTGGTGAGTGCGTGCGTGGTGTGTGGGTTAGTGGTGAGTGCGCCCGTGGTGAGTGGGTCAGTGGTGAGTGGTGAGGTGGTGGTGATTGTTGGCCGGTGGTGACAGGTGCATTCAGTGGTGGTGGTGGTGGTGCTAACTAGCCAGTATTAAGACAGTGGTGTGTATTGAGTGGTGGTGGTGTTATTAGTGGTGATGGTAGTGGTGGTAATGATGGTAGTGGTGATGGTATTAATTATTTAATGGTGGTGGTGGTGAAGGTGAGTAGTGTTAGCGGTGGTGGTAACAGTGATAATGATATTGATGATGGTGATAGTATTAATAGCGGTGTTAGTGGTAATTAGTGGTAGCGGCAGTGTGGTGGTATGGTGGTATTAAGATGGTGGTGGTGGCGGTGGCGGTGGTGATGACGTTGGTGATTATTGGTGGTCCAGTGGTGTATCTGGAATTGTGATGGTGGTGGCAGTGGTGTTAATTTCCGGGGTGAGGTGGTGGTGGTGGTGGTGGTGAGTTGTAGATGGGTTAACGGTGGTGGTGGCAGTGATAGTGGTGGTGGTGGTGGTGGTGGCGGTGGGCGGGTGATGGTGGCCGGTGGGTGATTGAGATGTGATGGTGGTGGTGGTGGTAGTGGTGTGTGGTGGTGGTAGGCGGTGTTATTAATTGGTGGGGTGGTGGTCAATGGCGGAGATGGTGGTGATGGTGGTGGCAGTGAGTAGTGACAGTGGTGGTGGTGGTGGCGGTGTGACGGTGGTGGTGACAGTGGTGTTAATGGTGGTGGTAGTCAGTGGTGGTGGTTTTTATCTGATGCATTCAGTGGTGGTAACAGTGGTGAAATTATTGGTGGTGGTGGTAGTGGTGGTTGGTGGTGGTGCTGCTCTGATAAGTTGAACAATTGGTAGTAGCAGGTGGTCGTTAGTAATTGGTGGTGGTGGTGGTTGGTGCTAATTGGTGCTGTCTGGGCGGATTAAACGATTAATTAATTGGTGGTGTTGAATGGTGATGGTGGTGGCGGTGGCCGGTGATGACAATTAATTATTCTAGTGAGGTGGTGATTGGTGGTGGTGGTGGTGTTAGCGGTGGTGGGCGGTGGTGGTGGTGGTGGTGGTGTTAATGGTGGTGGTGGTGGAGAAGAAGTCAGTGAGTGGTGGTGCAACTTGTTGGTTAACAGTGGTGAAAGTGACAGTGGTGTTAGTGGTGGTGGTGGTGTGGTGGCGGTGAGTGGTGGTGGTGTTAATGGTGAAAGTGGTGGTGGTGGTGGTGGTGCTGTCTGATAGATTGACGGTGGTGGTAACCAGTGGTGTGTGTGGTGGTGGTGGCGGTGAGTGGTGGTGGTGGTGGTGTGTGGTGGTGGTGGTAGTGAGTGGTGGTGGTGATTGCTCTGATGGTTGAGCGGTGGTAATTGACGGTGGTGTTAATGGTGGTGATGGTAGCGGTGGCGGCCGGTGGTGGTGACAGTGCGTTAATTAATGGTGGTGAGTGGTGGCGGTGGTGGTGGTGAGTGACGGTGGTGGTAGTGAACAATTGGTGGTGGTGGTGGTGGTGGTGCTGTCTGGTGGGCCGGTTAACGGTGGTGAGTGACAGGTGGTGTTAATGGTGGTGGTGGTGGTGGTACAGTGGTTTTTAACTCTTGATGGTTAACAGTGGTGATGAAACAGTGGTGATTATTGGTGGTGGTGGTGGTGGTGGTGAGTGAACATATGATGGTTAATTAGTGGTAACGGTGGTCAGTGTTAATGGTGGTGATGGTGGTGGTGGTGGTGGTGCTGCTCGGAGGCCGTTGGCAGTGTGGTAGTGACAGTGGTGTTAATGGTGGTGGTGGTGGTGGTGGTGGTGATGAGTGAGTGACGGTGGTATTAATGGTAGTAGTGGTAGTGGTGGTGGTGCTGCTCTGGGCTGGGTTAACAATTGGTGGTAACAGTGGTGTGTGGTGGTGGTGGTGGTGGTGGTGGTGGTGGTGAAAGGTGACGTTGGTGATGTTGGTG
>BRZM01000167.1:161869-199369 GCA_033238685.1 Lates japonicus | reverse complement strand
AGATGTGCACAGCAGCTTCCTTGCAGGTCTCCCTCAGGTAAACTCGAAGGCAAACTCGGAGCTGGGGGCAGATTTAACGCTGCAGGAGCTGCATAATGCAATGATGAGTTTGCAAAGTGGCAAAGCACCAGGTATAGACGGTCTTCCTGTTGACTTCTATAAGTCTTTTTGGTCCATCTTAGGAGGTGATCTGCTCGAGGTGGTGTTGGACAGTTTTCAGAGAGGACAGCTCCCTCTGAGCTGCAGGAGGGCCGTCATCACCCTGCTACCCAAGAAGGGAGACCTGCAGCTGATTAAGAACTGGAGGCCAGTGTCGTTGTTGTGCACGGATTATAAAATCCTTTCCAAAGCTCTGGCCCTCAGATTGAAAGAGGTGATGGCATCCATCATCCACCCTGACCAGACCTATTGTGTTCCTAACAGGCTCATAAGTGACAATGTCACTTTAATTCGTGATGTTCTGGCTGTTTCCAGTGATTTGGCTTTTGATACTGGTCTGATTTCAATAGACCAGGAAAAGGCGTTTGACCGAGTTGAACACCAGTACCTTTGGCAGACTTTAGCCGGGTTTGGTTTCAACCCTGGGTTCATTGCCAAGATCAGGGCTCTCTATAGTGACGTTGCGAGTGTGCTGAAAATCAATGGCGGGTTGAGTGCACCATTTAGCTTTGGTAGAGGGGTGAGGCAGGGCTGCTCTCTCTCTGGCATGTTGTACTCTATAGCCATCGAGCCTCTGCTGCACCTTTTAAGGCAGAGACTGACAGGTGTGACCTTCCCCAGTTGTCCGATGTCTTTTAAAATGTCTGCCTATGCCGATGATCTTGTTGTACTTGTAAATACACAGAAGGATATTGATGTTTTAATTGACACTGTTAATTTATTTGGTTTTATATCTTCTGCCAAGGTCAACTGGGGAAAAAGCGAGGCTGTGATGGTGGGGGAGAGGCTGGGGGGTCAGCTCACCCTGCCTGCTGAGCTCACCTGGAAAAGAGGTGGGCTGAGGTACTTGGGGGTCTTCCTGGGGGATGAGACCAGCACAAAGAAAAACTGGGACAATGTTATTGAAATGGTGAAAGGACGACTAAACAAATGGAGGTGGCTCCTTCCCAAAATGTCATACAGAGGCAGGGTCCTGATCGCCAATAACCTGGTTTCGTCCTCCTTGTGGCACAGGTTGGCTTGCTTGGATCCTCCAGCCTCTCTCCTCTCTCAGGTACAAAGGCTTTTAGTTGATTTTATTTGGGACAGGATGCATTGGGTGCCACAGAGTGTCCTCTTCCTTCCAAAGGAGGAGGGGGGGGGCATGGTCTGGCACATTTAGCAAGCAGGGGTGCTGCTTTTCGTCTACAGTTTATCCAGAGATTGTTGTATGGACCAGAGGACACTGTGTGGAGGGCCCTAGCCTGCTGCATCCTGAAACGTTTTAACAGCCTGGGTATGGATTTTAATTTGTTTTTAATGGACAGCACCTATTTTAACACGTCATCTCTTCCCAGTTTTTATAGAAGTGTTTTTAATGTTTGGAACCTGGTCAAAAGGGAGCGAGAAAAGCAGGCAGTTTCTCTGCACTGGTTGCTGCAGGAGCCTGTCTTCCACGGAACAATCCTGGATTGTCCAGGCGGGACAGGCCCCTTTCTGGCTTCTCGACTCCAGGCTGCAGGGGTCACTACTCTGGGTCAGGTGGTGGAGCTGGCTGGGCCCCAGCTGCAGGACTCTGCTGGTCTGGCCTTGAAGCTGGGCTTTAGGTCCAGGAGAGTCACCAAACTACTTCTTGATCATTGGAGAAAGAGGCTGAGTGGACATGAGCTCCTGATGTTGGATGCCTTCTCCTCAGGTGAAGCCACGGTGAACAGACAGGACTATTTCCCCCTAATCCAGCTGAGTCTAGACCTGAAGGACTGTGCAGGTCTTCTCCTGGACCGCTGCCCTCAGGCCTCTCTGCAGGAGGCCTCAGGAAAGACCTTTTATCACTTGATGGTAAAAACATTGAACAGGAACAAGTTGAGTGGGCGCGTTGACACTCCCTGGAGGAGTCACTTGGACCTGGGGGGGTCGGGACCGGCCTGGAGGTCTCTGTATAAACCTCCACTGACAAAAAGACATGGGGACCTACAGTGGAGGGTTCTCCATGGAGCTGTAGCTGTGAACTCTTTTATTTCTGTGGTGAATCCGGAGGTGGAGGACAGATGCCCTTTTTGCACGGAGAGGGAGACGGTGTTTCATTGTTTCACTGGGTGTCACCGATTGTCTGCACTGTTTCTGTTCCTGCAGAGTGCGTTTGCAGCTTTTACTGAGGTTTTTACAAAAGAGGTTTTTATCTGTGGTTTTAAATACACTCGCCAGAAGAGGGAGAAGAGTCAGCTCCTGAATTTTATGGTGGGTCAGGCCAAAATGGCAATATATGTGAGTCGTAAGAGGAGGGTGGAGGCGGGAGAGACCGTCTCTCCGGTTCTGGTGTGTGTAGAGCTGATCAGGGCCAGGATCAGGCTAGATTTCAGTTTTTATAAGGCATCAGGAAACTTAAGCTCTTTTAGGAACATGTGGTGCTACCAAAATGTCTTGTGTGAGGTGAAGGATGATGGTCTGTTGTTTGGGAATGTGCTGAGGATGTGATATGTTTTGTGCATATGTATTTGTGTATGTATTTATATATATGAGTAGGTATGTATGTTGTTAAAGTTGTGTGCATTTGTGTGTATATAAGAGATGTGTTTATGTGTATGTGTTTTTAAAGGAAAGAAAAGGAAAAACACGAATTGAAACTGTTTAATGTGACTAATAAAGTTGTGTTGAAAAAATCGAAAAATCTCTCTCTCTCTCTCTCTCTCTCTCTCTCTCTCTCTCTCCCCCTCTCTCTCTCCTCTCTCTCTCTCTCTCCCTCTCTCTCTCTGTATCTCTCTCTCTCTCTCTCCTCTCTCTCTCTCTCTCCCTCTCTCTCTCCTCTCTCTCTCTCTCTCTGTCTCTCCTCTCTCTCTCTCTCTGTCTCTCTGTCTGTCTCTCTCTCTCTCTGTCTCTCTGTCTGTCTGTGTCTTCAGGATGTTATTTTCTCCTCCTGCCTGCAGCGTGTCGACCTGCAGTCGATCTGCTGCTGCGCTCGTTTGCTGTCTAAATAAAGTTATGAGAGTTTGAACGTCAGAGAGGTCAAAGGTTAAAAGCTTCACACAGTATGTTTCCTCTTCAGGCTGCTGAACAGAGTTTTCTTCTTCCTCCTGTCACGGCTCAGACGTCACCTCACAACAGAGACAACCTGAGACCTCAGAGTCTGAACCTCAGCTCCTCTGTCTCCAGTCACTCTGATCAACTTCTGATCATCTCAGACTAGCTGTTGTTAGCAACAGTTGATAACAACGCTCTACAAACAGCGTAGCAACATGTCCACAGATAAAACCTGAACAGTTCTCTGTGTCTGACTGACTTCATGTGAAACTAATGAGACTGAGCTGCTATAAACAGGAACATTAGCAGAGTGTTCACTGCTGTTGATGTGAGGAGCAGCCATCTTGGATTCTGATGTCGGGGTTGGTGGAGTTGCTCTGACTTCAGGAGGTGTTCAGGGTCAAAATTCTGAGTGGGAACTCAGATATTCAGATTTCAGAGAAGAACTCGAACACAGCACTCACCTGAACTTTGTTCCTCTCCTCGTCCACCAGGGTCACGACCTCAACAACATCAAACACCCCCACACTGTCCTCACACCCCCACTCTCCACCCATGAACAGATCAGCTTCAGATATCCTGGACTCAGTATTGATGGTGAACTCAGCACATCACCGGTCTGATAATCAGCCTCCTTCAGATCAGATCAGATCATAATGTGTCGGGATCAGGGATCAATTTAAGATCCACAAACAAACAACCACAGAAAACAAGTCAAACTACAAACAAAAGAAGTGGAGACACGAGGATCCAACAGAGACTCAGATGTTACAGTTTGTTTCTCCTGCAGGGGAACATGTTCCTGAAGGCAGCAGCTGTGTGAGAGCAGCAGAGGGAGGATGGACAGAAACGGAGAGAAAAGAGCAGAAGGAAGATGGACTCACCTCTTCTGTTGATGTTTCACATGTGATGGTCTGTGGGATGATGGGAAATGGTGTTCATTAGAGTCCAGAAGAGCACAGGAGAGTCGGTTGCTATGGAAACAGACAGACTAAACGATCACTGATGTTGGACTGAGTATTTAGATAGATAGATAGTTAGATAGATAGATGACTTTATTCATCCCCGAAGGGAAATTCGGTTGTCACAGTAGTCCGTATGTGAATGCAACAAAAATACAACAGTACAAGATAGAATAATACAATAGTATAAAATAGAATATAACAGTATATATAATACAATAATAATATAAGTGTTTGAGATTTCCTGACCTGAGATCAGAGAAGATCCATGAAGAGAATCTGGATCTGATCCAGAACAAATCTGAACCTCAGACTGAGGAGAAGAAGATTCTGTGATAAGAACCTGATCAATAAATCAGGTTAAACCATCGACACTTATTATTACACTAACACACACACACACACACACACACACTGAAACACAGCTGCAGCTGAACCATCGAGACATGTGAAAAAGGGACACGCTCCAGTCCAGTGGATGACTTTGATTATAATATTCTGCCTGGGCAAAGACCATCCCAGCTTCGGAGGCAGAGGACATTTAACCAAGGCCTGGTCCTAACTGCAGCCACTGCCCGCCCCCACAGTGCTGTGAGAACAGAGCAGCCTGGTCTGACAGCAGTGACACTGAAGGGCTGTGTGCCTGAGCAGTGACTGTCCTAGCACTCCAGCAGATCACACTGGAAGCGATCCCAGCACTCAAAGTCCCTTCTATGGGACGCGGGATGAGGAATGTTATGTTGGCAGTACTCATATGCAGGGCTCATAAGCCAGACAGATATACTATCAAACATAGAGCTGAGCTGGGAGCTGACAGACCAGAAAAGGCCTGGGACTGAAAAAACTGAATTACAGTGTTGTAAAAGAACCTGTCTCAACAAGGGAGCAGCAGTCAGATTTACTTTATTTATTTCGACTGTTTTTAGCCTGGTTTTAACATCTTCAATGCTATGGAAGCTGCTTTTAAAGTAGAACCACAAGTAATAAAGCTGGGAGAATCACGGGGAGATAGTAGGCAGGAAAATAGAAACACAAATGGAAATATACATTGATGTTTCTAAGGGAAGATAAGGTGATGTTGGAAACGAGGCCGGTTTGGAGTGCAGGAAACAAGAGGCGACCTGGAGCTATGTTACACGTTCCCAGTGTAAAAGAGAGTGGGCTTCCTGCCTGGAGGTTTTACACTGTCTCAGAGGCAGCCAGTTTATGGAGGGAGGTGCCTTTATATGTGTCATTTTGACCATTTAATGTTTACCAACATTTAGTGCCCAACAGCAGAATAGAGAGAAATGCCACTTGAAAAGTGTGAATGATTTTGTACAGCCAGAGCCTGAGGACGGCTGGACTGTGGGGATTTGACCACTTGAATATTTGGGATCAAAACTATGGAGCTCTATCCAGATCCGGTATGCCTTGAGGCAGCTATCCTGGCCCCATGACCCAGATTTATGAGAAGGATGCATACAGGCTGCAGAGCAGCATATGGTCCGACAAGAGAAAATATAACCTTCGCTAGACTTTATCGGTTTTGCGCGTTTTGGGCAAGGAGTGCTGCGCTGCGAATGTAGATCATTGAAGGTTTTATTGATCATTCCTTTGTCGGTAACGCTTTTGATTGGAAATATTTACAAAAGGCCATTGCATTTTAGAACTCTGTTTTAACCAGTTAGAGCAACTTTCAAAGGGGCTTTAAGCCATTTTGAACCATTTTAGAGCAGGGCAGTGCTGGAGCTTCTGCTGGTCTGAGGCAGTGGGTGGGACCAAGTGGAAAGGTCTTCAAATTAAATTTCTATGTCAGCAGTATTACGCCAATGTCACACGAGACACTGCTCAGATCTAATGGGGAGATCTGAGACTGAGGGTGGATCTCATGGAGTGAGTCCACAGGAAACGGAGAGACACTACAGTTTCCGCTCAAGACTAAAAAAGATGGCACGGTAGCCAACTGCTGGAGCACCAAAGTATGTGCGCCTGGTCTGTCCTGGCCCAGAACATCACTGACAGATGCCCCACCGAGCCTCTTCCTTTGACTAGAGTACTCAGACAGAGGAGATAGATCCACCTCTGCCCTGAGACAGGAAGGAGCTGATAGAAGTTTAAGGGCCCTGAGTAAGGAGAAGAACGGCTGGAGAGTCTGTAGGCGGACTTCCCAGGTGTCTGAGGCTGTTCCATAGCCTGAGCAGCCCACTGACTCCACTCCAGCCTGCACGAGCTCTGCAGAGCATGAAAAGGCAGGGCCCAGGTAATTACCGGCCCACCGTAGAATTCCACAAAAGTTCTAGTTACTCCAGAATGGACATTTTAGATGTTTTAATGAGAGCCTGGTGGTCAGCTACCGCCTCTGGCCGGGTCGCAGAGCCTATCACCACCCTCCGCCCAAGAGAAAGGCAAGACAACCTACAGGACATCAGAAACTGCCCTGTCTCCCTCCTCTGCACTACCATAAGATCATCCAAAAGCTCATGACCGCTGAGAAGAACCATGGATAGGGATTCCACCGACCAGACGTGACCAGGCCTGGGCAGGGTCTGGCGGTGATAATATCTACCCCAGCTCGACGCTTTGGAGGTCTCCCAGTTCATTAGGCATAAACACTGGACTGATCCTGTATTAGATCAAGAAAAGGCTTTAATCTACACGTTGAAATACAGCTTCCTGGAAAAGCTATGGAGGAGGTTTGGGCTCCAGCGCCATCTGCAGCCAAGAGATCAAGGTGCTGTAAAGGTGACATTGAGAGTGCCAGTTTAATGGTGTACTTGTGCTCCTTTTCAGGAGGCATAGAGGGCGCCCGCAGGCCAGCGCCGCCTATCTGGATGTCGGCACCTCCTGAACCTCCGCAAAAGAGATAAGGCCAATTCGTCTGAGGCCTGATTTTACCTGGTTTTAGCAGCAGGGTTTTATTCATTACGCTGACGTAATATGTCGTTGTTTTACTGCAGATCATTGGTGATGTGTTTAACCCTGTCATTGAGGAAGTTTTCTGTTGTGTCATGGCTGCAGGGTGAATTGGAGGAAGAGCAGGCCTTAGCTACAGGAGGAAAGAGGCCTCCTGTCTCCTCAGCCCACATGGAAAGGGAGGCTGTTTAAAAGATCTTGTGCTTGTGTGAAATAGCCGAAAAGAAAACTGGGAAAGCACTTTGAGCAGTAGATAGGCAACTGACGCATGGAGGCAAGTGGATCCAAGGATACCTTGAGGGAGGGTCCTGACCCAGCAACTGTACTCTGCTGTGTGGCACCAAGAATGGTCTGACCTCCACCGGTCTTGATGCCTGGGACCAAGATGGTCGACACTCTCTGGAGCACCATAATTGCCCCATAATCAAAAAGTTGCTTTTATCCAGGAGATGAGGGAGGCCAGGCTCAGTCCACCTGGCCGCAGGACTGCCGTACCTCAGGCCCGCTTATTCCAGGAGGCATCTGACTGACCTGAGGATCTGGTGTGGAGAGACGTACAGCCAGTACCTGAAGTATATTAACCTGGGCTGATGGCTCTGTTTGAATTGATCAAACACGAAAGTTAGGTGGGCTGCCTTTATCAGGGTGCGTTTTAAATCAGCCGAATGTAAAAAGGCTGAAGGTGCACTGTACTGCTGTTGAAGGAGCCTCGAATCTGTGACAAACTGATTGCAAAGCTGCAGGCAGCACCGTGCCCTGGGTATTGATGGGGGCAATCGTGCAGCCTGGGCCATGTCTGCCTGTGCTATTTTGAGATGGCAGATCAAGGGCCAGGCTTTGACAGCACAGCCTGAGCCTCCAGCTGGGCCAAGCCTGTCCGCCTGACGTAGAGGAGCCTGAGCCCAAGAAGAGGCTGATTAGAAGAGAGTCCTCCCAAACACAGCAGGGAGAAGCTGAGCCTGACCCTACAGGACCTGTACTCCAGAGATCCAACCACCCAGTCCTGGTTCACTTGAGCAGCGCCCCCTAACAAAGTATAATTGATAGAAAATATGCTTCTGCACAGTTTATGAAACTCTGTACAAGCTGCAAAACTCTACAAAGTGTGTGACAGAGCCGAGTGGTGTGGACTGAGGCTGGGTGGGCTGGAGCCCATATAGGGAGATGCACTTTGGCAAACCTCCCAAAAAAAGAAATTGAGACTGTGAGGATTTTGTATGGTGCCATTGTAACCAACGCTTTTATCTGTTCTTAACTCCCAGTGCTGTGAATGAGTGCCCATCTCAGGATTGACTAAAGACCTTTCATTGAGTGGCAGGAGATCAAGGAGATTTTAACATTTTGACTCAGGTTTTTAATCCATTTGTGCTGCTTTTACTGCCTCTGTTTTATTTGTGGAGTTAGCCTTGGGAAATAGAAAAGCAAAGTGCTGCCAACTCCTTGAACTTTTAATTGGCAGCTAAATGTCAATCTACTCTGACTGTGAGAGATAAACTGCAGGGTGGGGCTGATGACGTAATGTGACCCTGTGAGCTCAACGAAGATCAGAGGCTGAGCGCTTCCACAGGACTATAGGGAATATAGATGTTTGAAGAAAGCAGGGTCATGAGGAGCTTTTCATGGAGACGCAGAAAAATTAGTTATTTATATCTTTCAACTGATTTATTACTGTAGAATTGTTTGTTTGATTTTAAGCCAAATGTGTTGTGCATTAAAAATCCCAAACTAAAATCTCTGAGAGGCCAGGCAGTCTTAAGTGTTTCAGCGTTTTGCTGCCGTCATCATGAGGATCCGTGAACCTCGAACCACAGCTCTGATCTTCAGCTCAGGGAAGATGGTCTGTACCGGAGCCAAGAGGTCAGTCTGTCCTCAGTCTGTCCTCAGTGTCCTCAGCTGCTCTGCAGACAGGTGTGCAGGTGATGTTACAGGTGTCTGAGTGCAGGTGTTCAGGGTTTGACGTCACCTCAGAAACAGGAAAGTTCTGCTTCTCTGCTGCTCGTTTACACAGGAACCGACCACCAGGTCCAGGTTTCTGTTAGTGTTGGACCCCAGAGAGAAGAACCTCACAGGGTTTTTAAAGTCCAGGTTCAGAGTAGACCCAGGTGACAGGTTGCTGTCAGGTTTCTAACCCTTGTCTCCTCTCTGGATGTTGGAGTGAGGAGCAGTCGCGGCTGGCAGCCAGGAAGTACGCCCGCGTGGTGCAGAAACTCGGCTTTCCTGCTCGCTTCCTGGACTTTAAGATCCAGAACATGGTGGCCAGCTGTGATGTCTGTTTCCCCATCAGACTGGAGGGACTGGTCCTGACCCACCAGCAGTTCAGCAGGTACAGACACAGACACGCTTAGCTTAGCTTAGCACAAAGACTGGAAGCAGGGAGAAACTGTTAGCCTAGCTCCTACTCAGTCAGTCAGGTGAAACAGACTCACATGCACCTGTCAGATCGATCAGTGCTGACTGATGACTTTACTCCTCTGATCAATAATCAGTCATTGTTAACGTCCACCCTGTGGTCACACAGGTTTACCTGTGAGGTCAAACCAGGGGTCAGAGCTTAGCCTCTGTTTACTTATCACCTGACACCAGTAACTAAAACAGGAGTAATCAGAGTACATGAGTGGCGCCCAGAGGACGGATCAGACCAGGTGAAGATGTTCTGAGCTCAAATCATCTTTCTGTTTGAATCAGTGAATAAACTGTTGTTTCCTCTTTATTTAATCACAGTTATGAACCTGAGCTGTTTCCAGGTCTCATCTACAGGATGGTGAAACCTCGGATCGTCCTGCTCATCTTTGTGTCTGGGAAAGTTGTTCTGACCGGTAATAACACTCCACACAACAACTACAGTTAACTCTTCATTTTAATAATTCAGATAATTATGAGATTCATATTTTATAATCACAAAATCATAAAATACAGATGTTATTGTTATCAGATGATCTCTTGTGCTGATGAGATACAGATTTGTTTTCCTCCTGTTGTTAATAAAGTTGTCATAGTTATTCGGTGGTTGTGTTAAATTCCAGGAGCTAAAGAACGAGCTGAGATCTACGAAGCGTTTGAGAACATTTATCCGATCCTGAGAGGCTTCAGGAAACAGTGAGGACAGCACTTCAGTTCATCTGTAAATAGACTGAAAACATGTTCACACACAGGACGTCTGGATTTTATTTTGTGTTACTCATCAGAGACGTGGATGGAACAAGAGTCACCTGTTTGAATGTTTCACCAGCCTGAAAGAAAATAAAGAGATGTCAGGTTTCCAAATGTCTGCAGAGAAAACTTCATGTTTCCTGTTGATTAACATCAGAACTAAACAACAAACAGTGACTGAGCAGTTAGAAAACAGACCTTTAATATGACTGACTCAGTGACTTTAATCTCAGTATCATCTCTGTCTTCAGGTAAATCTAAATGTGATTGATCTCTGAAAATTAATTTTAAATAATTTCATCTAAATAAGGAATTTAAAAATATATTATGAGGTCGTAAAACCCGGAAGTGTTTCCCACCGTGACCCCTCAGGGACTCCATAAATCATTTGATTTAAAAAGTGAAAACTTTGATTTAATGTTAGAATTAGTGAGTTTGAGAAACTAATAAACATTTCGATATTTAATCTCTCATGAACTGACGTCAGTGTTTATCAGGTCTAATCTCAGCGTATTAACTCCGCCCACAGCGAATACGTCATTACATAAACAAACCCGTCACGTTTTCAGAGGAAACCGGAAGTGGCGGATTCATCGTCTGATCATCAAAACAACAACATTTGTGTGTCCGGTCGTTTTCAGCGGAGAGCTGTAACAGTTCAGAGGGTTTAACGGTCAGAGGAGCCGAGCCGAGCCGATCCGATACGATACTACCTTTAAATTTACTGTTAGCTTAGCCGGTTAGCTGAGCTCCTCTCCATGGCGTCCTCGGCGGGACTCCCACCGCTCGGCCCGGACCGAGCCGCTTCATCCTCCGGCTCTCATTCCGGGGGCAGGCCGCCTCTCCGGCCACATCACCCCAACCCGGCTCACTCCACCCCGGGCTGCGTTATGGTGGAGTCGGTGGACGACGCGGAGGGTCTGTACGTGGCGGTGGAGCGGTGTCCCCTGTGCAGCACCTCCCGCCGCAGGCTCACCTGTGCCCGGTGTGTCCAGGCCGGGGACTTTGTGTATTTCGACGGGAGGAACACGGAGAGGTAAAGTTAAAAGTTTGGTCCTGAAAACTTCAGATTCCAGCCTGTGCTCCGCTGTTTTCACTGCCCGTGCCGAACCTCCATAGGCAGATGTGAAAATGTTACTGTTGACCGCATGTTTGCACACACACTCTGAATCTGTCAGGCTTTATTAAGGTGTGGAAATAAAATATGAACCTCTGTACAGTTCGGCATAAATATCAGTACTTAAAGCCTCAATACTGCCAACAAATCTTTAAAGTTTTCTTATTGATTTGACACCGCTGTGTGGTGGAAGCTGAAAGTGACTGTCAGGTTCACCAGTGATAAAAGTTGGTTATTTTATGGAAATAATTACTGACAGGTGTAGAAAATACACGCCGAATAGAAAAGTGAATCATTATGATGTTAAATTAAAATCATGTAAATATATGTATTTTCTTTTTCGGGTGCAAATCCACGTTGATAATTTGTGCTTTTATAGATGGAGGTTTCTCTTGCTAACGTCAGATCCAGTTTTACAAACGAATACAGTTTAACTTCAATAATTTTTAAAAATAAAAGTTTTCCAAGTAAAGCAGCAAAGACCAGTGAATAGATCATCTGTGCACTAGAGCAGGTCATTATTTCAGTTCGGGCTAGTTAGCATTAGCAGCTAACAGTCCTCGGTCCCAGCAGCGGGGTGTGAGGCCAGCTTTTGTTAGCTGGTTAGGTTGTTAGCCTGTTAGCTGTGTTGTTGTGTTTTTGTGTCTCAGCTGCTGGTTTCCATCAGGTTTATTAGCTGTTAGCTGTTAGCTTGTCTCTGCTGAGTCAGCCTGTAACCTGGTGGTAGTTTGGCTAGGTTAGCTGCTCTGCTACAGTTACACAACATGTCAACCCCCAAAATAACTTTGTCCTCATAGTTTTCATGTCAGAGGGTTGGTTTCCCAATCTGTGCTCCGGGGACCAACAGAGGACCAAATCAACAACTGCTCAGTTACTGTGGAGTGCTCAGTGTTTTATAGAAGTAAAGAGTTTAGTGTGTTTTCTTACTGATGGTATTTTGTGTTTGCAGATACATAGAAAAGTTGGAGCGGCTGAAGAAGCTGAAGGAGGAGAAGGAGCAGCTGCAGCAGAGGTGACGGAGCTCTGCAGTCACACACCAGTTTACAGCAGCTTCACTGACGCTCATATTAACACCAGTACTGATTAAACTCTACTCTGGATAAATACTGTAAGTTAATGCTGTTGCTCAGGTCTGTGTCGTGACGATAACTCCTCTCTCCTCAGAGTGATCCAGGCCATGGACAAGAAGCTGCAGGCGGATGAGATGGTGAGTCTGTGACATGAAGCCTGTTAAAATCTTTTGTCTGTTGCTGGTCGTTAGTGATGTGTCTGGCATCAGTCGGAGGGTGTTTTATTCTTTTCTTTGGGCTGTTCAGAGTCAGATGTGATGTTTGAGCAGCTCGGTCCTGATGAGTCCTGATCTAAACCCTCATGTTCACAACAACTGAACCACTGAGGCTTCAGTCTGAGGCTCCACAGAGGAACCTCGTCATGTTTAGACTTCAGATGTTTTTGGGTGGCGGAGGGAACACAGATGACACAGAGTGAAGACGATGATTAAAAGCTGAGCTCAGAGGCTGAAACTCGTCTGTCATGTTGACACTCCTGAACCAGCAGACAGACAAACTGACGAGCTGCTGTCTCCTCAGAAATGGAAGCTCATGTCGTGTAAGATGAAGATCGAGCAGCTGAAGGAGGCGGTAGCCTGGGGCAACGAGGAGGTGAAGAGCGGTGAGTCCGTCTGCAGGGTTTAAACTCGCTGTGGTCACATGACGACCTCTGTCACACTCTCCTCCTCCTCCTCCTGCAGATAAAGAGCTCCTCCTGCGCTCTCAGGAGGAGAGTAAGCGGCTGCAGCGTCGGGCCGGACGTCACCAGGAGAAACGGGACAAAATCGAGCGTCACAACCGTCGTCTGGGGGAGCTGCTGGAGAGACGCAGCCGAGAGGTGCAGAGCAGACTGAGTCAGCTGGCTGCTCTGAGACGAGAGCACATCCTGGAGCTCACCACACACATCTTCCCCACACAGGAGGAGAAACAGGGCAGCAGGTGACACACCTGACCTCTGACCACACACCTGACCTCTGACATCATACCTCACCCCGAGTGTAAACCCCGGTAACTTGTCCTCTGCCCCTGTGTTTGTGACTCAGAGACCCCGCGGACGTGGTGGCGGAGTGCGACCTGGCGCTGACCTCCAGCACGGTGAGCGAGCTGGCCGAGGCTCGGAGGACGACCTACCTGTCGGGGCGCTGGATCTGGGACGACCAGAACGGAGAGACCAGCATCAGCATCACGGGCCCCCCCGTCACTCTGCCCAGTAACGGAGACTGCTCCGCCTACTACAGCTGGGTGGAGGAGAAGAGCACCAATCAGGGCCCAGGTGAGGGGGGCGGGGCAACAAAACACGAATCAGTAGTAGGTTTACTTTGTTTGAACTGTGACCTCTGACCTCTGACCTCTACCTGCTGCAGAGCTGGACCACATTAACCCGGCTCACACCATCAGTGCCGCTCTCTGCTACGCCACACAGCTCGCCACTATCCTGTCTCACATCCTGGACGTCAACCTGCCCAAAAAACTCTGCAACAGGTAGGACACACCTGCTGCTGCCTTCACTTCCCCCTGTGCTGTCAGGAGATCAGAGCGTCAGGTGTTTATCTGTGTGTTTGTCTGTGTCTGTTCTCAGTGAGTTCTGTGGAGAGGACCTGAGCAGGTACCGCTTCACCAGAGCTCTGAGCAAACTCAACACCAACATCCTCCACCTCTGCTTCTCACAGGTCAGAGTGTGACACACAGCAACTCTCTGCTCCACACGACCTCTCAGATTCTCTGTTGTCAGCTACAGAACCAATAATAATAATAACAGCAGAAAGAATTCAGCTGCAGCTTCACAGACAGAAATCGTTTAATTTAAACCACTGATTATATTTTATATTCATAATAATGATTAAACTTATGTGTGTGTGTGTGTGTGGGCAGTATGTCAACAGTGTAGAAGCTCCCACCCCTCATCACACCTGAGGAAGATCATGTTTCTACTCTGGACAACGTCAGAACCCAAAAGAGATACCATCATGAACTGCATCTGAGAATGTTCAACATTGACCACCGTGAGACCAGCACTGCACTGTGATTCCACCACCCTGCACCTGTCCCACCTGCACCTCACACCTGCAGAATCACATCACCCGACCATGACTCACCAGAATCACATCACCAGACCACGAATCACCAGAATCACATCACCAGACCATGAATCACCAGAATCACATCACCAGACCAACTGCACCTGTCACTGCAATCACACCCAATCTGCCACTGACTGTCTCATCTGACTATCCACCAGACCTCACTGACGGGACTTTGTTACCCAGACTCTGCTACTCCAGACTCCAAGCAAGCATCAGACCTTGTTACCTGTGACTGCCGTTACCTGTGACTTATGCTACTCCAGACCCATGCTTACCTGTGACTTGTCGTTACCTGTGACCTGTGTTACCTGTTTTGTTCAGGACGGGGCCGTTCGAGGTGAGCGCCAACCTGGAGGAGTCGATGGAGTTTGTGGAGCCGGAGGCGGCGGGGCCGGCGGAGGAGAGTGGGGACGAGGCGGTGACGGACGAGGAGACGGACCTGGGGACGGACTGGGAGACGGTGCCCAGTCCACGATTCTGTGACATCCCATCACAGGTAGAAACACCTGGATCACCTCAGACACATCACTGTAGAGGTCAGAATCAGCTGATTCAGAGTCCAAACATCAGTCCCATCGTTTACTGACGAGCTGTTGATCCTCTGATTCAGTCTGACGTCAGACTGTTTCCTGGTCCTGCAGTGCTGTGTCTGTGTTGTCTGAACAGATCTGAGTCCAAAAACTCATTTTACTGCTCCGACAACAGACACAGCACTGCAGCGTCTGGAGCCTCTGAGACTGAACAGGCAGATCATCTCTCATGACGGCAGAAAGCTGCACAGGTGTGTGTCCTGCAGGTGAACCACAGGTGTGTGCTGTCGGTGCTGATGAGTCTAAAACCTGGTTTTATGGCGGACGTCAGCAGATGTTTGTGACATGTTGTTTTGTAAACTCAGTGTAAACTCAGTGTTCCTGCCATCAAACATCAGATGATCTGTTTTCTCTGTGATCGACTGTAAACTTCCTGCTTCTGAATCAGCTGATGAAATGAGTTCAGTTGTTAATGACTCACCTGCTCTGAGGTTGCACCTGGTGGATGTTCAGAGAAATATTTCACACAGTCACCAACTGGACTCCTTCCTCTTCTCCTCCTCTTCTTCCTACAGTCCATGGATCTTTCCCAGAGTGCTTTGCAGGTGTCCCAGCCCTCTGCTAACACCGGTGGGATGATCTCGTCTGCTGCTGCCTCCGTCACCTCCTGGTTCAGAGCCTACACCGGCCAGCGCTGACCACATCGGACTCAACCGGACCGAACTGGACCTTCCAACATGGACCGGCCTGGTTCAGATCTGGACTCCCGGAGGTCTCAGACTGGTCTGGTTTGGAGCTGAGTGGACTGGGGTCAGAGGTCAGCTGGTAGAAAGCTCTGAACACCACAAGTCAAACTTTGACATTTCTGTTTCTGAAACACTGAACGACTTGATTCTGTATAAAACAGCTTCAGTCTGTGTGGAAACATGTGATGACTGGTTCATGAGACAGTGAACACAGTCCTGTTTATCATGAACCAGTTATTACATGTCAGTCAGTTTATCTGCAGATTATTTTTGGACTCATTAAAGAAGAAAACAGTGAGTAAACGGTGACGTCTTCAGACTCAGACAGAGAAGAATCAGATCTCCTCGTTAGAACCAGCAAAGTTTTTTCTTTAAATCCACTGAAACGCTGATTTGTTGTCAGTTATTTTACAGTTGCAGCCAGACTCTGCTTCTCAGTTTCTGCTTTTATTTCGTCTTCTGTTAGTTTGTGTCGCTTTGTGACGACAGGAAACAAACTGATGACCAGACAAACAGTGGTTACCACGACGATGACACACTCTGTTTACACGCCTCAGTCGAACTGAACGTGGAGAGCATCCAACACAACGAGACACTGAGTGTTCACACCATTAAAACCAGAGTGAGTCTGGTTCAGTCTGAATGAAGATTTAGTTTGTTTAAATAAAAATCTGATGTTTTATCTTCAGGATCATGAGACTGAAGCTGAATGACTCTCTGAGGACTGATCCTGGATCAGGTCTGACGTGTTTCCTCCTGTTAAAGTGTTTGAACGTCTGAAAGTTAAAATAAAATCTGTTTTCTGGTTTTGGACACTGAAGATTTTCAGCTCAGAGTTTTTCTATAAATCAGAAGCTCCTCGTGTTTTCATCTTCTCTTCTCTCTGAGATAAAACACGATGTGTGTGTGTGTCTGTGTCTGTGTGTCTGGGGGGTGGGTGGGTCACATGTTTGGTGGTTGGAGGTCAGAGGTCACTGTGTCCTCATGATGGCTCTGATTGGCTGATGAAGCTCTTGGATCTGCAGAGCTGAGGTGTTACCCACAATGCTCGTCTGCAGTGAGTTTTTATATCTGTGTCTGATTGGTCCAAACCCTGACAGACAGGTGGAGGTGTTGCTGTTTCACTGTGAAACTCAGATTTAACTTATATTCACACACAAACATGCACACATGTGATCCTCTGGGTCTGACAGCTGAACCGTGCACATGAGCGTGCACGTGATCTCTGATCATACAGATCGGCTGAGCTGCAGATTAGCGTGTTAGCTATGTTTGGTATGCAGCTGCAGAGAAACACGTCTCTGTTACAGCAGCAGTCTGCTGACAGCGCCCCCTGCAGGCAGCAGCTTCACACTGCAGGACAGTTTAATCTGCCGTAGCTTTAACCTGAGCTCATGGTCTTCATCAGTGGAGGATGTTGTCACCTGACAGTCACATGATCACAGCTGGCTCCTGATTCTGGAGCTTTACATCATGTGAGCTGATCTTCCTCAGAAGGAGCAGTTGATATCTCAGTCTGAACCAAGGTACTGAGCTCATGTCAGTGAACAAAGTGAGTTTCTAACTCACCTGTGACGAGAGTCGACAGGTAAGAAGCTGAAAAGTCTGGGTTTCAATGGTCCAGGTCCTGGTTTTCCAGGAGGGGCTGAATCAGACTGAAGGATTCATTAGACGACCTGTGGATTTATCTGCTGCTCCTCCTTCTACAACCACATCTGGAATTAAGTTTAACAAACCACCACAGTTCATTTATAAGTTCTGGAGCTTTCGACCACAGTATCCAGCCTGGAGAGACTTGGAAAGACCTGGAAAAATCAGAGAACCTGGAGTTAATCTTCTTATGTTGATGAAATATTTCAGTTTTACAGAACATAGTTTTTATTTCTGAGCAGAGACGATGTGTTTGTGTGAGTGGACTCATTCATCCTGAGATTAGTGTGTGTGTGTGTGTGTGTAATCTGTTGGACTGCCGGTCGTTCAGCAGCAGCTTGTGTTTCAGGATGAAGTCTCCTGCTCTGTTTCTGCTCCTCTCCTGTTTGTCTCTGGTCGTTGGTCAGGGACGGGCGGAGGACGTCAACGCCGAGCTTCACGTCCTCTGGGACGAGTTGCAGGGGCTGAAGGAGCTGGTCCTGAGCCTGAAGGCGGAGGAGGTGGAGCGGCGTCAGGCCCTGCGGAGCGTGGAGAGCCGGCTGAGGGACGGAGAGGTGGAGGCCGAGCAGCAGAGACAGAGCCTGGACGGACTGACCGAGACGGTGAGGACCGACGAGGAGAGGACGGAGGCGGACAGGAAGCTGCTGACGGAGCTGAACTCAGACCTGAGGAGGAAGGTGGAGGAGCTGGAGGAGCAGAGCAAAGGTGGGTCATATGTTAGACTTGTTTGTATGAGAAGGTGAAGTCACGTCCTCCACCCTGGTCCCTCACAGCTCCATCCTTAAAGTCTCAGTCCTCAGACCTGGATCAGGTGGAACTGGTTTGAGGACTGAGACGTCATCAGCTCCTGATTCTGTCTTCTTCTTCAGCTGTTTGTGTCCAGCTCTGAGCTGAACGTCAGCAGGTGTTTAACGTCAGCAGGTGTTTAACGTCAGCAGGTGTTTAACGTATCGTGTTTGTGTCTCAGCTCGAGCCGCAGAGTTTTCAGCTGAACTGTCGATGCTGCGGTCCGGACTGAACACCAGCGACAGCTCGGTGGAGACTCTGAGGAGGAGGAACACAGGTAAACTCACACATCACACTCAAACTACACAACAGTTGCAGACTGACACTTGTGCACAGGTGTTCACACCTGTAGTCACAGTCTGACTCAGGTTGGAGGTGTGATGATTCAGGATGGTCCTCAGGTGAACCAGCGGTCGTCCTGTGATAGAAACACACACCTGTGAATCCTCACAGCAGTCACAGGTTGTCAGGTGTATCACCACAGATGTGTCTGTGGTTGCCATGGTAATCTTGTGTCGGTGTCTCCACAGCTCTGGCGGCAGAGCTGCCATTCCTGCAGACGAGACTGAGGGCGAGCGAGAGCACAGTGGAACAGCTGAGGAGGAAGAACGCAGGTCATCACCTTCATCACCTTCATCATAATCATCATCAGATTTAGTTTGGAGGCAGACGTGTTGTTACTGAGAGATCAGAGGCAGTGTGGTGGAGTTGATGTTGTTGTCGTGTTGATGTTGTTGTTGACGTGTTGATGTTGTTGTTGTTGACGTGTTGATGTTGTTGACGTGTTGATGTTGTTGTCGTGTTGATGTTGTTGTTGACGTGTTGATGTTGTTGTTGTTGACGTGTTGATGTTGTTGACGTGTTGATGATGTTGTTGACGTGTTGATGTTGTTGATGATGTTGATGTTGTTGTTGTTGTCGTTGTGTTGATGTTGTTGTTGTTGTCGCGTGATGTTGTCGTTGTGTTGATGTTGTTGTTGTTGTCGTGTTGATGTTGTTGTTGTTGTTGTCGTGTTGATGTTGTTGATGTTGTTGTTGTTGTGTTGATGTCGTGTGATGTTGTTGTTGTCGTTGATGTTGTTGACGACGTGTTGATGTTGTTGTTGACGTGTTGATGTTGATGTTGTTGACGTGTTAATATTGTTGTTGACGTGTTGATGTTTTGTTGACGTGTTGATGTTGTTGTTGTCGTGTTGATGTTGTTGTTGTCGTGTTGATGTTGTTGTTGATTTGTTGATGTTGTTGTTGTTGGTTGTTGTTGACGTGGTTGATGTTGTTGATGTGTTGATGTTGTTGACGTGTTGATGTTGTTGTTGACGTGTTGATGTTGACGTGTTGATGTTGTTGACGTGTTGATGTTGTTAATGTGTTAATATTGTTGTTGACGTGTTGATGTTGTTGTTGATGTTGTTGACATGATGTTGATGTTGTCGTGTTGATGTTGTTGTTGACGTGTTGATGTTGTTGACATGTTGATGTTGTTGTTGACGTGTTGTTGTTGTCGTGTTGATGTTGTTGTTGTCGTGTTAATGTTGTTGACATGTTGATGTTGTTGTCGTGTTGATGTTGTTGTTGTCGTGTTGATGTTGTTGTTCTTGTTGTGTTGATGTTGATGTTCTTGTTGTGTTGATGTTGATGTTAATATTGTTGTTGACATGTTGATGTTGTTGTTGTCGTGTTGATGTTGTTGTTGACGATGTGATTGTGTTTCCTCTGCTGGTTTCAGTTCTGGCAGCCAGGCTGTGTAACACTGAGAGTCTGATGGAGGAGCTGAGGAGGCAGATCTCAGGTCAGATTCACCAACACTTTAAATCCAGGATCCAGACCTGATAAAGTCCTGATCCAGATCCTCTCAGACTGACCTGAGGCCTGTACTATGAAGGGAGTTGAACCTCCTCTGGTTTAACTCAGGTTCTCAGTGAAAGTCGGGGTTGACAAACCCTGACTGCCTCGATCTGTGTTAAACGGTACGACGGTGGTTCAGATGTCGGTAAGTTGAGTCTGTGTTAACTTAATCAGAGTTAGTGCGTGTTCATTAAAGGGGCGTGCACCGTATCTCTCAGATGAAGAGCGCACGTTAATTCTGTGGGTTTAGAGGAATTTAAAGAGACTCTAACGACACAATGTAAAACCAACAAAGACAGGGAGACTGGTCACATGTTCTCTGGGTTCTTCATCTGTAATATGAGATGTAAGGACACGGAACATATGTGATCATTATCAGATACTTGGATTACAGTCAACACGTGGGTCACATGTCTGAGAATGAGCTGTTACTGTTAATGATGTTCTGCCTGGAACACTCAGGCTGTATATGTATGAATGTCATGCTGTTATGTTCAGTATGAACTTCATGTTAACAGTATTTCAGCCTAATCAGGAAGTTACACCTGACGTCACTAAGTTACTCCAGAAGTTACTCTGATAAGACAGTAACCTCGCTTCATAGAACAGGCCTCTGGACTTACCGAACACAGACGTTAGGACTGAGCTAGAAAAGTCTGAACTCTCTGAACTGAACTTTATTTATAAGACCTGAGGAGCAGAGACAGTTTCCTGTGACAGGAACATTTAACATCAGTTACTGACTGGAAGTCACAACTAAACAACAAACAAACAAACAAACAAACAAAATGAGAGGGAAATTTAGAGTCAATTATCTTCAGACACAAGTTTCCTGTCGTGACCTTTGACCTTCTCTTGTTAAAGAGAAAATCTGCACAAACAGAAAACAGCTGATCTGTTGTTTCTACGTGTCTGTGGTTCTGCTGCTGCAGCAAGGCATCATGGGATGTCAGATCAGACAGGAAGCAGTCCTCAGAGACCTGGACCAGGTCTGATCAGGTCTGAGGTCTGACCAATGAGACCAACATTAGTTTGACTCAGAAACTTAATCGATCGTTTAAAAACAGGACAATGTTGAAATGTGATTGAAACTTTTTCAGCTTCAGCCTCAAACAGCTCGTCTGAGTCTGAGAGTCAGCTGATCGTCCGTCTGGAGGAGCTCAACGTAAACTCTGAAGGTGATCAACCTGATCGATCGATCAGGCCTCAGGTCCTGTAATCATTAACTCTGTCATACAGAAATGACCCAGACTGGAGTCACTGCAGTGCCTCCTGTGCCTGTAACCTAACCTCAAAACTAAACCGGGCTGCAGCTGCTAATCAATTATTCAATAATTTAATCAATCAATCAGTCGATCTGCAACTATTTTAATCAATCAATTGTTTCCTGGTTCAGTTTCTCAGATGTTCAGAAAGTGAAACTGTTAGAGGAAGATTTCACAGTGACAGAAATCTGATGATTTTTAGACTCAGATGAATGGACGAACGTGTGAGGGGATGAGTGGATGAACGTGTGAGGGGATGAGTGGATGAACATGTGAGGGGATGAGTGGATGAATGAGGGTCATGTTGTCATGTTGTTCCAGCTCTGCAGAGTCGACTGAACTCACTGGAGGAGAAACTGAACTCGTCTCAGAGAGAGGGTGAATAATCGATTCGTTCATCTGCTTACTCCTTCATTCACCCGGCAGTTCACTCACTCATCACACACACATCTGTTCATGTGTTCATAAATAATGGAAACCAAGATAAAGGTTTAATGAAATGTAAAAACCAATAAAAACATCAACGACTATGAACTGAAACAAGAAGGTTTTTTATAAAACACAGGATTAATTCACTCATCCATTCATTCAGTGGCTGTAAATGTGACTCTCCTGGTACAAGTACCAGTAATACTCTACTGCAAGTTACAGTGCAAAGAATACTACCACAGTTACTGTACTGAAGGTAAAAGTACTTCAAGTATCAAAGTAAAAGTATTTGTTCTGTTGTATTATCAGATGAATATCACTGATGTGTTCATGTGAATCAGTGAAACAGATTCTGACAACTTGTTTCTGCTCAGATCAAACTCGTCGACTGTTTTCTGTTGAGAGTCGACTGGAGGAAGTAGAGAAACACCTGGACCACCTGCAGGCCGAACACACAGGTGAGACACACCTGGACCACCTGCAGGCCAAACACCTGGACCAGCTCCCTCAGGTGTGGTTACACTAATCCAGACTTCTGTTATGAATCCAGATTATCTGAACCCCATCTGGGGACTGTTCTGTTACCTCACGCTGTTATTTTGAAATCCACTGAGCTCCACAGTGTGTGAGCAGTGAGTGTGATGTCGGGTTGCTCTCTCCGGGCTCACTGCAGGATCAGGGCCCGGGTTAGTCTGGATCTACTAACGAGGATTTGGTCGTCAGAGTCTGACATCAGACTCGGTGAATCAGCTGCTGACAAACAAAAACAATGAAACAGGTTCAGGCTCAGTGGAGTCATTTCTGTAGAGATGTAAAGTTTCAGCTCAGTGTCAGTTTGTAAATCTTTATGGTCTCAATTCTTTGTGAAACCTGGTTCCAGGTCAGTCAGAGGAGGTCTCAGCTCTGAACCACAGACTGAGCGTCGGTGAGCATCGACTGGACCAACTGCAGACACAAACCACAGGTGAACACAAACACACACCTGTCAGCAAACCTGGAACCTGGTTTCTCATGGTTTTTATGTTTTTATGTTTGGATGTTAAAGTGTTTTTCTGGACAGGTTTATTAACAAAACAATCTTCTCTCAGCGCTCAGCAGCTCATCAGCTCTGGAGGAAAATCTGTCGACTGTGAAGAGTCGACTGCTACACCTGGAGACAAACAACACAGGTACGATACCTGCACAGGTATAAGACTTTAACATGAGCCCCAGTTTGGTTCTGTCAGGTCTTCTCATCATGTTCAGCCAACTCTGACAATAATCTCTGTGTCTCTTTAATGTCCAGTTTTCATGTGAAAACGTTTGTTTCTCTGGTTCTGGTTCTGCTTCTGGTTCCAGATCAGACAGTCAGACTGCTGCTGCTGGAGAGCAGAGTGATGAGAGGAGAGAGAGAGCTGCAGGAGCTGAGGGGCGATCAAACAGGTGAGGAGGTTTAGATAGAGGTTTACCTGGCCCACAGAGATTTACCTGGCTCACAGAGGTTTATCTGGCCCACAGAGGTTTATCTGGCCCACAGAGGTTTATCTGGCCCACAGAGGTTTATCTGGGCGTTCACAGCTGACAGTGCAGAGTTCACCTGTTTGCAGACGATGCAGTTATTTATCACTCAGACCAGATGAATGTCAGCAGACTCATGGATGTTTTAATTGATACTGATGATGCAGTGGGTCACCTGGTGAAATAACTGGATAATATTCACCTGTGCAGTTCACAGATCAGTGAACTGATCTTTGTTTTTCTGTCTTTATCTCTACAGCTCGTTCGGCTGAAGTCTCTGCTGTGAAGTCCAGACTGACAGAGACTGAGACACAGGCTGCAGGTAAACACAGGAGAGCTGTTTGTTTCTCTTCATGATTCACAGCAGGAGGAGCAGGTAAGAAACCCTTCATGTTTCTGTTTTCAGTTGAGGCTGATTCAGTGAAGCAGCTGCAGGTCAGACTGAACTCTGCAGAGAATCAAATACAGCAGCTGCAGACTGACAGAACAGGTAACTGACTGACTGTTTAATTATAAACCGAAATACAGGAACACAGAAACTTTCCAACCTGCTCTGTTTACAGATCAAACCTCCAAACTGATGAACCTGCAGAGAAAATTGAACTCGACAGAGAGTCTGATGGACAAACTGAACTCTGGTACAGTCATCTGTTTATACATCAGTCAGTCCACAAGCTGAACTTAACATTATGTCTCTGTCATTGTAGTCTTAAGTGCTGAAGTCCAGTCACCTTCAACCCCAGCACTGAAGACAATCAGATTAAACTCTTCCATAAACCTGTTGACTCTCACCTCCACTGTTTCTCTGTAGAGCTGTTGAGCCGACTGAGAGTCAGTGAGAAACATCTGGAAGATCTGAAGACAGAGAACAAAGGTAACACTGGTTCAACAAAGGTTCAATACTGACTGAAGACTGAAGGAAACATTTAAATCATCATCATAGGAACCTCAAACATATGAGGGTTCTTTAGAGAACCTGCTGATCCTCTCAGCTGATTCAACATCTGCACAAAACACAGTGTCAAGTTAAATATGAGTTTAATAAAACTCACTGTGATTTACCCAAAAATGAAATAACAATAATACAGTGTAATGTTAAAGTGTGTATTTTATTCTCTGACTGTGATGATCATGTTTTACTTTGTGGCTGATTGAAATTGTGTTTTCAGTTCAGTCTGTTCAGTTTTCTGTGATGGAGTCCAGACTGTCAGACATCAGCAACAACACTACAGGTAGATTTAGATTTACTCTTCATTAATGTGTCATTAACACAGGTAATAACTCCTGATTTATCTGATTGGTTTCTCATCAGAGCTGTTCAGCCGACTGAGAGTCAGTGAGAGACATCTGAAGGATCTGAGGACAGAGAACACAGGTAACACTCTGACATCTGTTCAAAATGTATGTAATAATAGAAGAACTGTTGGATTAAAAACTATTGAACAGGAACAATAACAATCTCTTTTAAGGAACAGTTGAATATTGTCATCTTCTTCTTCTTTCACTGTGTTGAATAAGATTTCAGTAACTGGCCCACAAATGTCACTGTCCACTCTCTGTACTTAATTAAAGTATATATTATGTCCTTACAGCTCCTCCAGGTGGCAGCGTGGAGTAAAGAAAAGTTGTTTGTGATTTATTTTTATACTGACTGTTTTTTCTCCAGAGGTTCAGATCAGACTAAGAGTCAGTGAGAAACATCTGGAGGATCTGAGGACAGAAAACACAGGTTAAAAAAAAAAAAAGACAGTGTAGTTGATTCACTGCAGTTACCTTCTGACAGGTGTGATTGAAATTATTGTATTGTTTCAGTTCAGTCTGTTCAGTTTTCTGTGATGGAGTCCAGACTGACAGACATCAGCAACAACACTACAGGTACACCTACATTTACTTTATTATTATTATCATTTAATGTATGAATGTAAGAGATAAACAGACGAGATTTCTGCAGCTCTGGAGGTCAGACTGAGATCCACTGAGACACATCTGGAACAGCTGGAGACTCACACTGTTTTATTTAAGGAGATAATTTGAAGATGAATCATTTATTCAGGTCTGGGGGTCAGACTGAGAGTCAGTGAGAAACATCTGGAGGATCTGAGGACAGAAAACACAGGTAGAGTCACTCACTCACTTCTTATTAACATTATTATTATTTGTCTTTGGTCACAAGTGAATGAAAGTATGATACTGTTTGCTGTTTAATAGAAATGTGTGTGTTATTAAAGCAAGAGATAAACATTGGATATTTGATATTAGTCCACAGAAACATTAACAACAGGAACTCTCATCAGATCATTTATTTATTATTGTAACTTTATTATTATTTAATATATTATTTTCATTTTCAGTATTTTTGTGTGCGTATGTTTTTATTTGCTCACAGATCCGCCCTACTTAACAAAAACCTATTAAACTAATAAAACACAAAATGAGAATAAATTTAATCAAAAACAAACATAAAGAACTCATTAAAGTAATAAATGTAGCTGTAATTAAAACCACAGAGGATCCCAGGAGGTTCCCTGAGGAACACCTCAAATAAAGGTGTTGTGGGTTCTACAGAGAAACGATCTGTGTGAGGATGTTCTGCTGATGTTATTGTGTTGATATAAAACTACTGGTTTCAGTGTGTGAGGCCGAACTGTCAGCTGTGAGTCTCAGACTGAATGTCACTGAGGAGCAGGTGGACAAGCTGAGGACACAAAGCACAGGTGAGTTCAACTCAGGTGACGAGTGTTCATTAACATTGTGTTTGTTTCCTGATGTGACCTGGAGGATGTTTTCAGTCGCAGCTGCTGAGTTGGAGTCTGTTTCTGACAGAGTGACCATGGCTCAGAGAGACACTGCAGGTAACAACACACCTGTACTTAAATGTCTCTGTGGTGACATGAATGAAATCACCTACATCAGAGTTATCTCCTGTCAGTGCTGCAGGTCCGACTGACGGCTGACGAGGCTGCGCTGAACGAGCTGAAGGTGAAGACTGAAGGTAAAATCAGACTCAGCTCAGTTCTTCAGGTTTCTGTGGTTAGATCAGCTTCACATTATTCCAGTGAACAGCAGGTGGCAGTAACACTCTGCAGTGTTGTGATGAAGGCAGAGAGGAGAATATTAGGCTGGTTACAGCTGCTTAATGCAGATTACTGTTTATTTCATAATCTGATGAAACAGTAAAAAGTTTTTTATGTTTGAGTTGAATCTGTGTCCTGTGCTCTGCTGACAGACGTCAGCTCCAGACTGCAAACTGCTCAGAGCCTGAACACAGGTGAGTCTCTGACAGCTGACTCACTACAGAACCTAATGTGGATTAATCCACTGCTGAAAACAGTCCCCATCACAGTCACAGTTCCCTCCTGTTTGATAAAAACAGGCTCAGCTGTCAGAGGAAATAAAACTAAATATGAGTGAGATATTTTTATTCCTCTGCGTTCACAGTCGTGGTCAAAGGTATTCGGGTCTGTTTTATTCTGATTCTTCTCGATGAAGAATCTGCAGCAGCTGGTTGTTGTTGTTGTATCTGTCAGAGCAGAGGCTCTTCAGTCGGAGCAGCTGGACTTTACCTGAGCACAGGTGTGATCATTACCTAAAGTGAAACTTTGTGTTTTGACCTTTTCTCGTTTCCAGTCTTAGAGAAACGACAGAGCGACTCTGACAGTCTGATGACGGAGCTGCAGACTCAACACTCAGGTGATATGATGTTTTAACCTGCTCACTGAGGTCAGACTGTTACCTGTGAAGGTCAGAACTGACACCTGGAAGGTGGAAGGAACAGTTCAACACTCAACTTGTCTCTCTGAGAGTCAGATGTTCAGCTCTCTGTCTCATTTGTGCTCAGTGGCTGTTTAGCTGTTTAAAGAGAAGGCTGTTAGCTGTTAGCAGGTAAACACTGCAGGCTTTAAATACTTTGAAAACCAGTTTTAGAAATGTATTTTACAAAGAGGGAAACAGTCAGAGCTCAGTGATTCACAACAGGTTCAGTGAGAAACACAAGAAAACGCCACACAGAGCTAGCTTAGCATAAAGACTGCAAACGGGAAACTGTTAGCCTAGCTGTATCTAAAATCCCTCTAAAGCTGACTGACATGAAGGACAACGTGTAAACTGAACCACCTCAATGTTTAACTTTGAACTGACTGTAACAGGTCAGCTGTTTCCCCCTGCTCCCAGCGTTGATGCTAAGCTAACCTCTGTTCTGAACACAGACATGAGACAGACATGAGATTCATCTGAAGACATGAACTGCTCCTTTAAACAGTTGAATTGGCAATAGACAGAGACAGCTAATGCTAACAGTAGCATGCTAACCCTCATGGGAGTGAATCCACTGATTCTGTTGGAATAAAGTGACTTTGACCTGAAGGTGGCGCAGGAGTAATCGTCAGGTCATTACAGTTCATCCTGAGGGAACGTGAACGTCTGACAAACATTTCATCACAATAAGAGTTGCTGAGATGTCTCAGTCTGAACCACTGAGACTCCTTCACAATAAAAGCCTCTCAGCCTGATGTTGACTTCCTGTTTCCTGTGTAGATCTGGAGGTCAGACTGAGAGTCGGTGAGAAGCAGCTGGAGGATCTGAGGACAGAGACCACAGGTGACACACTGACTGAGGTTTAAACTCGTGGTTTAAAGAGATTGAACTGAACCTGTTTCTGATTCTGATTCTCAGAGTTGAGCTTCAGACTGAATGTGACCGACGATCGTCTGCAGCAGATCACAGACACCAACTCAGGTCTGGACCTCACTCATTCAGAAAGTTTAACCGTTTCTGCTCAGTCAAAGGTTTGAACATGTTTCTTCAGTGAGTTGAACAAACAGGAAAAGTTCATGTAAAGTTTTATTTAAAGCTTCTATCTGACTTTTTATCACCATGTGTGGAGGTTGTATTTTTCTGTGTTCATGGTGACAAACAGTGAGTTTGACTGTTGTCGTCTGTTTTAACCTCAGGATGATTATCACTGGTTTTCACCAGGTTTTTTTAGTGATGTGGACTCAGGTGCTCAGTGATTAGTGAGTCCAGATGTTGATGTGTAGGAACCTGCTGACAGCTGATCAAACAGAATCAGATTTACCTGAGAGTGGAGTCTGATGATGATGATGATGATGATTCTCTAAAAGTTGAACCTGTTTGTTCCAGATGAGCTGAAGGTGGCCTTTTCAGCCGGTCTGACTGACTCAGGATCAGTGGGACCGTTTGATGAGGAGACCACTCTGATCTTCTCTAAAACCATCAGCAACATTGGCCGAGCCTACGACCAGACAGCAGGTAAACAGCAGGTAAACAGCTGGTAAACAGCTGGTAAGCAGCAGGTAAACAGCTGGTAAACAGCTGGTCTGAGTCTGTTGAAGGTGGAGCTGCAGAGATTTGACCCTCAGACATTAAAACCTTCACAGCTCCGGCTCGTCTGCTCCTCAGGTGTGTTCACGGCTCCTGTCAGAGGCGTTTACTTCTTCAGCTTCACAGCTGCAGATTACCTGAAGGGCTACATGGGTCTCTACCTGTATAGGAACGAACAGCCCGTCATCTTCAACCTGGACCTGAACGACCACGGCGGCTATGCCTCCACGTCTAACGGCGTGATCCTGCAGCTGGAGGAGGGCGACCGGGTCCGTCTCAGTCTGCCGGCCAGCTACCGGCTCTACGACGACTCCAGGAACTTCAGCATCTTCTCCGGATTCCTGCTGTTCCTGCTTTGACGGGACTGGGATCAGAGAAGGAATGAGACATCCTCTGAACAATAAACTATCCCCTCAGTTATCAGACTGGAACATTAAGGCAGGACTTTTATTTTGGTAGGGTGGATGATTTCCTGTGGTTACAGCAGAATGAGTAGAAGAAAATAATGATGAACTGTAATAAAGATCTGAACCAGCAGAGATGATCACAACAGTATTACTGACTCTGAAACTGCATCTGTCAGGACGACAACGACAACAACAACAACAACAGCTGTTCTGAGATCAGCAGCTAACAAAACTCAGGGTCCATTTAGTGGCTTTTCTGGAGCTTTCAGTCATTGTCAGTGGTGGAGGAAACAGATTTTTATCTGAGTAAAAGTAACAACACATTAATGTAAAAACACTAAACTACAAGTGAAAGTTGTTCATCAGTCACAGCAGAGACTGATACACAGGCACACTGAACTAAAATAATGATGAAAGAGTCAGAGCCTAGTCTCAGCTTTAATATGGAGGGGTTCATATCTCTATCTATATCTATATATATATATATATGACAGCCTATAATCGCTGTGTGTCTGTTGATATCTTTTGACCACAGAACTGTTTACATTAACAGATCAGTAGTGCGCATGCGTAAAAGAAGTGACGTAACTCTATCCGGTGTTCCCATTGGCTGACAGAGCAGAGCCGCTCAGTCCTCAGTGAGTCAGGGCGTCTCCGCTAATCTGACAAACTACACCCTCACCTGACAAACTACACCCTCACCTGACAAACTACACCCTCACCTGACAGTCCGCTCTCTCTCTACCTGACGGGATTTTATTTGGACGTAAAGCGACGCTGTGTTTTCGCTGCTGTGAGTAAACCGCTCTGCTTCCTGTGTGTCACTGTGTTTGTAGCAGCTAGCAGGCTAACGATAATGCTAATGTAGCTTCACATTGGGCTGCACCCGCTCCGGTAAACATTAACGGTACCGGCACCGTGAGCTGCTGTCGGCTTGTTTGTGTAGAGAACAGGCCGGTATCAGAGGAGCTAACGCAGCTAACCGTTAGCAGCCTGACTGAAGGACGAGAGGAGCTCCGGTAATCCGTCAGCTGATCCCGGGACTCGGACTGATACCGACCACATCCGGTCTGGATATGAACTGTGACATCAGTGTCACAGGTGGAGTTTTCCCGCTGTAGGTGGACGGTGTCACCAGCAGAGACTCTCAGGTTCTGACCCAGACAGGTAGACAGGTGGAGGCTCACCTGGCCACGGGTCCTCATGGGGAACAGCGCGCTCAAGTCTCACCTGGAGACCTCCCAGAAGACCGGGGTGTTTCAGCTGACAGGGAAAGGACTGCAGGAGGTGAGTCACACCTGACACCGGACCGAACCGGTTTCAAATCACCGTGTTTACAGGTAAATACTGAGGAGGTTAGCTCTGACGTCACATACACCTAAGGTACAGGTGAGACAGACACAGACTCAAAGCTCTGAGTTTAACATGAGTCTGGAGCCGATTCCTGGAAACAAACTCTGTGTGTGTGTGTGTCTGCTTCAGTTTCCTGAGGAGCTGCAGAGACTCACCTCCAACCTGAGGACCGTGGATCTGTCCGGGAACAAGATCGAGCTTCTTCCCGCCACCATCGGAAACTTCCTGCAGCTCAAGAGTCTGACGCTCAACTCCAACAGGCTCAGTGAGTGACACTCACCTGCTGAGGTCCTCAGGTGTTATACTGATCACACACACGTTTACACCTGTAATCACTGATTGATCAGGTTCACCTTCAGTTCATCTGACCATGTGACCTAATTAACCTGACAGGTAGTCACATGACACAAGACCTGAAAATCACGTTAAATTAAAACTACCCCCCCTCCAGCCTCTCTTCCTCCTGACATCGGGAAGCTGAAGAAGCTGGAGACTCTGAGTCTGAACCTGAACCGGATCCAGCAGCTGCCCCCGGACCTCGGTCAGCTCAAATCCCTGCGGACCCTCAGCCTGGCCGGGAACCAGATCTCAGAGTTCCCCCTTGGACTGGCGACCCTGAGGCAGCTGGACCTGCTGGACCTGTCCCGAAACAAGATCCAGAATGTCCCCGCGGAGGTGTCTGAGCTGCAGGCCATCGAGATCAACCTCAACCAGAACCAGGTACGTCAGAACCAGGTCTCACAGACACTCACCTCATTTAACAAGTTACCACAACACCAGACCAGAAACGGGTCTCTGTCCTCCTCCAGATCTCGGTCCTGGCGGCAGAGGTCTCTCGGTGTCCCCGTCTGAAGGTCCTCCGTCTGGAGGAGAACTGTCTGGAGCTGTCCTCCATCCCTCTGTCCATCCTGACCGACTCCCAGGTGTCTCTGTTCTCTGTGGAGGGAAACCTGTTCGAGGTCAAGAGGCTGCGAGACCTGGACGGATACGACAAGGTGAGAGTCCTGCTGCGTTCAGGGTCTGTGGGAGATTCTACAACACTTAGCTCAGGTGTTGCTTTTAAGTAACAGTAACTCCTCTGGTCTCTGCTGGTCTCTGACAGTCTCTGTTCTGTTCCCTCCTCAGTACATGGAGCGTTTCACAGCCACTAAGAAGAAGTTCACCTGAAGACGTCTCTGACGAGTCTGAACCTCAGAGCGCCACCTGGAGGCGGGGTCAGCCAAGACTCCACCCACCACCGCCGCTTCTTCTTCTTCTGCTAAAAACCAGATGTCACCCCCTCCCGCAGGACCCACAGAGACCTGGTGCAGGTCTGAGGACATTTAACCAAACAGGAGACGACAGAGACTTAACCACAGCCAATACCATCAATACTCACTGATCAACCTGATCAATACTCACTGATCAACCTGATCAATACTCCGCTCATTAAACATGGGTTTTTTTCACGGGAAACTGGATCTGGTTCTGGGGGATTGATCGGACTAATTATTAACTGATCACTAATCAATAAAGAACATAATCTGAAACGTTAAAACAGAGTTTGAACAGTTTAAACCACAGATCAGTTTTTCTTCTCTGACCTCTGACCCTTGACCTCTGACTGTTTGTATGTGAAGGTCCCGTCAGGGTTCAGGTCTGAAGGAGTCGGTTCAGACAAAACAGAGTCTCAATAAAACCAGGTCTAAACATCACATCCTGTTTCTCTGTCACTGAGTCTGATCCGAGGTCAGTTTGTTCAGCTGTGGACCTGGACCTGGACCTGCTGAGCTCTGAGTGACTGAGCTGCAGCTACAGATCAGTTCAGTAAACTCTGAGCTTCTGTTTCCACTGAACAAACACATCACTGTTTCTGTTGTTGATCAGCTGATCAGACTCTGGATCCTGGTCCTGGTCCTGGTCCTGGTCCTGGTCCATCTTTAAACTCTGGTTAAAGTGGTTTACCTGCTGCTTCACCTGAACACTGAGTAGAGTTTGAAACCTTCCACGAGAATAAACAGGTTCGTCTGTGTAGTTAAATAAAAAGCAGATTCAATATTAACTGATCTGAGTTTCTCTCCTCCTCTGATCATTGATCACCTCAAACCTCTACAGCCACACTGTCATCAATCCATCTGATCTGTCATCAATACATCTGATCTGTCATCAATACATCTGTCATATTAAAGTTGAACCAACAACATCTACATGTGTTTAAACAGCAGATGCTAAGTCAGACAGGCTAACTGTGAGCTAGCTAACAGGCTAACTGTGAGCTAGCTAACAGAGGCTGCATGTTTGTTGGTTTAAAAACCTCTGAGCTGTTCTGTGTGTACAGACACAACAAATACACCTTCATCCTCCTCCTCCTCCTCCTCCTCCTCCTCATCATCATCATCATCCTCCTCCTCATCCTCCTCATCATCCTCCTCCTCCTCCTCATCATCATCATCCTCCTCCTCCTCCTCCTCCTCATCATCATCATCATCCTCCTCCTCCTCATCATCATCCTCCTCCTCCTCCTCCTCCTCCTCCTCCTCATCATCATCATCCTCCTCCTCCTCCTCCTCATCCTCCTCCTCCTCCTCCTCCTCCTCATCATCCTCCTCCTCCTCCTCCTCAGGTTTAAACTTCACTGTAATGAGATCCTCATAAAGACTCAGTTTCAGTTTCAGCTCTGAGCTTCAGTCTGACTCTGTCTCCATCGACCTGCTGCCTCCTGTGACTCATCATCATCATCACTGTACCTGAACTGTGATGTCACCACCAGGTGGCGGCCATGCGCAGTGAATCCTTCATCCTTCTTCACACACACTTTCACCGACACGATCCGGATCAGACCTGAACCCTCAGACTGAACCCCCGACACTGTGAGGACCGGATACACAGAGATACGAGTATACACCCCCATCACCTCCCCCATCACCTCCCCCAGGGCCCCACATTCCCCAGGACACCAAACACCGTCAAGTCAGACTAAGTGTAAACGCACTTCCGGTTACAGGTTTTCATCGATTTTAAGAAATTAAATGAATTAAAGTAAAAACTACAAATAAAATACAAAAATAAAATCAAATAGAATTAAATAAACCAAAAACGTTTAATAGTTATCACCGACAATTTGACTCTTTCATTAAATTTCAACATATCTGGAAAAACCTGTAAATTTAGAACAAAACATTAAAATATTTTCCTGAAATGTATTAAAACCAAATACTGACAGTCAGTAAACAAGATTTATGAATGAAAATAACAATGATAAGAAAGTAACAGTAAAACATAACATATATGATATATAACATAAATAAAAACAAACTTTAAATAGAAGAAGAAAGTAAACGTTTAAAATTTCTTTTTGGAAAAATGTGATCATGTTTTATTTTGAAGGTGATATGGCGCCGTTTCCGGTCGGCTCGTGTTTAACGTGTTCAGTTTTCACCCTCAGAGTTAAAGAGCAGCGGAGAGAGGACGAACTGAGCCGAACTCTCTGACCCGACCCGAACGCCGCCTGAACACCGCGGGCTCGAGACGCCGTCCGCTTGTTTTTTTCCCGCTCCGCTCGAACCAAACTTCCTGTATGAAGTTACCGTTTTGTCGCCGCTCCGCCGCCTCCAGGCTCCAGCTTCTCTCCGGTGGAAATCCTGTTTATCCGGCTGGAAATGAGGCTCCAGTGACCGAGAGGGAGTCCGAGCCGAGCCGAGCCGAGCCGAGCTACACTAAACTAGAGTAACCCGGCTGATGTGTCGGTTTAACAGAGCCGCGGACAGAGAGAATGAGAAGATGAAGCGGGTTCTGTGGATTCTGGTGTTTTTCCTGCGGAGTTTTGAACGGAGCTGCGGGAGCGGTGAGTACAGCAGGTTCCACAGCGACATGGCCGCATTAAAACACTCAGACACTGAGAACAAAACTCCGCTGGAGCCCGGAGACCTCTCTCTCTGAGGCAGAACTCCATCTGAAAAAGTTTAGTTTAAAGTTTTGTAGTTTTCTATGAATATTCACACACGAGAAGAATCAGATTAAACCCTGAGATAATTAGTTCTGAGTTTCTGCTTCACTCGGCGGAACAACACAACAAGCAGCAGCTCAGTCACTAAATCACTGCTTTATTATTTCAGCCGCCACAGTGCGCTGCAGCGAGCACCAGGAGAAAGAGTTAGCTCTATATTTATATATAATTGTACATATAATCGCTGTAAGTTGTTTATCGATGGTTGTGTGTGTGCCGAATTAACCAAGACACTCGTGCCAAATCAAACAGGTTCAACAAGTGTCTTTATCAGCAATGGAAAAACGTTTATAAAGAATTTAACCTTAAATCTCGATATTTTCTAAAGCAGTTTGGTGTGAGGATTCTCAGCCCACAGATAAGCAGCAGGCAGTGCAAAGTGCAGGTTCACGGCCGTTCCTGAGGAAATGTGCTTATCATCTCACCAGTCACATAGTTAAAGTGTTTTCCACATATTTCACAGTGACACAGACACTGTGACCTTTAACAGCAGGAAAACATGAAGCTCCTTTATCACTTTATCCTCAGGTAACAGAGTAACTGAATAAACTAAAAGTACCTGTACTCTGTGCAGGAACTAACTTCCTGTTGGTGTGATGCTTGATTATGTGTCATCAGTGGAGGGAAGTGATGTCACCTGGTGATGCTCTGATTGGATGTGAGGTCAAAAACAGCTGGTGGCTGGTGATGTCATCAGCCTGAGTGATGCTGCGTTCACAGGACGTAGGAAAACAAACAAACAGAAAACTCCTTCCCCTCCTCCCCCCTGCAGGTGTGGTGTTTACGAAGCACCCGTCCAATCAGACGGTTTCTCAGGGGAACGCGGCGAGGCTGGGCTGTGCCGTTCAGGGTGTGGCCGAGCCGGAGATCGTGTGGATGAAGGACGGAGAGAAACTGTACAGCACCGACCAGATGTTCATCACACTGGGGGAGCAGCACTGGGAGACCTTCCACAGGTAAACACACACCTTATCACGGGGGGGGGGGGGGGGGGTGTTCACTGAGGAGTGTGGAGGTCAAAGGTCACTGTGACCTCACAGAACATGTTTTCATCCATAATGAGTTTCCTCATTAATGAAGTGATAGATAGATTATTATTAATCCACACAGGAAATTCACAGTAACAGGAAGAGGAGGAGCTGATAACTGACAGTTATTGATCAGTTATTGATCAGTCATTGATAAGTTATTGATCAGTGTCAGCTGGTTGTTGGTCTCAGACCTGATGTTGTTGAAGCTTCAGTCACAGTCTCTGATGTTTGAAGGTTAAACAGCAAATCAACAGTAAATACAGGCAGCCCCCCCCCCGCTCCTCCTGCTCAGGTGTCTATCTGCAGGTATGTTATGATGTCACCTGTCCTTTCCACAATCCTCTGCAGCGCTTCAGGTGTGTCAGGTGAGGAAGAAATGTGACCTTCAGGGTCCTCCTCTCTGATCTGATGATAATCCAGCTCCAGGGGCCTCTAGAGACCTGGATCTGAGGTCTGCTGTGGGACCAGGTCTGTGGGGGATCAGGTCTGAGAGACTGACCTCAGATCAGTGGCTCGTTAATCGGCTTTCAGATTCTTGAGGGGGAAGAAAAAAATGTTGTCGTCCTCCTCCTTCAGTCCAGGTTCTCTCTGGATCCAGTCTGGTTTCTGGTTCTGGTCCAGGTTCTGAGGTTCTGTTCTTGTTCCCAGTGTGAAGTCGGTCCAGCAGCAGGACGCAGGTCAGTACTGGTGTGAAGTGGAATTCCACGGTCTGACGTTCTCATCTGAGCGAGCCTGGATCACCGTGGAAGGTGAGGACCCTGAATGCACCACAGAGTCAGTCAGCAGGTGTCTGTGTTTTCCTGCAGTCTGTGATGACCCTGAACGCGCCATAGGTTGACTGATGTAGTCATGTGACTCAGTCGTGACATCACTCCGGTCTCATTAACTGTCTACCTGCCGCAGGTGTCCCTCACTTCCTGCAGGAGCCTCAGGATGTGGCCACGTTCCCCAACGCTCCCTTCAACCTCACCTGTGCGGCCGTCGGCCCCCCCGAGCCCGTGGAGGTGCTGTGGTGGCTGGGGGGGGTCCAGGAGGGAGAGCCCAGACCGTCGCCCTCCGTCCTCCACGTCCAAGGTCAGACCCCCCCCCACATGTCGGTGTGTGTGAACGCCTCACAGAGCTGTAGGTCCTTGAACGCAGCGGGCAGGTGTCAGTGACGGGGTGGAGCCTCCTGTCTCACCTGGACGTGATCAGAGCTGTATTGATCAACAGCAGATTTCCATTTTCTCTGTTTACTGATGGTTTATTGATTAAATAATTGATCAGTCAATTGATAATGAAAGCCTTATTGATTATAGATTATTGCCTGTGTTCCTCTGCTGCTCTGAGTCAGATCAGCTCCTGGGTTGTGTGTGTGTGTTGGAAACAAAGCAGAGGTCAAAGGTCAGAGCTGTCGGGTGGAGTCATTTATTAGCCGATTGATCAGTTTACCTTTAAGATGATCAATGATGACATTCATATGAACATGAGAACTGGTTTTTCCTCCTGGACTTGAACACATCTCTGAGGACAGACTGGTCCTTACAGAGACGGTAACACACCACCTCCTCTGATGGAGTCTTACTGTAACTGGAGCGATCAATAACAGCTGGGAAACTGAGTGTGTGTGTGTGTGTGTGTGTTGTCTCAGTGTGATGTCAGTTATTGATCCAGGTTGCGAATCACTGTTCCTTTAAACCCGAGGAGACTGATCATTGATCATGTGATCAGTCTGATCGTCACTGAAACTAATAATTAATTTCCTTTTCAATCAATCTGCTGATTGTTTTCTCTGTTAATCAATAAGCAGTTTTATCTGTAAATTAAATCCAGGCTTACGAAGATGTTTGGTTTTTAACATTGATAACTGATCGATGGTTTATTGATTATCACAGTTTCAGATTCATTTTCCTGCTGATTGACTTGTTGATCAATCAACTGATCAACCTGAGAGTTGGACAGGTGTGATCCAGGTGTGAGCTAGTGTCAGACACTCAGCTGCTCAGTGTAGACAGAGAATAACTGATCAATAGTTCTGATCAGTATCTGTGATTGACAGCTGACTCACCTGTGATCAGTTCTGTGTCTGCAGGTGTGAACAGCAGTGTGAAGTTTTACTGTGAAGCCAAGAACACCAGAGGGATCTCAGTCTCCAGGACCGGAACAGTTCACATCAAAGGTCAGTTCACCTGTTCACCTGTTCATCTATCCACCTGTTCACCTGTTCATCTATCCACCTGTTCA
>BRZM01000167.1:142049-160975 GCA_033238685.1 Lates japonicus | reverse complement strand
GGGGGGTCGACTCCCCCGCCGCCGCTGGTCCAGGAGGACGGGCGGCACTGACGGTGTCCTGATGGTGAAGTCCATGTTGGACCTGAGACTGCTGGACTCGTATTGTCCTGACAGACAGGAGGAGCATCAGGAGGAGCAGGGGGGGGGGGGCAGGAGGAGGTCAGGACACAACACACACACACACACACACACACACATAGCATGTGAACAAACTGTTAAGGTTATATTTCCCTCTCTGAAAGATGAAGACCCGCCCCCTTGATGTTAGCTCCACCCCCTGCAATATGAGGGGGAGGAGTCATGATGTGGAGGCAGGGCTTCACAGGACCAATCAGGAGCTGGGGAGCACCATCAGTCTGCAGGTCACCTCAGCATGGGTAAATCACTTTAAATTAAAGGGTCACTTACTGGGTTCTCCTGAGTCTCAGAGTCTTCTTCAGCAATGGAACCAGGCTCATCACATGACCTCAGTCACATGACCTCAGTCACATGATAATGGGATTGTCGCTCCTGTTTCTGATCACTGAGGTAGACCATTAGGTACGGGTGAAACCTCCTGAAAAAGCCAGTGAGTGAAGAGCGAGTTGTGCCTCTCTCTGTCCAGGTGAAGGACGACGAGGCAAGGACCAATCAGAGGCCAGACTTCATCCTCCTGTCCAATCAGAGCCCAGACAGGGAGGATCCAGTGCTGTATCCCGACCAATGGGAGGACAGAGTGAGCCTGGCAGGCAGGTAGGATGGTTTCCCACCTGCTGTCAGGATTTATTAACAGTGTGTGTTCACCTGTCCTGACCCTCTAAACCCTGCCCCCTGCTGTCAGTGAGTTCCAGGTGAAGGAAGCGTGTCCTGCCACTGCAGGTGGACGACAGGACAAACCCAGTCCAGACAGCGGCTGCTCACTGGGATTCAGCTCCAGACTGTCCAGTCCAGACAGACCTGCAGGAGACGGTGAGACTCACCTGTCAGTCACATGTCACCTGTTAATCACCTGTCACTCACCTGTGTAACTGTCTGACTGTTCCACTCTGGTCTCTCAGACTCGGAGCCCGCTGAGCCTCTCAGTGTGGACGGAAACTCGTCTGAGCTGGAGATAGAGGAGGAGGATGACGAGGACGGAGGAAGAGGTGCAGGTGGAGGTGCAGGTGGAGGTGGAGTGTCTCAGCAGGTTCCTCAGACTCCGGATCAGGAAGCTTTCCTGAAGGAGCACTTTGTCACCCTGGCCGACCTCTCAGCCTCAGGTACCACCAGCACCACCGGGTCTCAGTCTGTGTGAATCCCTGAGTCCTGAATGTGTCTCAGTAACAGACGTTGTGTTGACAGGAAGTCCGAGCAGAGCGTCTCACAGCTCCAGTGAGAGTCTCAGCATCTCCTCCAGGTTTCTGTCCCAGAATCCAGCTGGAAGGTAAAATATCAGATCATCACCTGAACAGGTTCAGAGTCAGAGGCAGCTGAGGGTTTGGTCATGGGTCAGGGTTATCAGGTATTGGTCCAACATCCTGGTTCTGTTCTCAGATCAGAGGTCAGGATGGTGATTCCTATCTTTCTCTCCTTTTTCATCCATTTCTTCTTTTTCTTCTTCTCCTCAGTCGGGCCGTGTTGCCCCTCCCATCTCGGACCAGCAGGGGAGGCGGGGGAGGAGGAGCAGGGGAGGCGAAGGCCCGTCCGCTGGTCTCTGAGGTCCGACCTCTGATGGAACAGAACCAGAACAGGACACAAGACAGGAGGGTCTCATGGAACCAGGACCAAACCCAGAGCCAGGACCAGACCTCGTCACAGAACCAGATCCAGAACCAGAACAACACCAACCAGGACCGAGCTCAGCCTTCTCAGGTCAGGAACCAGATCCAGCAGGGCACAGGTCAGCTCCATAGCCGGGCTGAGGGCGAGGAGGCCTCTTTGGCTCTGCAGGCCCACCGGCCCTCTCCTCTGAAGAAGAAAGCTCAGACAGCTTTGGAGTCCAAGAGGAACCTGGGCCCGACAGCCCGGGCTGTTGCCTCCCATCTGAACTCCTCCTGCGGACTCCGGAAGGCTCAGTCAGTCCACAGCCTGCTGAGTGACACAGGTGATACTCCAGACCTCAGAGTAAAATTATGACCCAAACAAAACCCAAAGACTTTAGTCATAAAAGACTTTAGTCTTTAGTCATAAAAGACTTTAGTCTTTAGTCTTAAAGGACTTTAGTCTTGAAGGATTTAAACACCTCTTCACTCTCTCCCTCAGGTGACCCCTCTCTCTCCCAGTTGACCTCTCGTCCGTCCAGAGAGATCCCCCCTCAGCTACTCCTCCCCCTTCAGCGTCCCACCACCCTTCCCTCCTCCCCCAGACGTCCCCCCTCGTCCACGTCCCTGCCCCCTCAAAGACCCAGCCCCGCCTCCCCCAGGTCCCCCCAGCAGGAAACAGCCGTTACTCCATCTGCTGCCACCACACCGAGGAAGTCTTCGTCCTCGTCCTCGACTCCGTTGGCGCCGCGCTCCTACATGAGTCCCACCGCCAGCTCCATGGCCAAGATGTCCCGCTCCATCTCCATGGGCGACGGCCTCGACATCGAAGACCCCGCCGAAGATCCCGCAGTGACATCGTCATCAGCGGTAAACTCCTCCTCTCATGTCAAAGAGACTCCACCTCCTCTGGTTGCCGTGGTACCCTCCAACACAGCTCTGGCCACGCCTCCCCACGCCACCGTCATCCCTGTTGTTGCCGCCACCTCCTTGTCTTCTGGTAACCATGGTAACCAGACAGCCAACCTCTCTCGCGGTCTCCAGGCTCGGGTTCCCGCCAGCAGCAGACCGCTCCCCGACAAACCCTCCCTCTCCTCCTTCACGCCATCATCCAAGACTGCTACCACCTCTTCATCTTCCTCCTCCTCCTCGTCTTCTACATCTCGGCCTCCTCCGGTCTCTGTCTCCCCCCTGACTCCCCCCCGGCAGGAGGAGGAACCTCAGACTCCTGCAGGAAGCGGCGCAGAGCAGAGGGATGATGCAGGTTTGAACTCTCCACCTCCTCCTCCACCTCCTCCTCATCCCTTCATCCTGTCATCTCTCCGTCTGAGCTCAGGGCTCTGGCTCTGACCCTCCTCCTCCTCACCCTCCTCCTCATCACTGCACTCCTCCTCCTCTCGCTCCGTCCTGACGGGTGAGACGTTCACTGCTCTGTGTCGAATGTCGTCTTTTTCTTTATAGTTTCCTTTTCTGTTCTTGTCCTCCTCGCTCCCTCCATCATATCAGACGTAGGTTTAGGACACAGACTCAGCTGAAACAGGTGATAGAGTGACCTTAACTTCTGCTTCTCTCTCTCTTTATGCAGACCAGCCAATCAGTGTGGAGACCTGCAGGGCTCTGACCAATGAGCTGCAGAGCTGCTTTAAGAGAGCCACACACCTGTACAGGAAGGTGAGTGAAGGTTAAAACAGTGAATGTGTTACTGGCTGATGTGAGGCATCAATGTTTGTTATGTCATAGCTGTGACATCACTCTGCAGCTCACAGGAAGTCACATGATCACCATGTTCACCTGCTCTGGTTCTGCTCTGGTTCCTTACCTGTTCAGAGCATTAAGACCAAATAAAACTGGATCTGATCCTGAGTCAGTGCCAGCTGTTTTCAGGCGTGATCTGTGACATCATCAGGGGGCGTGTCCTGTTCTCCAGTTTAGACAGAGTGATGAGGTGTTAGTGTGGGCGGAGCCTGAAGGAGCAGAGAGTTTAACTTTTGGTTTCTCCTCCTCCTCCAGGTGAGCGGCTCCTCCACCGATGACTCCACCCCCGACTAGCGGCAGATGGCCATCCTCCTATCAGACGCCTTCCAGGCCATGAGGGCGGAGCTAGACTCCCTGCCGCTCGGAGAGCCGAGCATGCTGGGAGGAGAAGGTGGTTTGGGAGGAGTGGGGGAGGTGAAGACGGCGGCTCTGCTGGAGGAGTACTCCCTGCTTCTCCTGCAGGCCGTCCACCGGAGGATCAACGCTACCTCCTCCTGATCTACACTTCTTCATCTCCTCCCTCTTCTCCTCCTCCCTCTCCTCCTCTTCACCACCTCCTCCTCCTCCTCCTCCTCTTCTTCATCTCCTCCTCCTCTCTCCTCCTCTTCCCCCACCTCCTCCTCCTCCTCCTCCCCTCTTCTTCATCTCCTCCTCCTCCCCCTCCTCCTCTTCTTCACCACCACCTCCCCCTCCTCCTCTCATCATTTTCTCTTTCTTCTCTTTTCCTTCTCCTCCTCCTCTAAATCCACAGTCTCCTCCTCTGTTCTTCCTCCTCCTCCTCCTCCTCCTCTTCCTCTCTCTCTCTCTGTCTTCTGTCTTGTTTTTTATCTTTCCTCCTTCTCGTCTTCACAGACGAGGGATCTGAAGCCATTTTGATTTTTATTCTGAAAACACGTTGAATCATTCGACTCTTTTATAAAACGTTTTTTCAGACTCGAGGTTTCGGCTCCTTTTCATTCCTTAAAGTTCAGATCGAGCAAATGGCAGCTTCGGTGTCCCCTCAATCTGAAGGATCATTTGGATCAATGATCATTGATTATTGATTATTGTTGTAGAGACGTTGATGTTAGACTGTAAAGACTTTTTAATGCAGCAAACAGCAATATGAGACTTCCTGTCACAGTTTGAACAAACTTTATTTTTCAGTTGTTTGATGTAAATTTTCTTCCCTGGTTAATGGAGACTTCGTCACACTACTGACTCACCTGTCCTCACCTGACACTGACGGGAAACTCTGATGGTTTTAGTCTTCACCTGTTTCTAATGTTGGTTTTTATAATTGTTCTTAGAGAAACTCTTCAGGGTTTGTTGGTTTCTAACCAGTCAAAGTTCATGTTTTTGTCTAAATGTAATAAAAGTTTGAGACTTGTTTCCATTTTTGTGTTTTGAACAGAACTTGAAGCCGATTGGTCAATCAGAGTCAGGTGTCGTTGACTCTCAGATAGCTTCACCTGTGCAGAGAGAACACCCACCTGTCTGTGTCGTCTCCTGACTCTGACTCCCTCTGTTAGTTTTTAATGATCGTCCTCAGAGTTGCCACAAAAACCTTTTTTAACCAAAAACCTGAGACTTTGTCTTAAAAGATTCGTCTGATTCAGTTTGAACAACATTTCATTTTGTTTTATCTCAGTGTTTGAACCTGCACTGTTATAAAACACTGAACACATTCATCACATCAGTGGAGCTAAACTTTAACATTCAATCAGTCAGTCTGTCTGTACAACTGCAGCTCAGTTTACAGACTCTGTTCAAAACCCTTTCAGAACCTGATGAATTCATTTTCCTTTGACACAACATGAAAGAAATCTGAGTGTTGTTTAGCAGCAGAAGTCACTGTGAATGATGAAGAGTTCTGGAGGCTGAAGTTCATTTTACACCAAAGGTGAACAGAGGCCTGTACTACGAAGCGAGGTAACTGTCTTATCAGAGTAACTTCAGGAGTAACTTGGTGACATCAGGTGTAACTTCCTGATTAACCTGTACTATATAAGGTGGATAGGTTTTACCTGAGGTCTGCTGCCATGGTAATTTACGGTGCGTCTCTAAACTGCTCCGAGCAGTTTATGTTCGTGGTTACCCACACACACACGCGTGCCATTATTGTCCTGAAAAGACAATATAATGAGCGAGCTGTTGTAATTATGAACTGAACCAAACATGCAGCATTAATGATGGAAGTATGAATGTGAACCTCTTTATAGAATGTTTCTATTTGATCCGAGTTCAGTTTCCACTGAAGCTGAAATACTGTTAACACAAGTTCACTGAATATGCTGACATTACATTCATATATACAGCCTGAGTGTTCCAGGCAGAACATCATTAACAGAGGTAACAGCTCATTTCTCAGACATGTGACCCACGTGTTGACTGTAATCAAGTATCTGATAATGATCACATATGTTCCGTGTTGCTTACATCTCCTTATTACAGATGAAGAACCCAGAGAACATGTGACCAGTCTCCCTGTCTTTGTTGGTTTGACATTGTGTCGTTAGAGTCTCTTTAAATTCCTCTAAACCCACAGAATTAACGTGCGCTCTTCATCTAGAGATACGGTGCACGCCTTTAATGAACACACACACTAACTCACAGTTAAGTTAGCATAAACAACTTACCGACATCTGAACCACCGTCATGCCGTTTAACACAGATCGAGGCAGTCAGGGGTTTATCCTTCGACTTTACCTGAGAACCTCAGTTAAACAGAGGAGGTTCAACTCCATTCGTAGTACAGACCTCTGGACTCAGGTGTTCACATGAACACACACTCATCTTAAAACATTCAGTCACATCAGTAGATGTAATCTCTCTAGTCCTGAAGACTGTGAACTGAGACTCACCTGACTCACCTGAGAGCAGCAGACAGAGAAACATCAGGATCAGTGACATGTTGACTCTGACGTGTTGGATTAAACAGATTCATGTTGATATAAACGTTGTAATCTGGTCACGTGAGCAGAGTCCAGAGGCCTGTATTACGAATGGAGTTGAACCTCCTCTGATTTAACTCAGGTTCTCAGGTAAAGTCAGGGTTGACAAACCCTGACTGCCTCGATCTGTGTTAAACGGTACGACGGTGGTTCAGATGTCAGTAAGTTGAGTCGGTGTTAACTTAATCAGAGTTAGTGCGTGTTCATTAAGGGGCGTGCACCGTATCTCTCAGATGAAGAAGCGCGTTAATTCTGTGGGTTTAGAGGAATTTAAAGAGACTCTAACGACACAATGTCAAACCAACAAAAAGATGAGGAGACTGGTCACATGTTCTCTGGGTTCTTCATCTGTAATATGAGATGTGGGACAGGAACATATGTGATCGTGTATCAGATACTTGGATTACAGTCAACGTGGGTCACATGTCTGAGAATGAGCTGTTACTGTTAATGATGTTCTGCCTGAACACTCAGGCTGTATATGTATGAATATGTGTGCTGTTATGTTCAGTATGAACTACATGTTAACAGTATTCAACCTCAGTGAAACTGAACCTGGATCAAATAGAAACATTCTATAAAGGTTCACATTCATATTTCATCATTAATGCTGCATGTTTTGGTCTGTAGATCTACAATTTACAACCTGTGACATTATATTGTCTTTCAGGACAATAACGCCCCCCATTCGTTATTATTCAAATTGAGTAATATAAGCACTAATGATACTAAATTCTGGTGTGACTGTGAGAAAAAAATTACAGAATAAATAACTGAAATTGAAAATGGAAAATACGGAGCATTAAAAAAAACACAATTTATTTGTCCACATGCCTCTACCATCCACACCATACTGTTTTTTTTTTTTTTCGTTTTGGGGGCCGGAGGTGGGCAACCCCCACCCGTCCTGCAGGTCAGCCTCTCTCAGTCGTTGTGCCAATATCAATTGGTTGTTCCACCGTAGAGCCCCGGAGCTTAGGTAGAAGTAACACCGGTAACACCGGGTTAACCCGCGAACATAAACTGCTCGGAACGGTTGGGGAACGCAACGTAAATTACCATGGCAGCAGACCTCGGGTAAAACCTATCACCTTTTCATAGTACAGGTTAATCAGGAAGTTACACCTGACGTCACCAAGTTACCCTGATAAGCCAGTAACCTCGCTTCGTAGTACAGGCCTCTGGTGAGCTGTTGTAATAATATGAAACCTGTCAGGTGTTTATGATCAGACTGTCAGAGTAAACACACCTCTGTCCTGAGGGGGGCGGTAACGAGCCGCGGAGCTGCAGAATTAATCAGCCGAAGAAGAAGAAGGCGGAAATACAAACCGTCCGGCGGGCTCTGATCAGTTGGAGCTGTTTATGGATATTAGAGACGATTCTTCGGTTTAAACGGTAAGAAACAAACACGGAGCTGTTTCAGAGAGTTCACCGGACAGGTACACAACATGTACATAACAGGTACACGGATAAACAACAACAGCTAACGGAGTCAAACAGTTACCATCAGAGAATAAAGCAGGATGTTTTCAGCGGCTTCTCTTCAGTTTATCTGAAATAACCTGAACCTGTAGTTTATCTGTGTTTCAGTCTGTAGTTTATCTGTGTGTTTCAGTCTGTAGTTTATTTCTGTGTTTCAGTCTGTAGTTTATCAGTGTTTCAGTCTGTAGTTTATCTGTGTTTCAGTCTGTAGTTTATCAGTGTGTTTCAGTCTGTAGTTTATCTGTGTGTTTCAGTCTGTAGTTTATCTCTGTGTTTCAGTCTGTAGTTTATCTCTGTGTTTCAGATGCATCAGTGGGATCTGTCTCCGTTCTCAGTGACTCCAGCTGCAGCTCTGTTGTCCAGATGTGTTTCTGGAGGAGTTGTGTCTCAGGTCTGATGTTTTTTTCTCACTGGGTTTAAACACACAGGTTTTTCAGTGTTTGTTCACTGACTGACTCTCACCTGTCTCCTCCTCTGTCTCTACCTGTCCTCAGGAGGACATAGACTCCGCCTCATCCAGGCAGAGCCCCGCCTTCTCCTCTCACCTGCAGGAAACTGAGCAGCGAGTCAGACGGCAGAGACAGCTGGAGGAGGTATCCTTCAGTCTGATGTCATATCCTGCTTGTCTGTGGGCCTGGAAAAGCCTGGAAGAAGTCCTTTTCCAGGCCTTGAAATCATAGATGTCAGTCAGATTGTAAAAACCTGCAGTTTATCAGTGTTGATATTTACAGATGTTTTCTGTTTGAACTGGCTGCAGCTGCAGCTGCAGGTGGAGCTGCTGCAGGTGGAGAAGGAGAGCGCTGATGTCACACACACATTTCACCTTAGTGAGTGTTTGGTCCTGGTCCTGGTTCTGTGTCAGGGAGAGGTTGGATGAGTGTGTATGAATGAACTACAAACATGGGGGATGAAGCCAGTCCACAGCTGGATCAGTAATAACTGAAATGATGATTGATGAATGAATCATTAATGAAGCTCTGACCGATCAGGATTTAATGACCGATCAGGATTTAATGATCGATCTCTGATTATTGATCTCTGATTCCGCCCTCTCTGCAGCTCAGAGGTTCCAGATGTTGCAGATGTTTTGTGGTCACCTGCAGGACCTCCTGAAGGATCAGAACAGCCTGAGACAGAGACTCATGAGACCGCTGGGTCGCACCAGCCTGCCCGTTCAGGCTCACCTGCACAGGTACGTGTAGGTATAACTGTCTGTTGTTAATCCACAGAAACAACTACAAGAGAAAAATCTGTTTAATCAGATTAAAAGTTTGATCTGTATCCAGAGGAGGATCCACCACAGAGTCCAGGTTCAGGTGTGGTTTTATGAGTAGCAGAGAACAGGATCCAGTCCTGGCTGCAGGTCCGGTTCGACACACACCGGGTTCATGTTCAGCAGTGATCGCAGCTCCTGAACAAAGAATACAGAGTCTAAAAACAGTCCTGGACCTGGATCTGTTCAGACAGAAAACCTAACAACACACTGTGACTGTGGCTGATCCTGGGTTAGACCAAAACCAGACCTGGTCCAGGAAAAGAGCTGGTCTGTGTGTGTTTCAGGTCTGTGGTGGAGGTCGTGAAGATGCTGCTGGACTTCATAGAGACCCTGGAGGAGAAGTTGGACTCAGTCCAGAGCTGCACGACCAGCAGAGACCGGATCAGTCAGCTGGTCAGTTCCACGACGTCTGTTCACCATCAAAATAAAAACCTGAGCAACAAACATGAACCTCTACACACTGTCCTGGTCCTGGTCCTGATCTGGATCACTCAGGACCTGTTTGATGATGTCACAGTCAACACTGACACTGATTGGTGCAAAGAAAGTGACTGAGATCAAACTGATCAATAATCAGTCTCTCTCTCTCTCTCTCTCTCTCTCTCAGAACACCTCTCTCGCCCAGCTCTTATCTCAGATGGCAGAGGTTCAGAGTTTGTCCAATCAGGTTCTTCAGTGGAGGGAGGTGGGGAGCAGCCTGAGAGCTCTACCTGACGACCTCTGACCCCCCCCCCCCATAGGACACCATCTCATTGGACAAACAGGAAGCTGTTCATGGTCAAACCTTCATCGTGTGTTTTATATGTTTAGTTTTTCTGTAATAAAGTCAGATTTTACTGAACCTTCGGCAGCGTCGTGTTTCCTGTCGTCAGTTCAGATTCACAGAGAATCAGTTTCTGTCAGTGCTCAGATGAATGGAGATGTGCAGTGACAGGTCCGTCCTGCAGGGGGCGGTGCTCTGCTCTAAGCGGGCATTAAACAGAAGAAGAAGAGACAGTTCCTGCGTGTTTCCGGCTTGGGTTGGATGACGCTCCTCTGAGAGTTTCAGCTGCTGTTTGATTAAAGTCACCGAGAGGCGGTAAAACCCGATTATTTCACCTGTTATTGTCTGTGATTGATCGTGTAAATGTTCCCGCCGCGGACATAGACGCTCTCCTGTCTGTTTCCTCCGCTGACAGGCTGCGTGTGAACACGGCTAACACACGGCTAACTGAGCTAACGGCTAACCCCCACTCTGTCAGCGGTGACTGCTAACGGCTAACGTTAACGTCGTAAACAGCTGACATATTGTTGGTTTAAAACTGATCAGCTGATAAAAGGATCGATCAGTGTGATTGTCAGTATATTGATGTGATCAGCGGCGGGCTGAGGTTTAAACGGTGAAGCAGAATCATTCTTTTATTTTCATTTTAATGATGTTCAATCTGAACTGCGACTGAAAACAAACCGGTTCAGTTCTGACGAATCAGATCAGACATGATCAGAGGTTATTGATCCGCCACAGGAGGCGATACACTGTCAATACTTTACTGTAGTGGAATCTGACGTCACTTCCTCAGCGGATTGATGTTTAGTTTGGTTTTTAAAGTGATGAAAATGTAACTTCATATTAAAGCAGACAACTGATGTAAACACAGAGTCATGTGATCACAGGTGAGTGTTTACCTGCTTCACTGTGTCACAATCATGTGTAAACCTTGATTTAACTGTTACTGGGAGGTGTTGCTGGTGTCCTCTGATTGGTGGGTTTTTCCTCAGGTGAGATACCTGCTGTCTGACGCAGGTGGAGGAACCGCTTTAATCTTCTTTGAGGTTATTGATCAGTTCCTGATAAATATTATTTCAGTGTTTATATTTCCAGTGTTTCTGCCTGTACAGGAAGTGCTTCGCCGCCTGCTGCATCCTTCACCTGTCAGCTGACCTGCTGACTCACTGAGCGTGCTCAGTAGGGGGGTTCCCCTCCACACACAGTTTCTGTTGTAACACACAGTAAGTCTGAACATCAGAGTGTTTGGGGGTGGGGGGTCCTGACAGAGTCTCAGGCCTCAGGCCAGGTTCAGGTCTGGTGGTTTTCAGTCTGTGTGTCTCTTCCAGGATCAGACCGTCGTCATGGTGTTAGCCGACCTGGGGAGGAAGATCACCTCGGCGCTGAGGTCCCTCAGCAACGCCACCATCATCAATGAAGAGGTAACTGACAGACTGGGATCAGGATCTGAGACCTCTTGAGACCAGATCAGACTCCTGGTTTCATCCTCTGATTATTGATCAGCTAGTGATTTATCGTTTCTGTAAATCAGATCAGGTCGTGTGTCGTCTCAGATGTTTGAACTGATTCACAACACGTTCAGGACGTAGCAGAGAAATCCTGACTTTAACTCTCTGTCTCGATTGCTCAGCCTTCAGACTCCACCATGTTTGATCAGTGATCAGTTCACACCTGCACATGTTTGAACTTTAGTGTCAAACTGTTGTCAACTCTGTAAATACACGTGTTTCAGAAATACAGAAACTTCCTGTAAAATGTTGAATATTCCTGCTGCTAGGTGTATCCAGGATAGTCAGAGTTCATCAGTCTAATCAGCCAATCAGAGTCAGCTTAGTCCACTTCTGCCCAGAAACTGCTGAGTCATCACCAACTGCTGAGTCACTGGTTGTTATGGTGACTGGGGCCCCCAAAGATGGACAACAGCTCATAAGCCAAAACCTGCCATCAAACAAACCCTCATAGCTCGAAAAGTAAAAGTCTCATCAACAACATTTCTTCAGTGTGAGCTCCACAGAGCTTCAGTAAAGACTGATGTATTATATGTGGACGTACTGTTTACGGTTTAGGCTCCGTCACAGTTTTAAAACAACAAGAACTTCAGAGCTCAGTTTAACACGGCAGTCTATGGGACTGTCAGAGAACACACCCATTATAAACTCTGAAAAACATAAAACTGAATCTGCGATTTCGTAAAAACCATAAAAGCTATTAAAATGTAGATTTAACCCAAAAAAGTCTCAAGTCTTGTGACCTGTTTAAAGTTTGAACCATGTTTCCACGTGAACGTATGACAGAATAATGTGGCTCAAAAGAGGGCTGGGTTTAATCATCTTTGCAACGACTTCCCATTTGTTTCCAATTCGTTTCAGGTCCAGCTCTGGACTGTGATGGTCTGTGTGTGTGTTTCAGGTGTTAAACGCCATGTTGAAGGAGGTGTGTGCTGCTCTGCTGGAGGCAGACGTCAACATCAAACTGGTCAAACAGCTGAGAGAGAACGTCAAGTGAGTCCTGATCCAGGATCCAAATCCGGGTCCTGGTCTGAGATGTGAACCTGGTCCAGCAGCAGTGACTGAGCTGTGTGTTTGTCCCTGCAGGTCTGCCATAGATCTGGAGGAGATGGCCTCAGGTCTGAACAAGAGGAGGATGATCCAACACGCCGTCTTCAAGGAGCTCGTCAAGGTCAGATCATTAGGCCTGGAAAAGGGGGGGGCTACAGACTGGTCCTTGAATAGACTAGAATAGTACTTTATTGATCCTTGACAGAAAATTCCTTTGTAACAGCAGCAGCATAAAAATTAAGAGGGACAAGTGAAATCAAGAGGAAAGAAGAACAAGAGCCGTACAAACTATACAGAATCTACACAATATACAGACTATACAGATTTTAACCTTTTCAGGAAGTGCAGCCTACTTTGACCTTTCTTGTACACCACCTCCATATGACTGGACCAGTCCAGCTTGTTGTCCATCAGTACTCCCAGGTACCTGTAGCTGGAAACAACCTCCATGCCTCCAATGGTGACAGGAGCCGGTGTGGATCTCTTCTTCTGGAAATCAATCACCATCTCCTTTGTTTTGGAGATATTCAGCTGGAGGTGATTGAGGTTGCACCAGTCCACAAAGTCTGCGATCATGCCCCTGTACTCCTCACATCCTCCTCTGATACACCCGACAACCGCTGAGTCATCAGAAAACTTCAGAAGAAAGCAGGTGTTGTACCGGAAGTACCTCTGTACTGCTCAGGAGCTTGCTGGAGACGTAGTTCTTCAGGCGGACATACTGTGGTCTAAAAACTTTAGGAAAATATACTGAAGTTCTCTGAGCTGGAAAATACCCCCCCCCCCAGTCTAAACCCAGTGGGTCAAGGCAGATGTCCGCCCATTCTGAGTCTGGATCTGCTCGAGGTTTCTGTCTCTTAAAGGAAGTTTTTCCTCTCCACTGTCGCCTAGTGCTGCTCATGGTGGATCCGTTGAGTTGAATACTGTGTGTGTTACATTGTGTGTTGTGTGTGTGTTGTCAGCTGGTCGACCCCGGGGTGAAAGCCTGGACTCCCACTAAAGGGAAAAACAACGTCATCATGTTCGTTGGTCTACAGGGCATCGGGAAGACTACAACCTGCTCCAAGGTGACGTCACACACCTGAAACACACCTGAAACACACCTGAAACCCCCCCTCCCCCTCTGTCTGTTCTCACTCTGATGTGTTTGCTGCAGCTGGCGTATTATTACCAGAGGAAAGGCTGGAAGACCTGACTGATCTGATACCATTGGTAAACCACCACTGCACCACCTCACCACCCACTGGCACCCACCACCTTGACCAGACTCCCCACTACCTCACGACGATGACCTCCATGCACCTGACACACACCTGACACACCTCCACTCACCTGACACACACCTGATACTCCTCCACTCACCTGACACCCTGACTCTACCTGTAGACTTCCTGTGAGGTGGCGAGCTCACCTCTGTCTGTTTCCTGTCTGTATGATCCTCCTCTTCTTCTCTCTCAGGTGCTTTCGATCAGCTGAAACAAAACGCCACCAAAGCCAGAATCCCCTTCTACGGCAGGTGAGTCACACCTGCTGCTCTGATCCTGTGTGTTGTGTTCAGGTACCCCCTGTTCTCTGCTGTAACTCTGTGTGTTGTGTTCAGTTACACAGAGATGGACCCGGTGGTGATCGCCTCTGAGGGCGTAGAGAAGTTCAAAGGTGAAAACTTTGAGATCATCATCGTGGACACGAGTGGACGACACAAACAGGAAGACTCGCTGTTCGAGGAAATGTTACAAGTCTCCAATGCTGTGGTGAGTGCCTGAACGCAGCGCAGCAGGTCTGACTTCAGTACTTACAGTGGTGCATTCAGGTACCTGTGCCAGTCTCAGGGGTATCTCAGCTCCTCCTGATGTTTGTGTTGTTTCCGTAGCAACCAGACAACATTGTGTACGTGATGGACGCGTCGATCGGTCAGGCCTGCGAGTCTCAGGCTAAAGCCTTCAAAGACAAAGTGGACGTGGCGTCAGTGATCGTCACCAAACTGGACGGACACGCCAAAGGAGGAGGAGCTCTAAGCGCGTAAGTCCATGATGATGTCACAGTACTGTGTGATGTCACAGCGACCCTCAGACTGTTTGTTTACTTCCTCTTCTGTTTCCTGACAGCGTGGCGGCCACCAGGAGTCCCATCATCTTCATCGGGACCGGAGAACACATTGACGACTTCGAGCCATTTAAGACTCAGCCGTTCATCAGCAAACTGCTCGGTAACCACCGTCCTCTGACGGACACACTGACACCTGCTGGTCAGAGGTGGAAACACACCTCTCTCCACCCACAGGTCACAGATACGAGCTGTTCCTCATCAGCGTTTTACTGTGTCCATTTAATATTTAAAACCAACAAACATGGCCGCCACAGTGGACATCAGTAGAATAAATTACTCCTACTGTAAGCGTGCTGTGTTGAGCATTGCCATGGAAACCCTGAGTAACTCCCCCTCTTCCTGTCAGGAATGGGCGACATTGAAGGACTGATCGACAGAGTGAACGAGCTGAAACTGGACGATAACGAGGAGCTGATCGACAAACTCAAACACGGTGAGAGAACACACGCATCTGCAGAACTGCAGTGCATTATGGGTATGATGACTGACCTCTGACCTCTGACCCCAGGTCAGTTCACTCTCAGAGACATGTACGAGCAGTTTCAGAACATCATGAAGATGGGACCCTTCGGACAGATCATGGTAAACACCTGAGTAACCTGAGACCAGATCACATGACTGAAAAGACTTGGATTCTGTGCTGAGTGTAACTGTGTGTGTGTGTGTGTGTGTGTGTTCAGGGGATGATTCCCGGCTTCGGTACAGATTTTATGAGTAAAGGAAATGAACAGGAATCAATGTCCAGACTGAAGAAACTGATGACCATCATGGACAGCATGAACGACCAGGGTAACACACACACACACACACACACAGACCGTAATGACTGACTCCACAGTAGAACACAGTAGAGGACACGTGGTGATGTCATCTTCTGTCCATCACAGTTTAGTTTTAGTCCAGGTGCAGGATCAGGATCAAAAACCAGAACAGAGGCTCTCAGTTGTAACATGATAGAGGTGTGGAGACAGGAGGAGACAGGAGGAGACAGGCTTAGTCTAAATGAGGACGAGAGCTTTGTGGTCGTGGTTCACTGTAAAATCACAAAACATTTATTCAAACTGTTTATAAACTCTGACCCGTCTGTCTCTCTCTGGTCTCTCTCTGGTCTCTCTCTGGTCTCTCTGGTCTCTGGTCTCTCTCTGGTCCCTGTAGAACTGGACAGTAAAGACGGGGCGAAGCTGTTCAGTAAGCAGCCCAACAGGATCCAGAGAGTGGCTCGGGGGTCAGGGGTCGCCACCAGAGACGTCCAGGAGCTGCTGACCCAGTATACCAAGTTCGCCCAGATGGTGAAGAAGATGGGGGGCATCAAGGGACTATTCAAAGGTAACAGCGGGGGGAGTTCTGTGGGGGGGTCAGGGGGTGTCAGTGTTTTGATAGCGTGACTCTGACCTCTGTGTTTTCAGGAGGAGACATGTCCAAGAATGTGAACCCATCTCAGATGGCCAAACTGAACCAGCAGATGGCCAAGATGATGGACCCCCGAGTCCTGCACCACATGGGTGAGACCACATGAGACCACACACACAATCAATCAATCAGTCCCTCTGAGTCCCTAAGCTAAACTGTACCTGGACCCTGACGGACTCTGCAGGACCTGGTTAGTGATGATGAACCCTGTGTTGTTTTTTTAGGTGGAATGGCAGGTCTTCAGTCCATGATGCGTCAGTTTCAGCAGGGAGCCGCCGGGAACATGAAAGGCATGATGGGATTCAACAACATGTGACCGATGACCAATCAGCTGCCTTAAAACATTTTAAAAAGTAAACGCTCCACCTCCTGACAGGTACAGGTGGAGGGGGTGGGGCTTAGAGGGAGAGAGAGAGCAGGAAGTGTAGAATGACAAAATAAAAGGAGGATGTTTTTGGCTCAGTCCTCCACTGATCTCTGCTTTTAGACAAATAATGATTTAAAGGAAGAAAAGGTTCAGACGGATCCTCAGACCTCTGATCTTCAAACCTCTGTGGTCCTCAGACCTCTGTAGACCTCCGACCTCTGGTCCTCCGTCTGAACCGATGAGGAGCAGGTTGTTTGTTTCTGGGTTTCGTTAATTTAATTCTGTTTCAGAAGTTTATGTGTCAGATTTAAACAGAGCAGAGTCTGTCCTGATTGGATGAGCTGATGCCACATGATGATGATGATGATGATGATGATCACATTAGTTAGTGACAGTATTTTTGTCATATAATAAACATTTGTATTTCACCATTTTAAACGTGCTGAGTCTTTCTCTGATGTTCCTGAACACAACTTTAAAATCTCATCAGACTGACTGAACAGAAAGATATTGATATTAAAAACAGATTCATCTTCAAACTGAAACTGATTCAGATCAATGAAACAGAGACAATCAGTGCTAAAATACTTTTTTGATTTATTTTTGATTTGATTTGATTTGATTTATAACTTTAAAACTTTAAACCCTGTAGTGTTTTTTAAAAAGTTTAAAATCTTTGTTTTTCTCTCTGGACTCTGGGTGAGGCTCCTCCAAAGATCTTGTATTAACATGGTGTCTCACTCTGATGTGGAATGTGGTCTCTGTTTCTCTGACTGTGACTCTCAGTAACTTCTCCCCGAGTTTGTGTCCGTGTCAAAGACTGATGGGAGTTGTAGTTTAATTGGGGCTGTGGTCCCTGGATGTCTGTCAGAGTGAGACCTCTGTGTGTTTGTTCTCTTTGTGTTCTGACGTGGCGCCGGACCGCCGCCATGTTGTTTTGCTTCGTTGTCAGTGCGGAGCAGCGGCGGCGGCGGAGCGGCGGTAAGTCCCCGGTTCACCTTCACACACGCGCTTACCTGGACCTGACAGACCTCCAGCATTACCTGGACTCTGTCAGGTCTCACCTCTGTCAGTCCTGGACCTGTCACCTGTGTGATGTGAATGACGCTGCAGTTTACCTGCGGAGTTAGCTGCTGTTAGCTGTGAGGCTAACTGAGCTCAGCCTGCAGAGAGAAACTCTGAGCCACTGTTTGGTACCGTTACCTGTACCGTTACCGTTACCTGTACCGGTACCTGTGCTGACATACAGGAATCTGACGTCAGCAGCTGGCTTAATCAGAAGTGGACTGTAAATATCACCTGATGAATGAGCTGATGTCATTGATCATTGATCAGTCTGATTGGTCACCTGATTGATCAGTGAGGTCAGAGCTGAAGTGCTGGATCAGGACGTGTGAAATGTGTTTTCTTTGAATGAACAGAGTCTGGTTGGTGGCCTCAGCTCAGTTTGCATGATGATGATGATGGTAAATGTTTCCTGGGTGATGTCAGAGCTGTGATCTGGATTAAAAACACTGAGCTCATGAATCCTCAGTCCTCAAACTGAAGCTCTCAGCCGAGAATCAGGCCTCAAACCAAACTCTGTTCAGTTTTGACTAATTCTTCTAGAAAGACAAAAACATCCTGATGCTGAGACTCGGGTTCAAACTCTAAAGTTTCATCTAAACATTTTGAAGAGTTTGTCCTGATGGTGGCGCTAAAGACAACAGAGTCATTAAAACAAATGGGTTCGTTCTCCAGATAGAACAAAGAAACTGTTCACATCAGGAACTGTTGATTTGTTTCGACTTTATTGTGATTTATTTCTGTGAATTTTTGTGACACTATGACAAAATATTCTGACTGTTAGAAATTGAGAAAAACATCAGATGCTAATACAAATATTAAAATTTTTATAAAAAATCGAAATATTATAAATTTTATTTAAAAAAACAGAAATGTTAGAAATGTTACAAAATATTAGAAATAGAATATTATAATATATTATATTATTCTGTAAATATGAGAACAGTGTGTGCAGCCTCAGTCTCAAACCCATATTTTATTTTTGTAACATTAATTAATAACTATAATTAATTAATAACACCCCCCCCCCCCCCCCAGGTTTTACCTGACAGTGTATTTGACCCCCCGTGTCCCTGCGTTGCCATGGCGACTTTCCCAGAGTACATTGCTCAGAATGAGGAGCGTGACGGCGTGCGGTTCAGCTGGAACGTCTGGCCCTCCAGCCGGTTGGAGGCGACCCGGATGGTGGTGCCGGTGGCGACTCTCTTCACCCCCCTGAAGGAGAGACCAGACCTGCCCCCGATCCAGTATGAACCAGTTCTCTGCAGCCGGGCCACTTGCCGCGCCGTCCTCAACCCGCTCTGGTATGTATCGCTGCACACCTGTGTGACATCACTGACAGAGGGTCAGAGGTCAGGGGTCACTGCAAATCACAGACCTGTGCACCACACATCTCCCTGTCTGACACATTTACACTACCTATCACCCTGTCTTATCACCTGTCTGCCTATCACCTGTTTATCACCTGTCTGTCTATTACCTGTCTGTCA